>JAPKLW010001168.1:63740-119006 GCA_026898455.1 Plectranthus barbatus | reverse complement strand
CAATGTAACGTGGCCTCATATTGGGAAGGTCAGATGGGGGCGTTACACTATATCTTTCATCTCAATAAACCCAATTAATCCACCAGCTTCATTGTTCAATTTTTCATATCTCTTCATTAGCGTCATGCAGGATACAGTAATTATAAGCATATGAGCAGGTATTAGCATTACATAGATTTCAGCATTGCACCATATGGACCCCCAATGGGCCCAATTAAAGAAAAGAATACAAAAGGTAAACTTCTTACGCATTATAGTCTCTATGATTAACGCACTATACTACAATTTTATGTGGTCGTGATAAAACAATGAAAATGTTGATCAATTAAAAATGAATCTGACTCTACCTTCTTGTGCACAAAGGCATAAAAGGCCACTAAAAAGTGTTTAATAAATCTATACCTCTAGGCAGTGAGTCTGAGCATACAGAATGTATGAGATCCGGTATAACATATAAGAGACAGAAATGAGGAGTGACATTGGCATGGATTTGAGGACAGGAAGGGGCACCCCCTCCCCATTTAAATTATGTACCCAATTTCTTAAAAAAAAATGGGGAGTGAAAGGAAACATAAAGTTCATAATGCATAATAAACCCAAAAGAAAAGGAAGTTTGTTCAACAGCATACCTGGTAAACAGCGGACAATTCCCCCGCCTTCAGTGAACTCTGCTTTTTGTTTGATGCGATTCCACACCAGATCACCAAGCATGTCCATTATATCAGTTGTTAAAACAAAAATAGTTGGATAAAATTGGATTACAGATGAGTCCATTAGAAACCTCAAAACCTGCAAATAACATATTTACTGGTAAAGGCACTTGGTTTAAACTTTAAAGACCAGGAAAAATTAAAGAAAAAGAAGAGAGAGAAAAAGATTCACTGATCACCCCAACTTCCTTTCTTATTCCCAAAGTTTGACCAAACTCATGAATTCCTGAGTAATATGCATCAATAAGGAGCATAAAAGATGGAATTACTTTTTAAACTACCCTATAAACACTCTGATCTATAGAGTTCAAGATTTTCTTGAACAACATTATTTTAAATGAAGAATGTGAAGAAAATCAACAAAGGGACGAAAAGGGAATGCATAGTCACAAACACACGATTATGTGCACGAACAGAATACAAGTCGGCATATATATCTGTGCAAGATTATGCGTATATGTGAGTGTTGTGATATCAGGTCAAAAGTGTCTAATAGAAAATGGGGAAAAAAGATATTACAAAAACTTTATTTTGATTAAATATAATAATATATAGAGATATATATATATAGTGGCACATAATTTAAAAGTATCGATATACAGATAGATAAATTTAAAAAAATGTATTACAGAAGTTCCATTGGTTGGATATTATGAGTCGTGAGTCATTCCTGATTCATGTAAAACTTCAGGAAAATATAATATGACTTCACTTTCTGACTGCGGAAATGTTCGTCATACTTTGGAGAACAATCAATACCAGACTTCTACAGCAAGAATTTGATGCCATACAGTGAGTAAATAAGACTATAGATAAACAGTGTCCCCTTATGGTGTCCACATTCTTATTGTTTGACTCTGGAGGAACCAAAAATCAAAAGTCCCTAAAAATCAGCAGGAAGAAGTCTAACAATTTATAATTTGTAGAATCAAACTAACCTTAATTGACAACCTTAAAGATGTTACGTGATCATCAGCACACCAAGACTGAGTGATCTCATCTTTCAGTCCCTGCAATTTTGACAGGCTCTCCCGTTGATTGATAACTTTATCGTCTTCATCATCAAATTTTTTGTCATCGTCAGATTCCCCTGAATGCAAATCTTTTGGCGATTTCTCAATTGCTGCCAATATCTACATAGTATTATATACAAGCAGTGAATCAAAAGGAAAGCAAAGCAAAAGCTCTAAAATCTAAGATATAGGCTACCTTCGATACCCTTCACAAGCACGCCAGATGCCTGATGGGGGCCAAGATTAAGCAGCTTGTTAGATATCAGCACTCCATACAAAAACACATAAAACATTACTAAATAGAGATTTTGGATCATAGAATACATAAACTCAGACATAGTAATCATAATGGTTATTGTTAACTAATATTTTCGAAAGAATCCCCAAAATAAATTATATGCGCATGCGCTAATACCGTATACCTACCACAGATATTGGTGATGTTTTACAGACAGGAAATCGATGCATCAACATTTTCTTAAAGGAGTTCCATTCCTTCCTCGCTCGCAGTTGAGAATTAAGGTCAGCAGGCGCCGTTGCCAGGGAACCAAAATCTTCAGAGTGTTGTACATCACTGGCCGAGGCCTCCATCGGTCCATCATTAACCCTAAGCGGATCGCAGAAATCATCTCTTCTACATTCAGATTCTTCCACCTTCGACTTAATTTTATCAAACACGACGACGATATGGAATAAGGTTAAATACAGAAAAAAAGAGCTAAACGCAAAAGGCACAAGCTATGTAATCGGTTCCAAAATATCAACAGCATTGTTATAATACAGAAACTCCTACATATTTTCTCGATCATTACTACCGAAGTCGTAATTTACATCACAAATTCCTAAAATATGGCATCGTCGTGTACCTGGAGACGTGAAAGAGAATGAACGGAGAGAGGATGAGTATGAGCAAGCGTTCTCCGGAGCGAGTGGACCCGGTCCTCGTCTCTGTAATCTCGGCGCCTGAATTCAAGCCCCATCAACTGAGCTCCTGGCGTTCAGCACGATAGAGATAGAAGAAACTACAACTCGAGAAGATCCGCTTCGATCAACTATCGCGGCTAATCACCCATCACCAGCTCGCCGTCGGCAATCAGCACCGGACTCCTAGGAATCACGTTTTCGACGATGATGTCAAACAGCAGCGTTTACTGTGTTTTACTTCCGTTACGGTGGTCACAGGGAAGGACTGGAATTAAATTTTTTGATAAAAGAATTTTCATTAATATTTTATTTATACAAATTAAGATAAAAATATACTCCCTCAGTCCTATTAGAGTAGTCCCATTTCTTTTCAGCACAGAGATTAAGGGTTGTGAGTGTAGTGAAATTAATATTTTATTGGTAAGTATGGAAAAGTTTTGTCATTTTATGAAAATTGGATTAATTTATGGGACAAACAAAAATGAAAAATGAGACTATTTCAAACGAGACAGAGGGAGTAATTAATAATTTCCGACGACTACCCTTTATTCCCCACCCACCCTTGGCGTCTTTTTTATTTGAGGGAATCAACTTTATGATATTAAAGTACCGAGTTTGGGTGTTAACTGCAAGTTATGGATATGTTCGTCCAATCGCGGCCAATCAAATCAGATTTTCAAACACAAATATAACCATATATAGAACTTAAGCTGTTTTATAGGTCTAATTCATAAACAATGAATTGCTCCATTTACTTTTCGTACGCAGCAACGCTTCTGATCTTCCCTTTGCTCGCAAATGCCGACATGTGCACGGAGGGATTCATCCTCGAGGCCAAAGGCATGAACGTCGCCGGCCACTGCAAGCTCAACACCTTAGGAACCGAGTTCGCCTGGGAGTTCGACAACTCCTCCCGCCAGTTGGACATAGCGTTCGGCGCCAGGCTCCAATCGGAGACGGCGTGGCTCGCCTGGGGGCTCAACCCCGACGGTCCCCACATGGTCGGCACTCAAGCCCTCATCGGCATTAAACGCCAAGACGGTGATTCCGAATCGCACAAGTACAAAATCACCGACGCTACCAAGCGCCGATGCAAGCTTCTGCCCTCCGACGACATCGGACTCAACGTCACCAACTTCACCTTCAAGTATCACCATGAAATCCAGTACTACATCATCCGTGCCACCATTGTTGATCTGCCCCAGGAGTACAACGTTTCCAGAACCCACGTGGTCTGGGAAATCGGAGACGCCGCCGTAGGCAGCCAGCCGTATATGCACCCGAGGTCCCTCGAAAATCTCGACAGCAGTCAGACCATCGATCTGTCTACCGGTGAGGTGTTGAGTTACAAGCCCACCGAACGCCGTCAACTAAGAACGGTAAGATATATGCATGGCCCTCATAAATCCTCTGTTTCATTTCACAAAGTGAACTAAGTTGTTGCACTAATTAAAAGAAGATGACGTCTATGGTTGGTAATGCAGGCTCATGGGGTGCTGAACATTGTGGGGTGGGGGATATTCCTTCCTAGCGGTGCAATCGTAGCAAGGTATTTCAGATGCTATCCAAGACAACTGACGTGGTGGGGTGCCTTTCACGTCGGGTGCCAGAGCTCGGGATTCATTCTCGGTTCAATCGGGTGGGCCATCGGCCTCTGGCTCGGCCAGGAATCCAAACACTACACCTTTTCCACCCACCGGATTCTGGCCGTCATGATTTTCACCTTCACAACAATACAAGTACACAAATCAACTCTCTCTTTCTCTCTCTCTCAAAAAAGTAATTAATCAATTAATTAATGATTGCAGATGATGGCTTTGAGATTGAAGCCGAAGCGGACGGATGAATACCGCACATACTGGAACATGTACCACCATTTTCTGGGGTATTCGTTGCTTGGGGTGATAGTGGTGAACGTGTTCCAAGGCATCGGCATCATTGAGTATGGTCACACCCACTCGTGGAGATGGTCATACATTGGGGTGCTTACAGCTTTGGGAGCCATTGCTTTCGCACTTGAAGTCTTCACATGGATTAAATTTCAGAAGGAGCGCCACAGGGATGAAGAGAAGCCCCCTGGATCACCAATATCTAATGCTGCTACTGCACCAGCACCGCAGACGCCCGACAGTATGAACCCTAATTGATGTTTTATTTGGGGATTTGTTTCGGCGCTGCCGGTTTTAATTTTAATTAGTACGTACTAGAAGCAGAAACTATGTGGGAGACGACGCATCGAGTTAATTATACATCTAATTTTGTGTAGTTTTGGTATCAAACTGTACGATATCAACTATTAATTATTATTTTTTATTTAACTTACAATTATTAATTACTCTTAATTCAAGTTTTTAATAATGAGAAATTATAAACACTGCCAAATTTTTACCCCCACAACCTCTTTAAAAAATATAATATGAAATTTCAATTATACCCTAATATCTTTAATTTAAAATCTTAATTAAAAAATATGATATTTAAATATATAATCCCCTTAAATAAAACCTCCATAAAATTTATATATATCTTCTCCTCAAAAAAATATATATACGTCTCTATTAATTCTATTGCACGCAAGCAATTTGTTGAGCAATTTTGATCGTTATATGCTCCACAAGATTTATAGAGTTTGTTTCTTATACTCTTTGTTTTCATTCATTCCATTATTTTTTTATGTTCACTTTGAGCTTTACATTGATATCTAGTTTTTCTTTTGGTTGAGTGTTATCATAATATTTGGAAATTTTATTTTGAATTTGAATCAGTTCATGATTAAAATTTAGGCTTTAGAGGGATTTTAATTTTTTTTAGAAAAATACATTACTTTTCTTCTTTTAAGTTGCGTGATTTTTTTTCTTTTTGATTGTAACATCTTAATCTTGTTTTGATTTTTTCTTTAGTTATTAGTTTAAAATATCATAGTTAAGCATAAAGGTTGTGATGCAGCAACTTTATATTTTTATCACTTCATAAAGGTTGTGATGCAGCAACTTCATGATTTTAGAAGGAAAATCAAGTTATAGTTTTGGAGAGAAATCTCATGAGGTGTTAAAATGGTAAAAGCAAAATTAGGATTTTATTTAACATGGGGTTATATTTAAATGTGAATTTTTTAAAATTTAAACTACAAAGGATAAAACTGGAAGTTTATATTTTATTTTTTGTAAATGAACGGTAATGTATAAAAAAATGGCTGCATTTAGAATCACCATTTAATAATTAAGTGAGTTACAACTGAAAATTCTCAAATTTGAATTTTGATTTTATCAGAAGTGACACATGGAATGCGGCATGAAGTGATTTATCAAAAAAAAAAATAGAGTTGGTCTCCTGAGAGATGGTCTCATCATTTTTTATTGTGAGACGGATTTTAATACATTATTTTAATAAGTTAAATACATCATTTTATTTTTTAATATAATATTGCTTTTCTGTGTAAAAAAAATAAGTTATTTGCAACAAAGAAATACATCATTTCATTAAATTAAATACATCATTAAATTCGTCTCACAATAAAAATGATTAGACCGTCTCATCTGAGAGTTTGCCAAAAAAATATGAAAAATGTATCAATTATATAATAAATTATTCAGATTTTTTTAAATATATTAAAAATTATACATATTAGCATATTTCCGGCAACAGAAAGTTGACGTGGATTGCCAGATGACACGTTAGTACTTAAAATTACACGTTATTGTACAAATATATTACAAACTATTGTAATTTATCAATTATGATTAAATATATTTATTTATTTATTATAATTTTTAATATTTAAAAACACATATAATTATACTTAAAATATTTAGATAAAAGTTATTGACAAATTTAAAATAAAGAAAACTGAAAATATTTATTTTAATTTCCTAGTACTTTTATTCTCGCCTCTCACCACGCCAAATCAAAAATTAAATATTACTTTAAATAATAATATTTTTTTTCGTTCGACGAAGTGTGAGAGATTATTGCAAAAAATTGAAAAATTACAATAAGTGTTTTTTTATATTTTTTTTAATTTGTCAATAATCTTTATTTAAATGTGTTAAGTATAATTTTACATTTATTTAAAATTCTAAAATATACATAAATATCTTTTTGTCATAAATTTATAACGAATTTAATTATTTGAGCACTTATTTAAGAATATATATAGTTTGTGATGTAATTGAGAAAATTACAATAGATTTTAATATATTTGATAAAATTATAATAATTTGTAATATATTTGCATGATGATGTGTAATTTTAAGTGTTGATGTGTCATCCGGCAAGCCACATCAACTTTCCGTCGTCGGAAATTTGTTCCCGTGATAAATTTTGAACAAAATTAATAGTTTATAAAATGTTTTGATAATATGCATAGTATGTATTTTAAAATATATTTCAAAAAATATATGAATATTTTTTAATGAATTGATACTTTTTCAAAAATATACTACATTTATATATTGTTTTTCCGCAACACTATGCATATGCCAAATTCATATATTTGGTTTATCTGATTGTTCTGCAAATAATAAAGCATCCAGTAGCACTAAAGTCGAAAAAGGAAAAAGGGAAGCAAAAGTGGCACCAAGAATCACATATTTCAACCCAAACAAGCAAGAGTCTGGAAATTTATTCACAATTAAAACATTTATCTTAATCATTATCATTTAATGCATCCTTCATTTATATTTTAATGAATTTCATTCAAAGTTAGCAGTCGACCTAGTCTATATATACTAAAGCAAATAAATTTTATTTATTTATAATTTTATCACTTTCCTTCTAAAAATATCACATTTATAATAATTTTATTATTTTATTTTATTTATTTACTAATTCATCAATATCATAATATATACAGTAATCTATATAATTTACTAAAAGAGTTCTAGTTTTACCCTCCAATTTTTTTGAAAAATGTGCTCATATTAAAATAAAAATATTAAATAAATTAATGGTATTTTTACAATTATTACTTGATGATCGAAACATGACAATCTATATAATATATTGAAAAATATGTGCATGTTGAAGTAAAATTATTTTATCGAAAATAATATTAGATATGATTTCATTAATTTTAATATAATTATATTCTAAAATAATTTAGTTTTAAAATTGTTAAACTTTACATAAATTGAATTATTTAGCAAATCAATTTTAGAGTTCTAAATTGCATGTCATTTGAAATGAAAAACAAAACAACATGTTTGCAATGCAATTTAAATATCATGATTCTCATTTTATTATTTTTATTTTATATTCATATTATTTTAAGGAATTAGTGCATTTTAATAATACCTATTTATTTCTACAAAAGTGACCTAATATTTTTAATTTTACAAATGTTAGACATTAAGTTCGTAAAAGGAACAAACTTAGAAATTAAATAATAATTTTTGGTGTAAAATATTAAATTACAAATAGACAAATATTGTGAGTTAAATTATAATTTTGTGAGCACTGTGTTATTTTTGTAAAGTTAACAAATGTTAGGAGAGTAAATGCAAATACTATTATTTTGGGTACAAATTTGAATAAATATTATCTCATTATAATTTTAGTTTCCTTATTTTTGTAATATCTCGAATTTAATTAAGCTAATTAGTGCTTAATTAAATTAAATAATGGAATATTTATTATGCAAATTAATTATTTATTTGCTCTTGAGATGAAATTAAGCACCCGATAAGGTACGAGGGTCAAAATATCGATTGCATTATACCAATGGGTTCGTTTCGAGAAAACATAAGTGATCATGAAGTCACAATTTTCAAAAGAAAGACAAGTGCAGCGATTTATTATTAAAGGATAATATTGCATTTAAATTCATATCTTGCACTCGGGAGACCCATTTCTTAAATCGAGCTAGGGAATGCTTGGAATTAAAATAAGGAAGAAGACGAAACGGTCGGTATAACTTTTCGAGACACGAGTGGTGTTTAATTAATTATTGAATTTTGAGAAATTGCACGATATTTTTATCTCCAAAAATTCGAAAAATTATATGAACGTGACGGGTTTATTAAATAGAATATTTCCGTATAATTGCATGTTTAATCGAAAGAAAGTAACTTGAATTATAAACCCAAAAAGACGAATGAACGGAAAAAATATATATACAAGTTGAGGTGGTGGGGAAATATTTACTTAACATTGAAGAATTTGTCACCTACCATATTGCAATGTTATCATTTAATTGGATTGGAGGGCGGTGGAAATTGATGTAGGCGGTGGAATGATTGAGGAAAATAAACAAAATACAATTGTAAGTTTTCATTTGCATTTCATTACACAAAACAAATATACACAGACCACCCCACCATCGCCGTACCCCACCCTCGCACAACCCCTTTCTTCAACCTCTTCTGGCCACTGTGGATCACCGTCGGCGACGCCATCACCACCGTTCGAAAGCTTGTCTTGCGAGAATTCTAAGAAGCTAAGGCACGCGTGATATCATTAGGTATCGAAGGAGATACAAGTCGAGGAAGGTAAGCCGCTCGCTTATCGTAAAATTTTGCGTCGGCATGACACCCGGCTTTTGAGTCGATAAAACTGTACATGGTTGATATATTCGTGTTCCTTACGTTGTAGAGATCATTTGGGTACAAAGAGACTCGAGTTTGGACGCCAGAAATGTAGGGAACCGCCGCCGTTTTCTTTTCCGGTGAGAGCTCCGCCACCTCATTTTTCAGTCAAATTTCTGCGTGTTTTCGGAAGTTTGAAGCTTGTTTTTGTGATACATGATGGCTAGGGAATATGTTAGAGTGTTTATTTGGTGTTGGTTGTGTGTTTGGAGTGAGAAAAGTTGAGTTGCAGGTTCAACAGTCGATCACGTCGGAGGGGACGACGTGTGTCGATCGACATGTCTCCTGTCGATCGATGCGAGTGTCGACAAAGCAGGGGGGTCAATCGAGTTGCATGTCGATCGACGGCAAGTTATGTTGATCGACATGAGCTGTGTCGACCGACACAAAGGCATGTCGGTCGACATAACAGCTCAGAGGGAGATTATGTGTTTTCCTTGTTCATTTTCGATCCCATTCGAGTTGTGTTTGATGCCTAAGTTGATTATATGATTATCCAAGCATATTATGAGCATGATTAAGTATTGGAATGACGGGATTCGATTAGTTCGATTAAAGTAAGTTGAAGTATGATTTAAATGTTCAAATTGTGAACATGAGTGGGTCTGAGTTGATTAGTTAATCATGAATGGATTAACCTTAATGTTTGAGTTGAAGGTTGAACATGTAAAGTGTATACATGCTGAGTAATTGGGAAATGTCAGTTAGATGTCAGTCATAGATCCTGATTATTTCAAGTATAAACAGTAGAACTGGTAAAGATGCTTAGACCAATCCATCCTAATTGATTGCTTTTGTGTAATTATTTAAAGGGGGATTAAGAGATAAAGGAAAATCAGCTCAATTGCGCGATTAACAAGAGCATCTTTACTTCCGTAAGCATAACACATGTGGGAATTATTTTAGTAAAATAAAGTGCTTTCCGAGCTTTATGCTTAGTTTCTAAAATGGGTGTGAAAATGTTTTGTTTTTAACTGATTGCTATGCATAACTGTTTTGTGTTATCATATCTGTACCTCTGTCAGTAAAGGCTGACAGAGAAATTATTTAATGAGAATGAACCAGGAACTTACTTTGATAATCTCATTAAAAGAAAGATACACGTTTATTCAGAGCGCTTGACGGTGCGAATAGGTAGTTCAGCTGACGTGATGATACCTAAAGGTAGAGATAAAAATGAATTCTAAAATCGATCGGGTCTCAAGGGATTATTCTGATACTTGTGCACAAATTGATGATAGTGGGTTGAGTGGCTTGTCCATTCCCAGCTATTCATCGTAATGTGGAAGTGGGCCAGCTTTCCGTTACACAACGGATAAAAGATATTAACATAGTTGTGGCAAAATAAAATGATTTAGATAACACGGTTCTTTTCAACAAAACCCCGTATTTATCTGTGTGAGTTGCATAGCATTCATATCTAAATTGTATGTTTTCAGGCATATTTCCACTGGGTACATTAGTTCTCAGCCCCTCGTATTGTTTTCTGACATACGCAGGTTGATCAGCGAGGATGGAAGGGCGGGGTGTAAATGGCGAAGCAGGATTTTGTATAGATTTTGAAGATCCTGAGATATGCATCTTCATATGCATATCTCCACTGTGTTGCACACACTGCTGCTCCACGCTCTGAAAATCTTTCCTTCCCATATTTTGAATGTTTAAATGAGAAATGTTTAAATCTTTTTATTTACTGTTAATGATGTATCTTTCAAAGGTTGAATGTTATTTTTAAATTTTCATATCAAAGTTTAAAAGTCTTCAACAGATTTATTGATAAAAATATTTGAAAATTGTTGACCATGACTGTAGCGTGCCCCAAATTGAGAAGATTAATTGAGGGCGTTACATGTTTGATGCGTTACGCCAAATAAAATAAATTATAATTCAGATTTGAAGATTTAAGAATTTTTTTTCAAGATTCAAGATTGGTAATGAACGGCCATATCTATTATTTATATATACTTAATATATTAAAAGAGAATAGTTCCACATATTTATATTTTTGTCAATTTTTCGCAAAAAACATACATTTTTATTTTTGTTTTATTTATTATTTATTCAACTATAATAGATATATATATAATAAAAATATTAAAAAATTATATTTGTTACTTTTTAAAAAAATTGTTAGATCTCGCTAATTTATTGTTTTACTATTTTTAAATTATAGCACGCCCAACAATTGAAAAAAACTAAATCCATCTACAAAATGTCTGGGAAATAACCCCTAGTAAATTAGATACCATTTTTCTCTAATTTCATAGATTTTTTACAGTTTTTTTTTAAAAAAATTTACGCTTCCATTATATGTGATTATAGTAGATTGTGTGTGTTAAAATATGTTTTCTAGTTGATTATTCGTTGATATAGATTGATTATATTCTTTAATTCCGTCAATTTTATGTGTGAATTTGCTAAAACTGGGCGAATAACAGTAAACTCTCGACAGATATTGGGATTTCAAAGCAAATTGAAATCTTCACTTGTGCATATCGAGATCTCGACATGCACAAATCGAGATCTCAATTTATTTTAAAATCTCAATATCGATCGAGTTTAGGTCGTTTTCAATTCCAGTATGAGATTTTGACTTTCATCTCATTTTGCATATCGAGATCTCGACATGCATATCAAGGTGGAAGTCGAGATCTCAATTTTTTTTAATTTCTGATTTTAATTCTTTTAATTCTCCTTTGTTTAAATCTTTATTTTCTTCTTTTATTACAAAGTTGGGAGTGGATCATGCCTAGTTTGCAGGGGAAAGTCCCATGGTCGATGAATTGTTACGACCGGGACATTCTTGAAGATATTCGGGTCATGTTTATGAGCTTTGGAGATGAAGTTTTTGAGTTATTTAAGGACGGACCGTTCGATCTTTTTCTCACTTTTCGGTAGAAGAAGAGAACGATACGTGTAGCGTGGGCTCGGATCACGCACGAGATTGATATGAAGGGAGTTGAGAACGAGTTGTGGTTTCGTGTTGGTGAAATCAATATTCGATTTGGTGCTAAAGAGTTTTGTTTGATAAACGGGCCGCAGTTTGGTGATTTGGGTTTTGACCCTACTGAGGCGCATCCGGTGCCGGAAGATGGCTGTTTGTTACAAGTTCCTACCTATTGTAGATCAATTACACATTGATTTTATGAATATGGACCTCATTCTGAGCAATTCTTATGATGATTACGTGAAGATCGTTCAGATTCTTTTTGTTTACTGCATGCTGGTATGCTTGGATGGGAAACGAAACATAAACCCCTGGGTTTATTCATTGGTGGAGAAACCTCACGAGTTGAGGGCATTCCCTTAGGGCTCGTGGTCCTTCAGTATCTTGCTGTATCAGATGTCTGTTGTGATCACATCTTCAAAGATTGAGAAGGTGCCCTTAGTGCATATATACGACACTCTTTAGGTGTAGGAGGTAATTATTTATAATTTTTAAAAGACTAGAATTGTTAATTATTTACATTATTTCGCAGGCATGGTCGTATGAGGTGAACCTTGATCTGACAACCTTATATGCGATGCGCAGTATGCCAGTAGGGACTATCCCTCGATGTTTGATGTGGAGACCTATTTATGTACGGGACGCTGACTTCCATTATTTTTTTCACATAAGAGGTAATTATTGTTCACATTTTTAAAAAATTATAATATAATTAAATATATTATATATCTTGTTTGATTTATCTTTGTTTTAGGCATAAATGAAACACTTCACTGCAGCCGACCGACGAGGAAGTCGTTTCTGAGGATTGGCTCAGTCTGCAGGAGGCTGAGAAACCATTGAGGTGTAGTTTATTCCTTATAGGTGATTGAAGTCCCGACGATCATCGTCTCAGCGGTCTTCTGCCACCACCTCTAGGTCTTCCTCTAGGAGGGTTCCGTAGCAGCCGCAGCCTGCACCACAACGGCAACCATTGCCTTAGCACCAGCCATCACCACAGATAGATATGGGGACCGATTTTGAGGTTCCCATCTGTTCTTCTTTTGAGAATATTGAGCTTCCACCTCGGCGCTTGGCTACGAAGGGCTCGCGGCGTTCCTCATCTGCGAAGCCTGTAGAGGTACTTATGTTTAGATTTATTGTTTACATACTGGTTTATAATTTTTATTTGTTTATATTTTACTTTAATATTTTTATTATCTTTTCAGACTAGACGACCTTCATGGTTCGAGCTGCACAACGATGGCATAGTGTGATTTGCAGATCGCGTAGCCCAACCATTAGTTGATCGCCTCGTGCAACCACTGGCAGATCGCCTCCTAGATCCACTGGCGGATCAACTTGTGCAGTCATTGACAGATAGACTTGTACAACCATTTGCGAATTGCATGATTGATCTAGTAGCTCATCGACTTATTCAGCCAATCGCAGATAGACTCATGCAGCCAGTGGCTGATCGCGTGACACAACACATTGTGGAGCCGGTGGCTTTCAGGGTTACTCACAGGTTGAGGTCTTCGTACGGAAGCTCGTGGATTGTCTTCTTTACCACCCGAGCCAAAGCTGGAGCCGGACTCGGACCCCACCTATATTTTATTCTACTGTTGGCCCCTCCACCTCTACCACTGTTGACCCCACCACCTCTACCAGTGTTGGCTTCTACACCACCTCTTCCCGTCCTTCGTCGGCGAAGATGTTAATAGATTACATGGATTACATGAATGATCCCAAACAACAAGTGATGGTTCCTGGGCAGCGATTGATTTTGAGTAGACAACTATATTTCCATCAGCTGAATGACCCAAAGGAGAACATTTCAGAAGATGTAAGTGTATATTGACTTGCGAATTATTTTAATATCAGATTTATATTAATATGTTTTTTTGTGATATCAGCTTTTGCAGGTGTTCATTCTTATGACACGCGACCGTAGTACCAGAGGTGACAACCCTCTTGCTGACGGTGTTCACTCTGAAATGAGTGTTATATGATTTGATTATCCTAGAAATTTAGTGAATTAAATATTTAATTATCCAAATTCAACCAATTCGAGATCTCGATATGTCATTTTGAGTTATGTCGAGATATTCAATTGAAATGTCTCGACTAAAACCCTAGAATTCTCTAAATGAGCATGTCAAGATCTCAACCTTGTAAATTGAGATCTTAATTTGTCATGTTAAGATCTCGATTTTATAAATCGAGATCTCGATTTGTCATGTTGAGATCTTGAAATATATTTTAAAATTTTAAAAATCCACCTGAATTCGTATACAAACCAAAACACATAAACATAACATCAACAAACATACATCAACAACATCAAATCCAAAAATCAATCATCTAATTTATTCATCATAAGCATGCAAAGAAAAATAAAGAAATAAAACAAGTGTCACTATTCACTCATATAATCAATTCTCTCTGGATATTTTCTTCTTGTATGCCCTGTCTGCTAACATATACTACATGTATTCGCCCATCTCCTCTGTGGCCCATCTTGGGGTGGAGGACTGTTCAAATTCACTTCACCAATGGAGATATAAGCAGTGCAGACATGTAAGTTGTGACCGGGTTGCCGACACCTCCTACATACTTGAGATCTGCGCGTGGTCGAACTCTCAGCACCAGAACGTGCTCTACTCATCCTAAGGCAGCCAGCCTATCGAACTACTATCGGTGGTCTCACAAGAAAAGATGTTACCTCCAATGGGAGAACCTACTCCGATGGATGTGGCATATTCATAATGGTGTGATTATATGTCTGTAGCAGAGTGAATTGTTTGTAGTAGTGCGACACATACTCTGATATCGGCTGCAAAGTATATCTGATAATAAAAAAATAAGACGCACATGTTATAATAATCTTTAAGCTATTGACTACAAGATATGTGCACTAATTAAAGTTCAAATTAACATAGTACCTGAGGGCAGCAGTCGCATGACAATATGGAATATGATCGAGATCGAACTGACGATATTCACTCGTTCTGTGCTCTAAGTTAACATTGTAGCTCATTTGTTTCTCTTACACCTTATATATGTGTGCGGTGGTGGTGCCTCTAACAACAAGATGTCACCCATATTTGACCGACTCTGTTAACTTTGTCATTGCTATGTGTGTCAGAGCATGATCTCTAGATCGTGCAACCGCCCGTCGCTTGTGAAAACATCTCTCAACCATAGCTCTGTAAGTCTCAAGAAGGATGCATATGGGCAATCGTCTTGCTCATAACAAACGAGAGTTGAGGTATTTGGCTGTGTTGGACATCATGAAGCTGAATCGAGTACCAGGGGCACTGAGATCTCGACCAATGGTGGACTCTTATATCTTGAATCCTCTTGTAAGCTTCGTCTTCACTAAGAATCTCCAAAGTAAACATGTGTTTTTGAAATTCATTATGCCTATAATAGTAGGTTGCATCTCGTAAAACAGCACCCACCTGAGGACCGTACCTCAACATGTTATTGTGTGCCGAAGGTGCATCGACCCCTTGAAATTTGATATCGACGCTCATTCATCTGCAGTAAGTGGGCAGTACGACCTCGTCAAGGTCTGTTGCTCCTATCTGTTAAATCTGTACAATGTCGTGGTTATCGAAATCACGTTGCTCATGGGCATATGCATCTCCCGGAGTGCCCTTATGAAGAGGATATTGGCGGAGTTGCCATTATCTACTAACAATATTTTGACTTGGCAGTTGTAGATGATCATGGTGATGACCAAGACGTCATGATGAGGGTGCTCTGGTTTGGGCGCATCGTCACTGGAGAATTCTATGGTTTCATGGTTTGCCTTGTGTCAGGTTAAACCTGACCTGTCGTTAAGGAGCTGACAGGCCCATTTTGCCGACGGCATGGAGACGTTGCTGATTTTTTATCTGCGGGTTATTGAATCCACATTCTCTTGCCTTTCCTAGTTAGGAACTCGATTAGGAATCCTCTCTTGAGGAGTTCAATTACCTCCAAGCGTAGGGCTTGGCATTCGTTCGTCAGATGTCCATGATCTCTGTGGAATTTGTAGAATTTCTTGGTATCATGGGTCCTGGGATCTGACTTCATTTTTCCAATCCACCGCACAGGCCCGCCCAGGTATTTCAGGACGGTATTTACAAGTCAGGGTTCATCAATGTTTAGGTTATAGGGGACCATCCCTCTTCGGATTTCATCAACGCGTGTCCCATTGTAGGGATGGTTGCGATCCAATATTTTGTCACGAGCCTCGATGTATTTTTTGTTTCACTCAGGGTTGCGATATGTATTAGTTTGAGGCCGAGCCCCAGTGTTGTTCCACCAACTTGAAACCGCTAACTCCGCGGCTCTCCTCATTCTTTCTCGCTTTTCGATTGAGTTCTTCTTCATCCTATTTGATTTGAGCCCAAACGTTACTCAACATCATGTCTATGTCGTTGTAATGATAAGTGGTGAGCTCTCTATATAGGTACGAATCAATGTCGAGATTGTTCCTGAAGGCGTATATCGCTGTTTGCTGGGGGAAATGAGATACCTTGACCAGCTCCCTATTGAACATGTCCACATATGATCTTAGGGACTCACCTTTCTTTTGCCTAATGTTATTGAGGTCGTCAGGATGCTTGCTAACCCTCCGACTATTTGAGTATTAGCATCGAAAGGCTTGGTGGAGTTTGGAGAACGATGCGATCGATCCCCTGGGAAGGATAACTAACCATTGTAAAGTCGGGCCTTTAGGCTAGACCCAAAGTTCTTGCACATGCATGCCTCCCTTAATGCGCTTGAGATCGAAGTTATAAGCATCTTTTGTTTGTAGAGCACAATATGATCTTCCGGTCAATTGTGCCATCGTAAAAGGTGAAGGTTGGCGGCAAGAAGCGCTCTGGAATGTTAGTATTCGTAATAGTAGCGACAAAGGGGGAATCCGTATAGTTGTCTCATGCAATGGCGGGTTCAGGGGGTAGCAACCTTGGAATCCGGGTCAACATGGACTCAAATAGCACCAATTGGGCTTCGAGCCGTATTGGCCTCCGATCAGAGTGTTTATAGTTGCAGCGGAATATTGATAAAGTCTTGCACTTTCCTTGTTGAGGTCTCGAATCAAAAAGTGTTTAAGCTCAAATATATGAGGTGTGTGTTCTGAGTTTGCCTAATAAAATCACATGGAATTGTGATCATATTGGTGCAATGACAGACTCAAGGGAACCCAAGACTCACAAGGTGGTGAAACACATAGGATGTGTGGTATCACATCATACGAGAAATCGTGACAAGAAGGTAACGTGAATACAGTGGGAGTGATTAACAGTATAGACACATTTAATACTTTGACAAAGCAATGGTATTATGATTTAAGTATAAGTGGGAGATTGTTGGGATTATATACTGAAAGCATATATGATTAAGTGTTTTGTACACTGGTCATCATATATGTTGCTTCAACAATACTCGTTGTTTGATGAAACAAACATACAACGAACCATAATATCCTATTATCTCGCCTATAGGGATGATCATATGGTGTGTAGGAGATCACAGAGGATCATATCAATCATTTGACCTAGCGAGATATAAACAGTATCACAGCTGAGACAGTCCCTGGATAGGCTGTCGGTCTAAGTTGCGGCACATCGGTTCACAAGTGGGCTTATCCTAGCTACTTGATGTGTCGGTACATGGTTATGTATTGATGGGATCAACAGTGGGATGTGTCATTCTCATTGACATATGAATGAGTCAGATCCCTAACATACTTCCCATGATCTTAAACCTAACTGAAAGATAAGGGGCACACACAGATTGACCACACTTTGATTTACCATGGTGGCGAGTCTTACATGTACTCTTATACCCGAATTTTGGGTGTTGGCAATTTGTGTGTGGCCTGCTTAGTCTGGACGTTTAGGTAAGCATATCCGTTTCAGGATGGTGACATTCCCTGAGGAGCTCACAAGATTCATTATGCTAAACCCTGCAGGTTGAATTATTTAATTCAGGCATAAGTGAGAAGGAGTGAGTGGTATTACTCAGGAAATAAGAGATTAATTAATTGTGGCTGATTGTCATAAGCAAAATTAATGAATGAATGTCTAAAACCTTAAATATGTGGATAATGTTAGTTTGGTGCAACCCGTTCCTAATAACGTGGTAATAAAGGGGCGAGTCAGCATTGTTACCGTGGTGAAGGTTAAAACAATGTTTTATTAATTAATTATATTTTGGGTTGAACAAGGAAGGATTAATTAATAAAGAGGGCCCATTTTATTATTTGCATCTGGTCCCTGGTCTGGCCCATGAACTGCTCAAAGCCCATTAGGGTTAGGGTTTCTCAAAACCCTAACACTATATATAGGCCTTCTCTCTATCAGATCAAGTTAAGACTGTTCAGTATATTGAAAATTGAGAGAGAAACGACGGCGGCAATCTGAGGGAGAAACTGATCGATTCCTCCAGATCTCGGATCCAACTTGGTAGATAATCCTCACCAGATTTCCAAGGAGCAAGGGAACAGATCAGAAGATCAAATCTGTAGGAACAACTGTTCATTGACGTTGTTCAGATTCAGATCCAGATCTATTTCATTGTTATTGGCTCCGATCTAGATCTGTAGATCAAACGGTGAAATCAGGTATTCTCTAAATCCATCATCTGCAATTAATATTGTAGGAGCATGCATAGGATCGCATGGTTTATTTGATTGAAATTTATTCCTGATATCCTAAGAACGATTCTCGGCAAGAATTTAATTAATGGCAACTCATGTTGTCCATTGTAGACTCAAACCCTACACTTATCGCAGGTGGTAAACCGTGGTTGCCGCATGAGTTGCGCATTCACCATCCTCTCCAGTTCAGTCAACGACTTCAAGCTGATGTCGATGCCGCTCAATTGTGGGATTGGTTGGTTAGGCGGTTGAGTCCCGGTCATCGGCAAAATCGGCTCAGTGATGGATTGTTCTCCCCGCGTTATTGCTTCCACGAGGAATACTTGTCATTTTTCTGCACAATTGATTCTAAGGGCCCTACGGTGGGCGCCAAAATATTGAGGTTCGAAATCAATTGATCGAGGCCCTTATAATCGAGTTAGAAAAATAATAGATAATGTAGAGACAATAAGTAATTGGATATAAGTGGAAAGAACACACAAACTGACTACAAAAGCGACAACGTCGACACTAATAATTAAGCAAACTGGGAATTTTAGCGGAGGATTTTTTACAGGAATTTGAATTAGTGTATAGCGTGAAAAGAATGCCCTAAAATCTAATTGGGGTCTCCCTTTTATAGACATTAGGGAGCGGGACCCGTTACATACAATGTAAGCCTAACTAGCCCTAGGTCCGTTCGCCACGACCCCAGATTTCTCGGAGCTGACTCCGAAAACCTTGGGGTTGGTTATAACTGTTATGGCTTATCCTCAACGGTTGTCTGTATCCACTAATCTAGGGGTCGACAATGGGTTTTGAGTCGTCGTCGGCTTTGATCTCAGGGGGGTTGTTACTTAAGTTGACCCCGAGGTCGGGCGGAGCTTGACTGCGGGGTCAATTTCGGGCCTATATTGAATCGATATTATATAATTGTAGTTAATGAATTTTAAATATTTATATTATTTTCCAATAAATAAAATATTAAGTTTAATATTATAATATAAATAATTAAAATTCCTAATACTAGTAAGATACTTACATAATTTTCTAAAATTTTCAAGATATCCGAATCTGTTTCGTGGAGAAGTTAGTATCAGTTAGAATTTGTTATATGAAACAAACTAATAGTTAGATTATAAACCTTCATATAAAATATAGATTAGGATTTGCAAATTCTAACTAAAGCAAAATGTCAAAAAGAAAGGGAGATTCCGATGAGAAAAATTTACACATATTTACATTTTTGTCAATTTTTCGCAAAAAACACACAATTTTTACTTTTGTTTTATTTATTATTTATTCAACTATAATAGAGATATATAATAAAAATATTACAAAATTATATTTGTTACTTTTTTGAATTTTTACACTTCCATTTTATGTGATTATAGTAGATTGTATGTGTTAAAATATGTTTTCTAGTTGATTATCCATTGATATAGATTGATTATATGCTTTAATTCGGTCGATTTTATGTGTGAATTTGCTAAAACTGGGCGAAGAACAGTAAACTCTCGACAAATATCGAGATTTCGAAGCAAATCGAAATCTTGACTTGTGCATATCGAGATCTCGACATGCACAAATTGAGATCTCAATTTATTTCAAAATCTCGATATCAATCGAGTTTAGGTCGTTTTCAATTCCAGAATGAGATCTTGACTTTCATCTCGTTGTGCATATCGAGATCTCGACATGCACATTGAGATGGAAGTCGAGATCTCAATTTTTTAATTTTTTAATTTTAATTCTTTTAATTCTCCTTTTGTTTAAATCTTTATTTTCTTCTTTTATTGCAGGGTTGGGAGTGGATCAGTCCTAGTTTGGAGGGGAAAGTCCCGCGGTTAATGAATTGTTACGACTGGGACATTCTTGAGAATATTCAGCTCCGGTGGAAGAAGAGAACGATACGTGTTACGTGGGCTCTGATCACGCACGAGATTGATATGGAGGGAGTTGATAACGAGTCTTGGTTTCGTGTTGGTGAAACCAATATTCGGTTTGGTGCTGAAGAGTTTTGTTTGATGAACGGGCTGCGGTTCGGTGAATTGGGTTTTGACCCTACTGAGGCGCATTCGGCGCCGGAAGATGGTTGTTTGTTACAAGTCCCTACCTACTGTAGATCAATTACACATTGATTTTATGAAGATTGACCTCATTCTGAGCAATTCTTATGATGATTACGTGAAGATCGTTCAGATTCTTTTTGTTTACCGCATGCTGGTATGCTTTGATGGGAAGCGATACGTAAACCCCTGGGTTTATTCATTGGTGGAGAAACCTCACGAGTTGAGGGCATTCCCTTGGGGCTCGTGGTCCTTTAGTATCTTGATGCATCATATGTATGTCGTGATCAAATCTTCCAAGACTGAGAAGATGCCCTTAATGCATGTATACGGCCCTCTTTAGGTGTTGGAGGTAATTGTTTGTAATTTTTATTTTTAATTTTTAAAAGACTAGAATTGTTAATTACTTACATTATTTCGCAGGCATGTTCGTACGAGGTGATCTATGATCTTGCAGCCTTATGTGTGATGCGCAGTATGCTAGTAGGGACTATCCCTTGATGTTTGATGTGGAGACCTACTTATGTACGGGACACTGACTTCACTGATTTTTTTCACATATGAGGTAATTACTGTTTGCATTTTTAAATAATTATAATATAATTAAACATATTGTATATTTTATTTGATTCATCTTTGTTTTCAGCATGAATACAGCACTTCACTGCAACCGACTGACGTTGAAGCCGTTTATGAGGCTTGACTAAGTTTGCAGGAGGCTGAGAAACCGTTGAGGCGTAGATTTATAGGGGATTGAAGTCCCGACGATCATCATCTCAGCGGTCTTCTGCCACCACCTCCGGGTCTTCTTCTCGGAGGGTTCCGCAGCAGCCGCAGTCGGCGCCACAACGGCAGTCATCGCCTTAGCACCAACCATCGCCACAGATAGATATGGGGACCGATTTTGAGGTTCCCATCCATTTTTCTTTTGAGCATAATGAGCTTCCACCTCGGCGCTCGGCTACGAAGTGCTCGCGACGTTCCTCATCCGCAAAGCCTGTAGAGGTATTTGTGTTTTGATTTATTATTTACATACTAGTTTATAATTTTAATTTGTTTATATTTTACTTTAATATTTTTATTATCTTTTGATACTGACTTCGATACTTAGAAGAAAACCCGAGGGTGGAGACCGAGCCGTGAGGTGATGCAACGAAGATGATATCGCGAGCCTTTAGAGTTATGAAATCAAGAATCGAGAAAAAAATAGAGGAATACAACTCGTTGTTAGCAAAGGTACCAGGAATGCCAGCTCCGGAGAAGATTATCTCGTGAGATAGCTTTGTCGAATCTCCATTCACCTCTGAGATAGCTGAAGCGGAGATGCCTGCGAAGTTCGCTCAACCAACATACAATTTAGAGTGTCTATAGATTAACTTAGTTCTTACAAACTTGTAATGTCCTGCTAGGATGTCTATCGAGTTGTAATGAAACTGATGGAGCTGATCAAGACAAACTGGGCCGGAATCTAAACCACCAGTTTGGATTATGTGAAGGATAAAAAGGAACTGACTCTTAGTTTGAAACTGATAAATCAAAGGAACTGATTGTTGTGCCCGAGATTATTTGGGCCAAATTAATAGATTTAAGCCAAATCCAGAATTGATCATTGCAGCCCAGTTGATTGAGGCCTGAAAACGGAAGTGATATGGCGGCCCACTTGGTCAAGAGCCGATCCAAATAAAGACCCAGTCAAAGAAGACCAAGTCAAATATTTTTCCTTGAATTGGAAATAGTTAGTTTCTATATTTTAGTTAAGTGGTTAGAGTTTTTAACCTATAAACAATTACCTAATTTCACTCGTAAATGGGGAGTGGGAAATCCCTACGTACTTTTTCTTATTTTCATGTACCTTCAATTCAGTTCCACATCTTATTCATCCATGTAATTCGCAATTTCTTCATTTTCTATACAAATTCATAGGCTCCTATTTCACTAAACAAAATCGAACCTCAACACTGTTCAAAGACACCAACTTCACTCTTCTTCATTTAACAAGCTCAGTTTCTACTCACAATTAGAGACAAACAGGACAAGTCAGAGGAGTCCTTAAAAATCAGTCTCTAAGAATGAAGATTCCTTAAAGGCTGAAGTTAAGTAAACTAGTTCAGATTCCTTGGACTGGCAAAACCGTTATGACACAAAAGTAGCAGGTCGACATCATGTGTCAGAAAAGGACGAATCAAGTGCAGAAATTCAGGAAAAACACTCTGCTCCCTTCAGAAAAAAGAGACGCCTCAAATTGGACAACGTTCAATCTGTCTCTAGATGACTACAAATTTGAATACGCTTCTACCTCGTATATAAATAGACGAAGTGCTTAGAGCGAAAAATATAGAAACCTCAATAAAGCAATGGTATTATGCGCAGGCGAAAACTCGAAGTGTTTATATTCTCAAGGCTAAAACTTAGCCAACCGTGTGTCATCCTTTGAACACGAGACTCACTAATTTCCAGCTTGAGTTATTTCTTGGTGCTTTTTCTTTCCAAGAAAGAACACAACGATTACAACTATCTCCAAGCTGCAACTATCACGAGTGTCAAGACATAAGTTCGAGGGTTCGGGAAGAACTATAAAGCTACCAAGTTCCAGATAGGAGGCTGCATGGTGTGCCCATACTCCAAGTTTTGAAAAGTAGGGGTTTGGACGAGTGAGTTAGTGAACCGGTACACATTGTCATATACCAGCTAGTGATAGATCGCTATATCAACCTAAAATTGAAGCTTAGTGAATTTCTTGACCTTGGTCTAAAAAGATGGCATATGACTTTTGTTCGAACCTCTATAAGTCATTTGGTATTGGTTTTTTATTTATTGTAAAAAATTTTAGACTCAACACATTTTCAGTGGTAAAGTATACTCGAACTGAACTTAAAAATCAAACTCGCTAACAAACTGTTTTATAAAAACACAAACTGGTCAAGAACCACCAGTTTTTAAATGCAATTTGTTCTTAAATTTTTTATTGTACATCAAATTTAATATGATTTCGGGACCAACAATTTGAATAATGGGTTTCGAAGAAATATTATTTTCTAATATTTTTTATAATATTGTTCACCATCACTCACTTTTGAAATACGAAAATTTTTAAAATTATATTTGTTGAAGAAATATAAATTTTGGTTATCCATCTCTCAAATATTAAAGAATTTGATAAACTTACTCTTTATGGATTTAAAAGAAAGGGAGAGGTAGACAGTGGTATATTGATATTATAGCCTTTTTCAAAAAATCATTTACTCATTTAGTTAATAGTATTTTAAAAAATATAAACAATTCATCGTTTTGTTTATCCACTTTTATTAAAACATGTGATATTGATTAAAATAAATTAACATACAATATTTAAATAATAAGAGATATTCTTAAAAAATTATTATTATTCGAAGTCATAATCAATTGAAATGATGAATCAATGTACTCCAATATAAGGCTCAATATTAGTTTATATATGTTTAGTACACAAAATTAGTATTTTCTCAATTTTTTTAATTTTCAAAAGATAAATGATAAAATTATATATTTTTGACAGTATGGAAGTTTGGTGATGTAAACCTAGGTGATAAATATTAGATAATCTCGTATATATCTTCAAATATACTAGTATTGCTATCCACGCGATGCGTGAGAATATTAATTATTTGTATTAAAATAATATTCATTTGATATTTTATTTAAACCTAAATAATATTAATTTTAAAAATGTATTAATTATTAATTTATATATAGTAATTTGAAATACAATATAAAATGATCCATTATTTCTATAGCATGTATAAAAAGGGGTGAATACTGATTCAGAGGAATATAGAGGCTCGATTACATCTCGTGGATCGAGCCTTATAATTTTTTTAAAATTATAATTAAAAAAAGATTTTAGCTCGTGGGGCGCTGCCCCCCTCACCATATGTTGTCTCCGCCCCTGTGAATAAGTAATATTATATTGATACTCATTTATTTATTTTTAATTAATTTATCAAATCTTATTTTATAATTTTTTTAATAAGTGATAGTATAAGGTGTTCATATCCATAATGCCAATATAATGACATATGCTCTAGAATTTAATTATTTTGGTCATGGTTATAAACTAATAATATCATCAATATTTCAAGAGTTATACTTATATATTTAATTGAAAAATAGTTAAAAAATCGAGTATTAATATTTTAATCTGCTTGTTTAGTTATAGTATTCAGTATAATTAACCTAATTCTTTTTATCAATTAAATATAAATAATGAAAAACCATTTATATGCTCACTTTTATAGGAAAAAATGATGTACGATAATCTATATATATTTAAATATAATGTATATTAATAAAATGAAATATACTTAATTTCATCAAATATGAATTTTTTAAATTTAAAGAAATAAGAATAACACTACATATTAGCTGCCTTATTTTCTTGTATTTATTTGAAAATTTTCATATCAAAAGGAATAATTTAAAATCGGATCCAATTTTTATATTTTTCAAAATAAAATAGAAGCATGCTCTTTTATTTAAAGGAATACAAAATCTTTATCTACATGCTTTGCTTCTTTTTTTTTTTTTTTACAGTATTATTTTTAAAATTTTAATCTATCAAATTGTTTGTGACCACTTGAGTGATATTTTAATTTATAATAACATGTTTTAATAATATTTATATATTGTTTAAATTTTAAAACAAAAAATTTAATGGTAGTTATTCATTAATTAACTACGATAAATTGATGTAATTTAGATTTATTTCAAATAAGATTTTTTTAATGAATGATTCTATATTTTTTTTATTTTTCTACATGAATATATTTCCTTAATTAATAAATATAATATTTTAATTGATTTTTATTGAGATTTGATACAATTTAATTGAAAATAATCAAAAGAGAAAAAATATTTTGATACGTTAATACATAAATGTACCAAATATATTAAATTAAATAAAATAGAATTTTGTTAAATAAATAATTGACATTTACGATTAGTATCAACATTTATTCTAAACTCAATCATAATTCATTTTTCTCCATGAATATCATATCATAATTTAATTTTGAGTTGATACATATTCAAGAAATAAGTACAGATTTATAATAAAATAAATATCATTTACACAAACATAATTATAAGTATGTATTGGAATATAATTTATTCTTAAATAATAAAGCAAAATATTTTATTGAAAGAGAAAAGTAAATAATTTATACAAAAACTATTTGTACACAAATGTTGTTCTTAACTAATAAATATAGTCTACTAATTCATATTTATTGAGATATAATCTATATTTAATTGAATATTCACTAATATATAAACTTGTCATATATTAATTATAATATCAATTATAGATTAAATCATAAATGTTAATGTAAATAATGAAGTGTATAATTACTATTTATAATTATAGAATATTTCATTTATTAATTAAGGAACTAACCAGTTAATTAATGAATAATTAATGCAAATCAAACTTACATTATTTTGTCTCCGACCTTACTTTAATATATAGATATAGATGATTAGATATCTTTTTAGATATAGCTAGTTTTGGATTTTTTTGATATTTTTTAGATTTCAGAATATAGATATGATATTTTTTCTTAGTTGATTTAAATTTCTAATTTTTTTAATTTATATATACCTCATTCTATTAAGCAATAAAATAACAAGTTTTCCTGTTTTATTCTCTCTATTATTTTTATTCCTTGCCATAACAATAAAAGGGTCAATTTAGTAATAAATATTTTATCTTATATTTAAGAAATAAATTTATTATTAGATGGAGTTATGAAATTTGATTGTGGCAGACGAATCTGCGGGCGCCAAGCACACACAACAAAGCAATTTCTGTTCTGCTCTTTCTCCTCAAACCGAAATTTCTGTTCCGCTCTTTCTCCTCAGACCAGATATGGCCACTGTGCATCATTCTCTAACCTTGAAAGCCGGCTCCTTAGAGGCAGCCGCCACCACCAAGGACCGGAATATTAGATCGATCGAGCAACTCGTCCTCGACATCTGCAACCCCGATCTCCGCGAAAACTCACTCCAGGAACTCTCCAAGGTTTTTCTCATTCCTTCTTCGCCAATGCAGGTTTCGTTGCTTAGCTTATGAGAGATGAAATTGAAATTTACAGAAAATATAAGAAATAACCAACCCATTCACGTGCACTGTGATATAATTCTTACGAAAAATTTAGAAAAAATAAGGCACCATCTTTTTCAATATGCGATTGCTTTGCTGTTACTATGCCTTTTTAATTTGGCTGCAACTCTTCTAGTAGAAGAGGGAACTGTTTCAAGATTTGGCTCCGCTGCTGTGGAACTCCTTTGGTACAATTGCTGCTCTTCTACAGGTTTGTTTCTGGCTGCAGAATATTTTCTTTGGCACCTGCTGTCTTTTATGTATTAAAATAAATTTAGGCGAACATCTTCCAATTTAAAGTGGTTGTGATCAATAAAATTGCTTTCCTCTATGTCACATTCTATATTTACTATACATGTGTAATCGAGCTTTATGAGTTTTACCTAGTTTGTTTCTGAAAGAGTAGAACTGGGGTTCTAAACAATCAGAAATCTAATGAATCTGACGAAAGTAAAAAGTCCATAAATAATGAAGTTTATCCATTTATGGTCCGGTTACTAATTTGTATATGGTCCGTTCTCATTGTATAAGAGTTGTTGTTGTTTTTTCCCCTCTAGAAACATCTCATCTAACATGGAATGTTAATGCCTTAAGACTGATATCTGGATGAGGATATTTGAAGATTTTCGATCTTTTCTAATTTGTACTTTATGTTGTTTGTTTTCTTTCTCTTAGATGAAACAAGCTTTAGATGGAGTTTCACTTTTTAACCTTGGTTTCTTTTTCATTTTCTCACCTTTGCTTTAGATATTCTAATCTGACATCTTTGATTGATACAGTTCTTCTTACTGAATTTTTGGACCTTATTCAGGAAATAGTCTCTATATACCCAGTTTTGTCTCCCCCGAACCTGACTCCTGGGCAATCTAACAGAGTTTGCAATGCACTTGCCCTTCTTCAGGTGAATTGTCTCGTCTTACCTAATTGTCTTATAGTTTCATGTACAGCACAGTTCTGGGGCCTTACATATTGCTAAATTGTTCATTGATTGTCAACTAAGCTTTATTTTTGTCCCTGGTTGCTGGAACATAAAAAATCTCCATCCGATGGAAATATAAATGAGTTGTGAATACAAAAGGGGAGTGTCGTACTTCCTTGATTTCTGGAGCTAACATTTCTCTTTTACTTGTTTCAGTGTGTGGCCTCACATCCAGATACGAGATTGCTCTTCCTCAGTGGTAATTGTTACACTCTCAAATGTATTCCATGATTGTTCTTCTCTATCTAGATATCTAAATCCTACGTCTAAACCTTTTGCTGCTTAAGAACAGTATCCATCCAGTTTTTTTTCCAGTCCTTTGTTCCTTCTATGGGGGGTTCAGTGAGGTGGGTTGTGAGTCTTAGCCAATATGGGTGGATAATTTGTGATGTTTCTGGTTTTATATTGGAGTGAACTGGTTATGATGGTGTGTTTATTGTTTGGTTGGTGATGATTATGCCCTCTGCTATAGATTACTTCTGCAGAATGATTATAGATGAGGGCTTTATCAATGAACTTCAGTGCTTGGTCTTTAATGCTTTCTATTATTTTTTTATTGTACATGCATAAATCATAATTAAGGTTAATGGAACTCTTCTCGTTTGTACTGATGCTTCCCTGTTTGGCTGTTTCAGCACGCATTCCTATGTACCTGTATCCTTTTCTTAATACAACCAGCAAATCTAAGCCGTTTGAGTACTTGAGGCTTACAAGTTTAGGAGTAATTGGTGCTCTGGTGAAGGTATTCCCTGTTCAGCAATGTGATTTCCTGAATAATGTTTTTTGACTTGATTGAATAGTTCTTCTCCATGTTAATCTAAGTTCAACTGTTCAAATGACTCCACTTGCAAATGATTGGTAAATTGCATAGCCACTAGATAGTGTAACAAATCCCACATTAGAATTCCAGTCTTTTGCTCAGTTCGTATGGATTAAAGAACCAATTTCATGACGATAGTGTCTTTGCTTGGGTTCCTAATATGATATCTCATGAAAAATGTGAATTTGTTTTTAATACATTTTTTATCTCATGTAAAATGTGAATTTGTTTTCTATGTCCGCTTCCTTCTTAGTATCCTTACTCGATAATGATCTGTGATTTTATCGTTTTCCCAGGTTGACGACACAGAAGTTATTGGTTTCCTTCTCCTCACTGAGATAATTCCCTTGTGCTTGCTTACAATGGAGATGGGAAGTGAACTATCTAAAACAGTTGAGTTCTCTGAAGCATTTTCCAGTAATCATACCTTAATAGTATATATTTTGCCTTTTAGTTTGGTAATTCAGTTGTGGTTTTTGTTTTGCACTGAATCAAATGTTGCCAATATACCATGTTGGACTCCACATATTACATTGTCTCTTCTCACAGTGCAACATATTTCAATATGCATATATCCAATTGAATCTCTGATTTCAAGTCTCATCTTGTCTGTATATTTATGAGTAAAGGACAAACTAAATAAACTGAATCATTCTTAGCCGATCAGTTTAACAAGCTGGCAGTGTTTGTCTAGACTACATGCCACTCAAGTTTTCAGAATGCTATTGGTGCTTCTTAAGACTGCGGTACTTCAACTCTGATTTTGTTTACATATGCATACATACCCTCAAGGCTTGTTATCGACAATGACAAAAGCATTTGGAATTTTCATTTTTCATGGTTGGTGGCTGTTTGCAATATTGGGGTTTCACTTGCAGGTAGCAACATTCATTGTGCAAAAGATTTTGCTGGATGATGCAGGATTAGAGCACATATGCAGTGCAGCAGAGCGATTCTTTGCTGTAGCTAGGGTTCTGACGAATATGGTTGCTGCACAGCCTTCCTCTCGGCTGTTAAAGCACATTATCAGGTGCTACCTAAGATTGTCTGACAATCTAAGGTCGGTCAACGTTGTGGAAATGGTTCTTTCTTCTTCATTCAAATGGCCTAATTGGAACAATCTATTTTCCTGTGCAGAGGTTGTGATGCACTCAGAACATGTCTGCCTGAAATGCTCAGAGATGCAACATTCAGCAGCTGCCTTCTTGTGGGTGCAACTATTGTCATTCTGTGGTTAATAGAAATTATATTTTTGTTGATTTATAACTTAATATTGTGTCTTCAGGAAGATCCAACTACTAGAAGGTGGCTGCAACAATTGCTTCATAACGTGCAAGCTCCTCGTGTAGCTATTCAACCAGGAGGCGGATTCGATCTCATGGTCAACTAGATGTTTACTTCATAATCATGCTTAACTCCCAAGTGTTTGGTGTTTTTTGAAGATTTAGATGCAGTTCTCGCTTTGCTTCATAAAGAGGGGATTCCAACGGAATTTAACTTAGAATAATACCAGAAAAGTCCTGCTTTTACACTTGGAGATAGATGGGGGATTTCCTATTATATGTTATTGTATATTGTGTTACATAAATATAAAATCATAAATGATGGTTCTATAATTATTTTAAACTGGATACATTAATGTAACTAGATCCTCATTTAAATTTTTCATGAATTTTTTTTTTTTTTTTTTGAGTGAAAGTGGAAATTCATGAATGTATTGAACATAGGTAAAATTAGTGACATAAAATAAGGACCAGGTGCTGCCTATGCTAGGCTGCTGCCGGCGGTCCTGAACATCCTTTATATGCTGTTGTTATAGCTTCAGAAATTATAAGCCATCTGTTTGGTGCTTAGATTATCTATTCGATCCAAAATAATAGTATATCAAATTCAGCCAAAATTCTCTAACAACGTGCATTTACTAGTTGTAATATCAAATTTTCTTTGCTCGAGGTTTAGTGATTAAAGCACTTTGTCTAAGTATGTGTGTACATTATTCCTTCTCTATTAGTGATTATCTCTTAAAATCAATCTTATTTCCAAAATAAGATATATTAATGATTTGTCCAAATAAAAAACTTCCAGTGATTTTCTTTCCATACATTTTTCCCAAAAGAAGATAAATTCGTGGTAATCAATGACATTGTGCTTCCACAAAACAAGAAATTCGATGATAAAAACATATAAAAAGGATTAAACAAACTTAAGTTTTCTTTTTTATTTATCCTCTTTTATTCGTATATTTCTTCATGTTAATTATGCTTAAAATTTGAGAGTAATTGTTGGTCTATATTGTCAATTGAGGGTACACTTGTATCCCCAATATTTTTTTCTTTTTTATTAAATGTGTATGTTTATTATTTTTATATTTTTTTTTGCATATTATTTGAATAATTTTATATATAGCGTATCCCCAATCTATTTTATTTAGATATTGTACCCACGATTTTAAATTTCTGGATCCGCCATTGTAGCTCGTATTCAGAGAAATGGTTACTTAGCGAGCAATATACTCCCTCCGTCCCGGTTTAATAGTCTCATTCACTTTCGGCACAATAACCAAGAAATGTGAGTGTAGAATGAGTTGAGTGAACTTAATATTTTATTATTGAGAGTTACTTTTTTTTAGAAATGAGCCTAATGAGTTGGGACAAACAAAATATACTCCAACACTTGATGTATTGAGTTTTAAATACAATGCAAAAATTAAATAAAGCAATAAATAATACAAATGATTTATAGAGGATTGAACCAAACCGTCCTACGTCATCTTTTCAGACGTGCAATATAAAAATCTCTATGTTTGAGCACCATATATAATTGAGAAAACTAGAGTTGAATATGATAGGACATTTAAAGCCTGCAAATTGAGCACCATACATTTAAAAGCCTGCAAATTGAGCACCATATATTTAAAGCCTCTAAATTGAGCATCATACATTTACCGTCTGCAAATTGAGCACCATACATTTTAAGTCTGCAAACATGTCCTTTAAAGCTAAAGCCTCCCAAATACATTCAAGCGTGACAATACAATACATTACATTTAAAATTGTGCAATACGTTCAAGTATAAAAAAATAATCCAGAAGTACATTAAAATCTGACACATACATCAAACACTAAAAATAAATTAAAGTTTGACAATACATAAAAGCAGGAAACAATGCATCATCGGAAATTCACTTTATATCCTTCACCTTCTCATCTTTTCTTGATCTCCTCACAGAGAATTTGATGCTTGTTTTCCAATCATATTGGAAGTGTTTTTTTATTAAGACATCACACTCCTTCGTGCGTATCTCTGCATCCTTCTGTTGTACAGCTTTCTCCTTCAGACGTAAATATCATTCGGCCTTGGCGTCGCTATCCTTAAAGGCATCTATTGCTGAATTCAACACATGAACTTTTCCTTTCCCTTCTCCTTTCTCTTTGCTGCTTTCTAGTCAATTGATCAGCTCGTTACAACATCGGAAGCATTAGAAGAAGTTTTGTAAGCTCCTTCTTTATTGCTTTTGTTTTTTTTTTTATTTTATGAAGGGACATCATATAATATCTCTTTCTATCTCCTTTAGTATCCTTCAAACGCCAATATCATTGAATCTTTTCCCCCGGTAGTGTTAGCGGTATTCAGTTTGCGTCATCTCCATAATATCAGCATCACTTTCACCGCTTCCCCACCTTTATGTACACTTATTGTAACATTCATAAAACCTATTAGAATTTGTTGAGAGTTTGTGGAAATGTGACTTTGAACTCCCTGCTTTTCGGATTGGTGTGTTTGCAGGCCGACCTTTGGTGTAAACCATCACAACTTTGTCCCAAAATCGTTCACTGGTTTGGTCTATTCCGACCACTGAATCATGAGTAGTAGTAGCCCAAGCGGTCCATTGTTGACGACGTCTGACGGTGGACTCATAATTTGTATCTTTACCGATCTCTTGCATATTTCCCACTGCAGCGGATGGCGTTTCTACTTGAGGAGGATACTCTTGTTGGCGATAAAATTTCGAAGGATGTTGGGGTTGGTAATAAAATTGCGAACTGTATCCTTGGGGTGTTGAATGTTGACAGTGGCGGCCCTGAGGCCGTGCGAGAGGCTGCACCAGGGCCTCCAAATTAAGGAGCACCATTTTTCAAAAAAGTATATAGTAGTAGTAATATTATACTATTAATTTATCTTAGTAGGGGCACCATTTAAAAAAGATATAACATAAAAAAAAAACTTAATCTTTAACTTAACTAAACTAAAAAGATTTACATAAAAAATTAATTTATTTTTAGTCTAATAAGATATTTAGCTCAAACTATATTAAAAAATAAAATATTAAGATTTATTAAGATATCAAATAATATATGAAGATTATTCTATATATCAATTAAGATATTAAAATTTGTACTATCCATAACATAACATGACAACCAAAATATTGGTTGATCTCTTCTAGAGTACGAAGCTACTACTCTCTCTTCACTTTTCCATTGCCTCTCTAGTTCTTTTGTGTCTTTTTCATTTCTCAATATTATACAAACAAATTTTAGTAAATAACAAATGACAAAAAATTGATAAGGTAGTCCTTCATTTTTTCTTAAACAAATATTGTTTATCATGTAAATTATTTTACGGTCATAATGTTGTGCAATTTTTTTTTTAAATCCTATCAAATTTTCTTGCTGCATTTGAATTTTCTAGTCCTTTGCTATAAATTTTTCGAGAGTGACTCTAAATTTTAGTTTGTTTGATTTTATTTATTTTTTATTAATCATAATAATATTATGTTAATCGTTCTTATTGAGCTAGTATACATTTATCTTGTTCTTAAAAAAGAAAAACAAAGAAAAAAGATGTTGAAAAAATCTCCAAAAAAAAATTGCTTAAAAAAATGCAGGAGACTTATTTTTAAATGATGCCCATGCATTTAGTTTATATGACATTATTTAATTTCTTTTTATTTTGTTTCAAATTTATTTAAAAATAAAGTGAATTCGTAAGATGGCTGTGAAGTCGTGAAGGACTTGAGTTTTTTGTTATAAGAGAATTTTTAATAATTTTTACAATTTTAAATAGGATAAGTGATTTTAAAATTTATTTTATATTATATTATATTAATAATTTGTGTAATTATTTAATTTAAATAGGGGCACCAAATCTTTATTCGCACTGGACCCAAAATTTACAAGGCCGACCCTGAATGTTGAATATGATTGTTTGGATTACTTTGGGGATACCTAGGTTGAGAAGTAAATAGCATGGGATTATTTGGCCATGCATATACGTCGGAATGTATGGATTTTGCTTGAAATTTTGAGATGAATTGTTGGGATCATATCCACTCATGTTGATTGTAGAAGTTGTCGATTGAAAATAATTTTTTTATGGATAAAGAGTAGTGTGATGAAGATTATTTATAAGAAAAATAAGTGCTCATTATAAAATATAGCCGTGGGAAAAAAATATCGTTATAAAATATAATCGTTGGAAAAAAAGTTCATTAAAATAATTAAAAATATATATAAAATTTAAAAATAATATAATATATATTTTATATTTGATTTATTATTATAAATAATTAAAATAAATGAAAAAAATAAAAAAACTGGCGGGCCGGCTCGTGTAACACACATGCCAATCACAACAAGCGTGTGACGCACGGGCGCGTCAGCCAAGGCACACCCAACTAGTGGTGGCCACGGGCCGGTTCCGGTTCGGAACCGCTGGTTCCACGGTTCCGGAAAAATGGAACCGGAACCGGCCCGTGGGTAGAAGGTTACGGTTCCGGTTCGGAACCGGAACCGGCGGTTCGAATTTTTTTTTTTTTATATTTTTATTTTTTCAGGGACACATGACGCTCTCTGATTCGTCGATTTTTGAATTTTCAAAAAAAATTTCAACGGTTCGGAACCAAAACCGCCGGTTCCGGTTCAGAACCGCCGGTTCCAGTTCGGGCTTTTCTTGAACCTGAACCGGCCCGTCCAAAAACGGTTACGGTTCCGATTCCGAACCGTTTTTGACCGGAACCGTGAACTGTCGGGCCGGTTCAGGGCCGGTTCCGGTTCCAAATGGCCACCACTACACCCAACCCCACTTTTTTGCATAGACACTGGATCTTATTTAAGATCCAAAACTTTTTCTCTCCATGCCACGTGTTCTCTCTCTCTCGCAGCTAAACAAATTTCGTTGAGTTGGAAATCTTAAAATTTTTTAAGATCCACATAGTATATGCTCTTAAGCAACAATATTATCAAAATTTAATTTAAAGCATTATCAATTCTAAGCTAAAAAATTATTTTATATACTTTTTAATTTTCATGCATCAAATGATCATTAAATTATAGAAAAACTATTATAAAAATTTATTTTATTTGTATTATTACTTTCATTTCTGATTAAATTAATTTTTTAATTATATTTGTAATAATGTAAAATTAATTTGTCTATATCAAGATTTCAGAATTAATGTGAACACTAATTTAAATACTTGCATCTTAATAAAAATAAATTTGTAATATACAATATTTCATATTTATTTTTTTAAAAAATATTAATTTAATTATATTACACAAAAAAATAAATATTTTATTTTTTAAAAAATATACTAGTTTGCCGGGGTTAACCGTTAATGCATTTAGCCCATGTGCTTTTAACTTGATTCTTTTCGATTAAGTAAATTTATTTTTGCCAAACTCGATGTTTAGATGAGACTATTTAGACCAATTTATGGAATTTGGGCTAAACAATATATTAGGAATATTCAAATTGTATTGGAATAACGCGTGAATGTAAATGTAATAAAAAAAAAATAAATTACTAAAGATGTGTTTGTTTGGTGGGTTTCAAAATAAAAAATTAATGGTTTCAAAAGCCACCATTTAATTAATGGGTATCATTCCCATGGGAATGAATTGATTCCTTAAAATTTGGGAAAGTTTCATTATCATACTAAATCTTATTCTCAAAATTTATATTCTTAATATAATTTTAACTAATATATCAAGTATTATTATTATTATTATCATATATTAATAACTACTTATAAATATGTTTTATTAACATAATTTTATTATGTATTTAATATTATTATATTAAATATCGTAATAACATTGTATAATATTCTTTTATTTGGTATATTAGTTTTAAATATGACATTATATTTAATTTGCATATTGCGGTATTTTTAGTTTAAAATAAATTAATATTTTGACGTATATTTAATAACTAGCTTTATACCCGTACATTGTGCGAATCAAACACTTAATATCATATTTTATAATATAAAATATAATTAATAAGATTATATTTATATTTTTTTAGTAATTATTCAAAAATATGTTTAATTATATTCATCAATATTATATGTTATTTTAATCACATTATGAATTATTTTTTTTGTTGTATATTTATAATATATATAAGTTTAATTAAAGAAAAATAGATCAATCGTACAACCTACAAACCAAAAAATCTGGTAAAAATATTCATGAAAAGATTATATTATTACTATTTAAAAAATTAATAAAATAAAATAAACTGGTAAATATATAATATCTAAAGAAAATATGCTATAAGATTATTATCAGATATTGATATAAATAGATAGATAGATAGATATGGATATAAAAATGTATTGCTCCTTTTAAAATATATAATAATATATAGATATTATATTAATGATTTTGGCTGGGACGTTATTATTAGATTACTTTGTTTTAATATATAGACAGAAGATTTACCCTATTTTTTCGAAATTAGCGTGACGTAATAATAATTTTTACAACTAAAAACAAAAACACGCGACAGACCCTAAATTTCTTTTTAAAGGCTACGGCTTTTTCCGCTGATTTCAAACCCCAGATACAGAAACGCGCCACCGATATCAGAACTATCTAGTAGGCGGCGGACATGGAAGTAATCCCGGACATGGCGGCGTCAGTGATGGCGGTGGAGAACTTGCTCAGGTATCGATTCAAGCAGACGAAACTTCTGGAAGAAGCCCTGACTCACCCTTCCTGCACTAACGCCACCTCATACCAGCGCCTCGAATTTGTGGGAGACGCCGCCCTAAGTCTGGCCATCTCAAATTACTTCTTCCTCAACTATCCCTCTCTCGATCCCGGCAAGCTCTCGCTTCTTCGCTCCGCCAACGTCAGCACTGAGAAGCTAGCACGTGTCGCCGTCCGCCACCGCTTATACGAGTATGTACACCACAATGTTACATCTCTTGATGCGAAGGTATTTTTTTTTTATTATTGATCCGTTTTGATTTTAGTAATTTGTTTTGCAAATTTGATTATTTCGTTTAGAATTGTTAATGCCTTCATTTGTTGGCTTATTTGTTTTTTGAATGTTGGAATGCCGAATAATTTGTGCGGGCATGATTTTGTCGGAGTTGAAATTGGTGGAGATTTACTTGTTTTCACATAAGCACTTGTGAATCATGTGATTGGTTACAAATTCATTTGATGAACTTTGCCGTCGTTCTTCAATGAAGATGATTGCTCAAGTGCTTATTGGAAAGCAAGCCATCTTGTCCACTTTGAACTCAACCAAAACCATGCCTTTCTATGCCTGTGTTGTATTTCAGGTGAGAGAATTTGTTGCGGCTGTGAAGGAGGAACAAGTAATAGAGATATATGGAGGGTTGGTCAAAGCACCAAAAGTTCTAGCCGATATTGTGGAGTCAGTGGCAGCTGCTGTATACTATGATTGCAATTTTGATTTGCAGGCTATGTGGAAGGTTTATTTGAGATTATATGTCTATTTTGATGTTTAACTTCATATTATTTTATAATATTTCATGCTTCGAATTTGATATTGTAATCTTGAAATACATGTATTTCAATATTTTGGACGAATAGAAAAAAGACGAAGAAATTGAAAATTCTAGAATTTCTCGAAACACAGTTTAGTTTTTTTAGTGGGAATTGTGTTATTAATATCTAGGAACACAGTTTAGCATTACCTGTTGTATGAGATTTAGGAATTTGAATTATCTGATACCTTGCCAAAACAACAGGAATCGTCCTAGCATTTCCCGGATGCTTGTCCCTACGATTAATAAACAATAAAATTTCTTGCTTCATGTGGTTATTAGTTTTCTTTCATGATGTTTCAGATCTTTATGCATCTTCTAGAGCCTATAGTAACACTTGAGGATCTGGAGCAACATCAACAACCTGTGACCATGCTGTTCGAATCCTGTCAAAAGGATGGAAAACAAGTTGATATATGTTACCAGAGGATGAAAGATAAACACATTGCTACTGTCATTGTGGATGGGAAGCATATAACTTCGGCTTCTTCTGAGCAAAAAGAGAATGCAAAGCTTCATGCTGCAAAGGCTGCTCTCTTGAAGTTATCTTATGGATCTGGTGACCCATTAAATGTTGATATGTTCAAGCAACTCGATCAAGATGGTGAAATTGAAGGAGCAAAACAAAAGCTGCATGAGCTTTGTGACAAGAAGAAATGGCCAAAACCGAACTACATGTAAGCCTTTTTACCCTTATTATGAACTTTATACTATTCTATTGTCAGTGCGTATATTTCTTACGAAAGGAGTTCTGCTGATTTGTGAATTTTGGTGTTTTCTACCATAAATCCAGTCGATTGCATTTTAAGTTAGAATTTTGAAAGTTGCATATTCAGTTATATGCTTTAGTATAATGGACCAGTCAATTAACAAATTATGTGTAAGGGAACAAAATGTTTTTGTGTTTGTGTATGTAACTTAAAGCAAGAAGGGATATTGCTGCACTAGACTGTGTTATGAGACAGAAAATGTCTAAGCATCTGCTAGAACGTGTATTTTGTTTCTGAAGCCTAATGTGCTCTGCTTGCGTATAATACTCCCTCCGTCCCGGCTGAATTGTCCCGGGTTGACCGGGCACAACAACCAAGGAGTGTGAGTGTAAAGTAAGTTGAGTGGAATTAATATTTTATTGTTGAGTGTGAAAAAAGTTGCCTTTTCTAGTAATGGGACAATTGAGGTGGGACGGACGAAAAAGGAAAGTGGGACAATTGAGGTGGGACGGAGGGAGTATATGAAATTCTCTTCTTTTTTTTTTTCCCCCTATGCTCGTCCTCCTTTTCCCAGAAAGGTTCATTGAAGCAAATTCTGAATTATTCTCAGTCTATTTTCTAACCAAATCCAATCACATTTATTTCTTTTCTACATGTAAAAGGTTTAGAAGTGAAAGAGAAGTTTATCATATTTATTCATCTTTGGCCTACTGTCAAATATGTGCAGAATCCGCAAAGAGGATGGGCCTGCTCATGAGAGGAGATATACATGCTCTGTTGAAATTGAAATCTCTCAGTGTGTGCTTTTCGTGATTGGGAATGAGAAGCCGAGAGTGAAGGAGGCAGAGAGTTCAGCTGCTTCAGTAATGCTCCTTGCCCTTAAAAACTCTAAATATGTTTGATTTTCTCCTGAACGTAGGATTTATTTATTTTTTGCTAAATTAATCTCCACTTTTGTACTCTAAATGAAGCCTCAAAATCCTCCCGGTCTAATTATTGGGAAAATGAAGCCTTTGACGATGTAATGACCCCATTTTATTCAGTAACTTAGTGCACAATGCATGGCCTACTGCTGATAGAGACAATATTTCATGAAATTAACGATGCATTTTAATCATTTCAAGTGCTTGAAGCATAGTCTTCCTAAATCTGGCTGTATTGACTCTCATATCCTCGTATTAATACCTATTTTCACTATGTATATTATGAAATATCCAAAATAATTACCCATTTTTAGTAGCCAACTATCTGAAATTCAGAATTAACTTAGAAATAGATAAACCTTAAATAATAAATTGATTGATTTAATAATCCCTAAACATGCATTCAAGATATTAATTTTTATCCTAAAATCTAATTAAAATTTTACCTACTCATTGACATAGAGACAAAGAAAATGAAAAGATAGAACCTGTAAGAACTTCGCATAAAATAAAAGCCTTGTAGATTCTGGTCGAGGTAGTACTAAAATTCGAAACTTACATGCTATTTATATATGATATGATGTGTTTAATGTTGCACTGAGCCCAATTCTTGAAAATCTCGCCAAAATAGTTGCATGCCCACCGACATTATTGGCATCGACCGAAATAGGAAACTTCCGTCGACGGAGATAGCTCCAATTCGATCCTTAACTTAGCCCTCCACGTTCGCATCGATTGACACGTATTGTTAACTTCGATCGACGGTCAACACTTTGGCCACCCCGACCGGAGGGTCGACACAAAAAGCTCGGCCAAATCCTTCAATTTCAACACTTAGTTGATTTTATAATAAAAACCTTCAAAATTCACCACAAATAACATTATAACATACCAAATATAAAAATTACAAGATGTTAATAAAACAACTAAAGCATAATATAAAAAAGTATAAAATAAACTTAAAAAATCTATTAATAAATGAACGATATATTTACATAAACACTTTTATCTTGAATTGGTTCATTATTCCATATTTATTTGGTATATTTCACAGGACTTCAGATTCGAACGAGCCGATCGCTAGCTTTATGCAATCGAGGAATCCAACAGTGTTTTATATATAATCGACTCTAGTGCTCATTTAATTATCCAGATTCCATCTTGAAGCCAATCAAGAAATTCCTCAAACAGAATTGAACTCCATTTCTAATACAAAACTATACAACCCTTTTTTCTGTACAATTCAAGAAAAGAACAAAAGAAATTAAAAAAAACACTACAATGGAGAATCTTGAATGAGACTCATGGCTACAACCATGGTCTCCCTCAACCTCTCAACATTAAACTTCACATTCTGGCCATTAAGGTACACATCCCGTCCCACGGTGACGGAAAATGCATCTCTAGGGTCGGTGAAAGCCTTGTGGCTTGGCGACCCAAAAACCTTCAACAGAGAGCTCTCTTCAGGCCCAACCTTGTATCTCAAGTAATGAATCCCCATCCGTGGAGTGGGTACCCCGTAGTAAGCCGCCGAAGCCCATTCCAGTCCGAAGATGTCCACCTGCACCAGCACCGCCCCGTCCGGCAGGAACACCTCGTTCGACAGGCCGGCCCCGTGCACCCCCACAAACACGCTGCACGAGTTTATCATGCTCGAGAATAGGTCCAGATTCGACACTACTTTCGTTCTGTTCTCCATGATCACTCGGAATCCCACCTCTTCCATCATGCTGATCACCTCATCCTCGTTTATGATCCTTCTCGTCGTCGTCCGCGACAGCAGCATCACCGTCGGCTTCTTGATCTGAGAGACATGGCTGTACTTGAGATTCAGTGACTGCCTCAGAAACTGCCTGAACATCCCCATCGTCAGCCCTCTCGGTACATCGCTCGAGTTTATGAAAAGATGGCCGTGAAACTTCAGCCCCACCACCGCCCCCGGGAAGCAGTGCACGCTCCGGTTGACGGCCGGGTTCAAGATCTCATGCGAGCTCAGGTGAGCTAGGACTTTTCTGTACTTGTCCACGAATGAAGGCTTGTAATCCTCCACGATGAGGACAACCCGCGACTTGAACAGACTGGTCGTGATGAAGAGAGGGACGATGATCTCGTTCATCTCGTGGAACGCGTTGCCGGTGTATCCGCTGGTGGAGAACACCACCGCCGGGACGCCGTAGCTCCGATCGCAAGCCGGTGGCGTTGTGTTCCCCTGCAGTATCTTCACCGGCGTCACTTTTTTAAGTAGATCTTCGTCTTGCTGCCTGGCGTAAGGCCGGAGCCACGTCTCTCGAACGGGTCGATTTGAAGGGATTGTGACCGTCATGCTCGCGGTGTCGATCTGGACGGCTCGATTCATGACGCAATGCTTCGAGTATAATTGGGAGTCGCACGAGAAGCCGGTGGCTCCGAACATGTCGAGGTCTTGCTCTGTTTTAGCCCTGGAAATCTATGATTATCACGGCAGATATTAGAATACAGAGATGCAGAAGAAAAAGATGTAGAGACCTTTAACTAATGTCGAGAGAAGATAATCCATGGAGTCGGAGTCTCGTTTGGAGGCATCATGGAAGCCTGCAAGATTGCAGGAGGAATAATAATTTGTTATGAGCATTAATGACATGATTGATGATGAAATGAAGGATGATTTACGTTGCTGGAATGTAATGTTGTTGCCCTTGCCCCAGAGAAAACCGACGTAGAGCAAAGGAGCGAGGGGCAAGAAAATCCAAGGAATGAGGCGCAATGCCGCCTGCATCTTCTTCGGCTGATCCGTCTCCATTGTTAATTGCAGAAAGCAGATGCAAGTTCTTGCACAATATCATATCCAAATGCAATGCAAGAAGAAGACAACCATTCAGAATCCCAGAATTTTTGCGGATGATGTCAATTCATTTTCTTTTTTACTGACATTATTTTTTATCAACGATTTTGGTGATTATGTTAGGTTAAATGCATGTATTAACACAATATTTACCAAATTTACTATTGTAATGCTATACTATTCTTAAACATAATTCTACGTGTACATTGAGAAATAATCAATGTGTGTGTTATAGTTACAAATATATTTCATTTATGCATGAGCTAGCATTGATCACTTCTTGAAACTATAAATCTAAATCAATATTATATTTTTTTCAACACTGATTAAAGTTTGATTACTCTGGCAGTAAAATCCATAGCATAATACAAATACAGCTTGCCATAGACATTGTTCTTGCCATAATGAATGTGATTAATATTAGACTTATATAAAACTCATGCACATATTTTAAAAGCAAGAAATGAATACAAATCTACTAGTGGAAATAACTGTTGTTAGAATTTCATTTTCAGAGAAGCATAGAAACTTGTCGATTATATAAAGGCGTTTAGTGTTTATAATATTAACCAAGATTTTATTATATATCTCTTTGAATTTTTTATTTTTTATTTATTTTTATTTTTAATCTTTCGTGTTTGACAATTTCAGTTCAAGAAGAAAGTCGTTTTTTTTAAGCAGTGATCACAATTCACAGGATTGAATTTTCTTTTTTTTCAAAATTTCAATACTTTGAAGTATTCAATGAAATCGAAGTCGACGAAAACCACAGGTTCCAAGGCAAGGGGCCGCCTGCCGCGGTTTATTTTATAAGCTAGAGACGAGTAGAGGAATTAAAGCGGCTTTGGTTAATTGAGTGGCCTTTTCGCAAAGTTTTGTTCTAATTTTTATGCGTAGAGAATTTGATAATATTTCTATATTTCAAATTTTTTTTTAACCAGTGTGGTAATAGGGCGACCTTGACTGAATATAATGATGCAAGTTAACTAAATGAAAAATATTTTTTCCCTAGTACTTTTATTATATGATATCATTGTTGTAAAAATTCTTTCTTGGGCTGTCCTTAGGTGCCGAATGATCCCTAGCGAAACCAAAAACCCTTAAATTCCTATATTTGGGTGTTTCAGCAATTATTTTTTATTTTCATTTATTAATAAATATTAAATATAAGAATTTAACTTATTGATTAATTACCACTAATTAAAAATCATCTAAGTGCTAGATCATACCTGACGTCCTAGGCGTAATAATTTTTACAATTATGCATGTAAAAATCGTCCAAGTGCTAGAGAATATAGACTTTTCCCAAAGTTGAAGTCACCCATTTCGTTAGCATCTCTTGCACGAAATCCATCTCAATCTGCATTTCATTTCTCTTCACATATTCCAAACAAATTTACATATGTTGTAATGAAAGCTGAAATAAACAAAAAATCATGAATATTTTCAAAACTAATTAAAACCAGAGAAGTAGAATGAATGGAAACGAAATAATTAATGGTGGTCGATGAATGTTCATCTAGCAGCCCAATCGGTGACAATACTGAGCGCTTCCACGAGCGTCCCTCTGAATCGAGGGAGGTCGACTCTCACATTCTGCTGATCAAGAAACACAGCCCTCGCAGCTCTGTAGCCGCCCTCTCTGTACACTGATCCCGGATCCCTCATCACCGAGCTATTCCGGCCGTACAGCTTTGCCAACGAGCTCTCCGCCGCCGCAATCTTGTAGCGCAAGTAGTGCACGCCCATTGCGCGAGCCGTGTCGCCGTAGTATGTGTTTGAAGCCCACTCCGTCCCCAGCAGCTCCACTTGGATCATCACGCCGCCCGTGGCCAGAAATACCTCGTTCGTGAGGCCGGCGCCGTGAGCTCCGACCAGCACGCTGCATGAGTTGATCAGCTGCGAGAATTTGTTGAGGTTGGAAGCTAGTTTGGACCTTTTAACAACGATCACCTGAAACCCTACTTCCTTCATCATTGAAATCAGCTCGTCTTCGTTGAGAAACCTCCTCGTGTTCGTGCGCGACAGGAGCAGCAGCCTCGGCCGGGGGATCTGTGAAACGTGCGTGAATTTCAAGTGGAAAGCGCGGCGGAGGAACTGCCGGAATTCAGGCATTCCGTAGCCTCCGGGGATGTCGCTGGAATTCAGAGCTAGATTGTCGTGATATTTTAGGCCGACGATGGATGACGGGAAACAGTGGACGGTGGCGTTGGCGGCCGGGTTGATCACGTCGTGAGACGATAGGTGAGCCAAAACGGTGCCGTATTTGGTGATGAAGGATGGGTTGTAGTCCTCGAGCAAGAAGATGACGCGCGACTGGAACTGTTTGGTGGTGATGTAGAGGGGGATGATGATCTCGTTCATTTCGTGAAAGACGTTTCCGATGCTTCCGGAGGAGAAAACGACGGCGGGGAGGTGGTGGTGGTAGCGGCACGGTGGCGGAGTAGGCGTGGTGGCGTTGGAGCTGTAGTGGATCATGTGGACGGGAGAGATGGATTTGAGCTCGTCTTCCTGCCTGGCATAAGGCCGGATGATCACCGGCGTCTCCTGCTCGGCAGTTGCAGGTATGTAAACGGTCATGTTCCTCGTGTCGATTCTCACCGGATTCTTGGACACGCAGTGGATGGAGTGGACGGCCCTGTCGCAGGCAAAACCCGTCGTCTCCAGCTTTCTCCGATCCTCCCCTGTTTACGTTACAGTTCAAAACAATTAAGAGATCGTGAGAAAAAACAAAGCAAAACAAAACAATTGACTACATACCTCTGACTAGTCTTGATAAATGAAAATTCATGAATTCTTCCTCTTGCAGCAGCGTCTTGTTGGCGTAGCTAATTTCAGAGCCAGAAAAGTATTGCATCCCTACATGTTGAAGAAAAGTTAGCAAGATGAAATAGGGAAAAACATGCATGATCATGAAAAAGGTAGAGTAGTAGTACATGGATCAAAGGAGAATCTGTTTCCCCAGAGGAAATCGAGAGCAAGGCAGAGCAAAGGGAAAGAAAGCAATAAGATGATGGGAGTGGCAACGAAAACAAGCTTCTTGGGATGTTTGTCCATCTTCACCGAGTTGGGAAAGTAATTAAGGTGTTGCATGTTATGTTTAAGAATGAATGTGAATGATCCAAGATTGATGATGGTCTGTCAAATTTCAGCCTAATTAATCTGTCATTCTCTCTCCATTTTTAATTATATCATAGGATCTATATATCAGGCTCAAGTATTATATTCTATTTTATTCCAGTGAATGTGACCAGTAGAAGTCTTTGAACCGCGGCAAGGCATTTCCTTGTGAAGCTAACAATTGGAATATTATTTGTTCGCGTCTTGACTTCTCTTCTTACTAAATATTAATCCGTCGCATGTAAATTGTAACACTTTTTTTTAGCACATGAATTTTAAAATTGTGAGTATAAGTGGAATTAATATTTTATTGTTAATTGTAAAAAAATTATTATTTTTAGAAATATGTTATTAGTAACTCGATCACCAGCGCGTCATTATGGGGATGTCTGACGCCTTCCGAATCCGATGGTCCGAAGGTTATTTTTTCAGTTGATAGCCAAGCTGGCCTTATTGAGTCCATATTCCGTGCTTCCCTACGATAACGCTTATGTGCATTTCGAGAGGACCTTGCCATCGATGGTCCACCAGAAATCATATGTATTGTTTTCTCTACCCTCGGTTCTTCAAGCACTGGGACTCGATTGGCTCTTGTGGCAGGCTCTTTTGCTTGAGTTTCTCTCCCATTTCCTCTCCTCCAGGTATTATTTTTCATGTTTCCTTTGAACTGCTGCAGATAGCCCCTCTCAAGCAATCTTCGAACCTCCCATTAGAAGTCCCTACAGTCAATCGCCTTGTGTCTGTATCCTTGATGAAATGCACAATAATTCTCAGGGTTTTGCTGCCAGATGTTAGCAAGGGCCTTGGTTGGCCATCTGACTTGGCTTCTTAGTGCCATCATTTCTTGAATTATTGTCATTGTATTGGCATTCAGATCGAACGACTTCGGTGCTGTTTGTGTTGCGTATTGTTGTGTCCTGGCTGTTTTTCGTTCGTTTCGTGGAGTAGGGTTGGGATCTGCTCCCCTTTCCAGAATTTGTCTCCGCTCATACTGCTTTGCTTTTATCTCTTTTACCAAAGTTTTCCTCCTCGATATCCTTTCTAATCTGTACTTCGGCTCTTATCATAATTTCAGCAAAAGTCGAGCATGGGTACTTCACCAGTTTCCAGAATAGACTTGACCCTCATATTAGTCATTTTTTAAAGGCCGACACAACCGTCTCCTCGAGACAATTCGGAATAGCTACCTTCACCTCATTAAATTGCCTTATGTACTGTTGCAGTGTTTCGTGTTCCTTCTGTACCACTTGGTACAAATCGTCCAATCGTTTCGGTATTCTTCGACTGCTGGAAAATTGCATAGAGAATTGCTCGTGCAACTCCGAAAACGAAGTAATTTTCCCAACTTTAAGATGCATAAACCACTGCATCGCCGGCCCCTCGAGACATGCTCTGAAACTTTTGCACATGCAAGCTTCTCGGGTCGCTTCCAGAATTGAGGTTGTTTGCATTTTGAACTTGTATAAGGTCACAAACTCGTCCAGGTCAGTTGTCCCATCGTACGCCCTGATGGTTGGGATTATAAACCGTTCGGGCACCTGAACATTCGCGATTCTCGACTCGAACGGTGAGTCGTTGTAATTCCCCGTCATGGGTGGGACGTTAAGGTTTGCAACTCCAAGCACATTTGCCATCATCCTCGTCAATTTCTCCAACATAGATTCCAAGTCCTTGATCCTATCGGACTTCTTTCTTTCATTAAACCGTCGATTAGAGGATTACCCTGAATCTTGCGAGTCCACTTCTCTGTATTCCGTTCAGGTTTGTACTGGTTCTGAAACACAACCAGTTGTTCTCTCAACCGCTCTGCATCCAACGTAGTTATGCGGTTTTGTTCCCACAATTGCTCCATTTCTTCCTGCATTTGCCTCATGTTCTCTTCAAACAGTTGTCTGTTCATACGGCATAATTTTCCCCTTCCACCGTGTTGCTATGTCTGGCACTCATTGATCCATCCATCTCTTTCTTTCAATATCTTCCCACATAAGGTGCCAATTGTTGATTTTCGAAAGTTCGTTAAAAGTGTTTAGAGAATGAATACTCGAAAATGGATATTAGAATGCTGGAGAGAAAATGAATGTTTCTGCGTAAAAAGTCTAACCCTTGTTCTCCTTCTTTTTTTCTATTTATTAGCATCTCTAATCTATTATAAGTACTTAGATGAAAATAAGGTGCTAATCACTATTTTCCATTTTCAGCATTGATTACGTGATTTCAGCCTTTTGATGATCTTTTCCTTGATTCTTGCCCCGATGTTTACCTTTCTTTCGTCTTTCCATCTTTGGTTTGTTCTAATTCTTTGGAGCTCGAGTCGCTTTGTGTTTGAGGGGATTGACTCCGTCTCGACTCGATTGTGACTGGTGCGGTCGACTCGCTAACGTCCACCCTTGTTGATATTTGAGTTGAGAGATAGGCTTCTGAATTTATTGGGCACAATACGATTATATGCATATTTGCTAGTTAATGAAAGCAAATACTTTTTTCGAAACATTCCAGAAAATATTTTTATGAATAAGATTTTGGACGTGAAATCTATAATTCAATTATTTATTTTCCGATTTGATTAATTGCCCTAAGATGAATGAGATCCGAAATAACGTTACAAGAAACTAGGAAAGTTTTTTTAACTAATGAATTTTGTGAATTTAGGATCCGAATTTTTTTTTTTCAAATTACAAATTAACAATTAAATACCTTTCACGTTTTAAAACTTATTTTAGCTCGAACTAGTGCAAAATGAAAAGCGCCTTGTTTATTAAGTGATCAATTTATGTTTTACATGAGCTCGAAAGTCAGATTTGCAATACTTTTAAGAAGCCTGAAATCTCGCTATTCATGCTTGCTGCATAGTTAACCTGATTTAATTATTTGTTCTCGAATAATACGATTAAACCTTTCTTTCTTGGGAAGGTCTTGAGTTAGGCAGACCTAAACGATTTAGGCGGGTTTTATCCATTAACCCAAGCCCAAACCCATATATTATATCCTATTGACAAAAACTTGCGTTAGGCAGACCTAAACGGTTTAGGCGGGTTTTATCCTACCCAAATGGGTTGACCCATCCCAAATAGGGTTTATTAATCCTAATTAGGGTATATTATATGGGTTTGGACTTGGATTAATGGATAAAATCCGTCTAAATCGTTTAGGTCTGTCTAACCCAAGACCTTCCCTATCCTAATTGGGATTAATAAACCCTATTTAGGATGGGTCAACCCATTTGGGTAGGATAAAACCCGCTTAAATCGTTTAGGCCTGCCTAACGCAAGTTTTTGTCTACTTTCTTTCTTCTTTTTTTTTTTTTTGAGATTTTTTATTTTTCTGTTTTTAATATGAACAACAAATAAAAACCCCTACAGCTAAAACATCATTGTTTTACATCCAAATTATAAATAAATAAATAAAAACACTCACTCGTCATTTTTTTTTAGAAACCTCATACATCATTGTTGGGTTGCTGAATGATGACAGTCATTTTCACTTTCTTTATCATAAATAATTAATCCAATTCTTGAATATTCGCCATTGTCATTGTTATTGATTAATTATCACTTGAGACTTAAATGAACATCACAAACAACCTAGCAAGAAAGGTTTGCATGAATAGTGATTTTAACTAAATATTATTTCAACATGGAGAGAAAAAAAAAATATGAATCCATTGTGGAGAAAAAAGAAAAAGACATGTACCAAAGTCCAAACCATTATTTGATACAAATTAATTATTAAAAAATAAGAACTATAATATAGATATAACATATTTTGAGTCCATCAAGAAAAAAGGTCCAAGCCCATAAAAATTTAATCCAGAGCAAGTAACCTAGTTCGAATTTTATGAACCATAATATTGATGTATTCTTATTTAATATAGAGATATATAAAGAGAGAGGGGTCAACAAGAAATTTGTATGTAGCTTTTGTTGATCTTTCTTTTTCTTAATATCAACCAATAGTTAATTAATTATGTTATATCTGAACTTAACAATAAAATTCTCGATGATTTGATGCTTTAACAATGCCCCCATTGACTTACATTTATATAATTATGAGATTCAAATAATGCGCCCTTGCTTATAGTGTACGCCTAAATTACGAAAGTGAAAAACCAAAATCAAGAAGATTAGTGTATAAAACCAGCCTGAACATATTACAATAATATATTGATGTTTAATTATTATAAAAGAGAGATGAGTATTTTCAATATTGAACTCAAAAGATGAATTCTCAATTCAAGACCTCAAAACTTTAAATAAACACAAAAGATTATAAATTCTCATTCCATCACCTCAATATTAAATCCTGAATTAAACTTTAATAATCTTTCAAATTCTAAATTGATAATTAAATTATCTTTTAAGCTTTGGATTGATCATAAAAATAAGAAATAAAAGAAAGGAAGAATCAATCTTTATGAAAATTCAAAATGAGAAAGCAACTAAAATGCTAGTAGGATTTTTCCCAAATTCATGTATTGGGCTACCAAGCAATGGTTTGGGCTGGACCTTAGCCTTTAGCCCATGTTCTTGAATATTCGGTCATTGAAATTGTTTACTGAAATCGAAAGATTAAATGGATATATTATGTTCTCTTCCATTTCATTCTCATTTCTATTATTCTTCAATTTTGGTTTTGTATATTTTAGTTAATATTATAATTATTAAGAAAGGTTTTTAAAATTTATTGTGAATATTGCTAGGTATAATAAACTATATAAAAATTATTATTTAATAAAAGTAATATAAAAACAGAGTGAAACACATAAGTATAAAAGACAAAACACTTTTTTTAATAATAATACATTAATTTAAACTTACACGTCCAACTATTTCCATAAAAATTCGAATTCATAACTTCTTGATAAGCAACGAGGCATGTCACCACTAAACCCGAGTAAGATAAAAGACATTCATATTGCAAAGACACGTTGTATGACACAAGCATTGCTTGGATTGGTCAATTGTCCTCATTCACGAAAATAGGCAACGATTTTTCTTCAAAATTTTGATAAATAAAATATCCAACGGACCATATTGCGCCCAACATAAAAATGTGTTCCTTTGATCTATAATTGATTTTGAGGAGGTTTGATATGATAAAAAGTAGGGTTGGCAATTCGTGCGTGTTGGGTCATTATGGTATCGACCCGTTAAGAACACAAGATTTCGTGTTGTGTTCGTGTCGGATCGTGTTATATGATAATATATCGTATTATCCGATAATTATATCGTGTTTGTGTCGTGTCGTGTCGTGTTCGTCTTATCCATTATTTTTTTCTTAAAAGATTTTCGTGTTCGTGTCAATATCGTGTTAATAGGTAATAATCGTTTCGTGTTAACAGGTAATTATCGTTTAAACTTGTAATTATCAGGTTCTTAACAGATAATTATCGTGTTCGTGTTCGTGTCGTGTTCGTGTCGTGTCGCATCGTGTCGTGTTTAACCCCAATATTATCGTGCGGGTTCGTGTCGTGTTATCGTGTCGTGTCAGAAATTGTCAGCCCTAATAAAAAGAATACAAATTCATCACGATATGAATGCAAATCTAGAATATTTCTAGAATCTTGATAGAGTACCATTTTTGTTGGATGGATTGATATAAAATATTATAATAGTTACATAAATAATTATTTTGAGAAAATAGAAGTGGATGACAAAATATTGAAAAATAAGATATATGTAGAAAATGGTGGGGCAGAAAGAAACACGTACCAATCAAATGGAATTTACCAATTTGCCAAGTCCCAGTTCATATTATCCATTGGGATGTCCAAAGGAGGTAGATCATGTTCACGTACCACTTCTGCAGTTCTGCTACAACATTTATTTGAGTCTAATAAATCATAATTTAATTTATTTTTTATTTTATTATTAACTTTTTTTTTTTTTGAAAAAAAAAAAAAAAAAGGTTGGATTGTTGCATCAAAAGGTCCCGATAGCGAGCAGGCGTCACGTGAATGTTACAATCGTACGGCTTGGAAATTGGAAGCTTCTGGAATTGTAGGCCCACACTTCTATTATTGGGCTCTCTCTCAGCCCATCTTCCAAGTTTTCGTCAAATAAACTTAATTCGGAAGGTATAGTTAGCCACGCCTAAATAATTTAGGTGAGTTTTATCCATTAACTCAATTTAAATACATTTAATATACCTTTATTTAGGATTAATAAACTTTATTTGGGTTGGGTGAACCCATTTGAATATGAATAAAATCCGTCTAAATCGTTTAGGCGTGCCTAACACAAGTTTTTGCCAACTTAATTAAATCTAACTAATTTTTTAAAAACTTGATTCGACTTTAATCAATTAATATATAATAAAAAAATATTGGCCGAATTATTTAGTGATTGAATAAAAATAATTGTTGTACTATATATGCAGTAGTTGTGGCAGGTAGCAAAGATTTCTTATAAGGAGATGGTGATGTGCATGGTGCAAGTATAATATGGTTTATTTAATCTAACTCAAGGTAGGGAAAGTTGGTCCATGGTTTTTGGCTCAATAATAATTTCGGTCCCAATACTTTTGAATTTACTTTCTACTTTTTTTTTTCTTTATAAATTAGCAACATGCGCAATCAATTGAATGTGGAATTATTTCTAATTTGTCCGCGTTGGCAGTTTTTTTAATACATAGAAATTTATATCATAAGTTTTTTTTAACAGTAACCTATGATACTTATATATTAAGGGAAAACTATGAAAAATACCCTATAGTATTGCTCAACTATGAAAAATACCTTAATGTTTGCTTTTCCTTGAATTATACCCTAAAGTTTCATTTTGCCCACTAAAAATACCATTTACTATGAAATATATCCTAAAGTTTCTCATATCATTGAATTATACCCTAATGTTTGCTTCTGTCAATTAAAAATACCCTACGTCGCTAACGGTGTTAGAATTTTAATACAATAAATGCCACATATATACCAAAGAAATGGAAATTTTACACATTATTTAATTTATGATTCATAAAAATTTTAATATCAAATCAAATATTAGTAGGGCTGTCAATTTAGCACGAAACCCGCGGGTTGGCCCGATTAACCCGAGCTAAAATACGGATTATGGTCAAAATATTTTAGCCCGAATAGTCTTAGACCGAAAAACCCGAAGCTCAAAATCCGATGGGTTGACCCGATTAACCCGGTTACTTTTTTATTAATATATCTATCATAATTATAGTACTGAAATCTACTTTTAATATTTAAGATCATATATATTAATTAAATTTTAAGTTATATAATTGTATTTAGTTCAAATAGTATTCAAATACATAGTTAAGTTTATTTACTTACGAATTTAAAATATATTTAAATATTGCTAAAATAAAAAATAATATATTTTTAATAGTAAAATTAATCATTATATAAGAGTTTGTGATGTGTTTTGTATTTTTTATAAGAGAAAAGTAATATTTTGTTTATTTTTTATTATTTAATATATTAAAAGAGTGAAAATGTATTAAAAATAAAAAATAACTAATAAATTCATTGGCCCGACCGCTAACCCGAAAACCGACGGGTTAGGGTCATTATTTTTTAGCCCGAAAAAATTTCAGCCCGATTCGATCCGGACCGATTAACCCGCAGCCCGATAGGGCTGACCCGAAACCCGACGGGTTAGCCCGATTGACATCCCTAAATATTAGGGTATAATTCAGTGATAAAGAAAATATTGGGGTATTTTTTATAGTTGATGGTATTTTTCATTGTCAAAATAAAACATTAGGGTATAATTTAAGGAAGGAAAAACAATAGAGTATTTTTCATAGTTGACCAATAGTTTAGGGTATTTTTCATAGTTTTCCTATATATTAAAGTCATTTTGTGCAATCGTTGCAATTATAAATATAATAAAGTATTCACTCATATGATGATATCATTATACTCAGTTCCATATCAATTATCGAGCCAGACTATATGCTGCACAATTTGCCCTCCTAAACATTTGCCGAATATTCAACACAAAATCCTTATTTACTTCTAAGGGTATTGTCACTGACTCACTATCTATTTGGAAAGAAAACTTGACTTACCATTAGCATTAGTCAATTCATTGTATTTTAGTAGTTGCTTGATTGTGTTTTCATTTGTTACTTGATTTTATATCAATCATTGATTTATTTAAATCTAACGAATAAGATTCATTCTTTTTTCTCGTACGAGACTTTTTCTTACCTGATCTGCTCCCTATATATATATATAGAGAGAGAGATGAGCGATCATGTAAAAAAAATCCCCCTGTAAGAAAAAAGAATGAATCATCTCCATTAGATCTAAAAAATCAATGGTTGATATTAAAACAAGCAACAACTAAAACACAACCAAGCAACAAAACAATCAAGCAACGACCTGAATACAATCAAGCAACCTCATGAACACAATCAAGCATCTTTCTCACTTTCTCACGTTAAGACCTTTCTCACCGGATCCGCTCTCTGTATATATATATATATATAAAAGCATAATAATAGTTAAAATATATAAAATACTAAAATAAATTATGATAAGATCTGTTGATTTAATATAATGAATATAAATTCATTTCTATATGATATAAAATGAGTTTTAGAATCGGATACATGTTCATAACAAAGTTATTTATGTTGATTAGAGCAATGAATAATTTGATAGAGTTACAGCTCTAACAAGGTACAAGTACCACACACAACAGTTTGAACAATCTCAATCGAACGGAAATAAAACTGAATTATTAAAATAAAATGTAGGCAAAAACTTGCGTTAGGCAGGCCTAAACGGTTTAGGCGGATTTTATCCTACCCAAATGAGTTGACCCATCCCAAATAGGGTTTATTAATCCCAATTATGGTATATTATATGGGTTTGGGCTTGGGTTAATGGATAAAATCCGCCTAAATCGTTTAGGCCCGCCTAACCCAAGAACTTCCCTAAAATGTATATTGTGCGGGTCATTCATATTCTCCACATCTACAAAATAGTTATTTTATATATATAAAAAAAAAGTGCTATTTGAATTGTGCAATCACATGAATTTCATTTGTGTATGCTATTCTACTAATCACACCAAATATCAGGACGGGCGCCATCCTTGGGTTGAGAAAACCCCACGAAATTTAAAATTATATATATATATATATATATAGGAGGGATTATGTAAAAAAAAATCTCCATGTGAAAAAAAAGAATGAATCATGTCCATCAGATCTAAAAAAATCAATGGTTGATATTGAATCAAGCAACAAAATAATCAAACAACAACTAAAGCACAATCGAATAACATTACAATCAAGCAACAACCTGAATACAATCAAGCAATGCTATGAATGCAATCAAGCATCTTTCTCACTTTCTCTCGTTAAGAGTTTTCTCACTGGATCCGCTCCCTATATATATATATATATATATATATAGGGGAGTGATCATATGAGAACCATAGTTACCATGTGAAAATAAGAACAAATCTCGTCCATCCAAAATATGAAATCAACAGCTGAGATTAAATTTCCTCCGTGTTTCATTATTATATGTATTGACTTTCATTATTGTAAAATGAGGGGTAATTTTGTACTTAATGAATTCAAATCTTTTTAGAATCTTAATTTAAATGTTGCGATCTTTCTTTCCTTTGCGATTTGCGATTTACGATCTTCATTCCTTCTGTGATTATATATTTTCTTCATTCATTCTCTCTGTGAAAGTTGCTCGTCATCGTCTGCGTTCGTTATTGTTTGTGTTCATCGTCGTTTGTGTTCGTCATCATCATCGGTGAGTTATGGATCCTTTGAAAGGTAAGAATTGATAAATTTCATCTGTTACATAATAGAATCAGTTGTTTTCTGTTCCAGATTACGGTGATAGAATCGAAGATTCATTGTATGTGTTAATGATGATTTGTTTCCAGATTTTGAATTAGGTTTCGTAGATTGCTGTTTATGGTTTGGTGTTTTCACTCTTAATTGTTTAATTTGAAGATGTGCATTATATATCGTTATGAATTGCATTATATATTTGTAGTACTTATGTTATATCTGAAAGAGTTACGTACTTTCAAATTTGTTTTGTATCTGCATTATATAATGTTATGGCTTGCATTATTGTTTTGTAATAG
>JAPKLW010001168.1:0-62669 GCA_026898455.1 Plectranthus barbatus | reverse complement strand
ATTATATAGTTTATGGACTATCATTATATACTACAAATATTATCATTTTATATCATTATATGTTGAACTTAAAAAATATGTTAATATAATTTCAATGTGTTTTTTCTTCTTTAATTAATTAAAAATAAATGTGCAAAAGCAACATAAATTGTGTTTGCGAATAAAATTGTAATTAAATCTGAATTAAAAACAAGTTACAATCACTCATTGAACCTCTTCTAGAAACATCACAAGTTGCAAGAATGAGGGTTGACAAATAACAATAAAATACAATAATAGCAATACAATCCATTGTAGAACAAACAAGGGACAGAATCTCCTATATCATCATCAATGATCAATCTCAACATAGCTAGCTCTCAATCTTATACAGAGTTGATGTAAAGAGCTAGCTGAGGTCAAGGAAGGCTTTGGCCAAGGGATGCTTAGTCTGTGAGAGATGGTGAGCCTCCAAGATCTCAACAATCTCACATTGCCAACAAGGCACACCACATTAGCTATCCTCTACATCTGCTTGGTGTTGTGTTATCACACTTTGGAACAAACGAATCTGTACAGAAAAAAAACATGAATTAAATTTGAAACTTATAATATATAATGCAAGATTTATAACTATATAATGCATGTATTTACACTATATAATGAATTCTCATAACGGAACAGAACTTCCATAAACTAATTATAACTGACTCACATATAATGCAACTATTACAAAACAATAATGCAAGCCATAACATTATATAATGCAAATATAAAAAATTTTGAAAGTACGTAAACTAATAATCACTATTTCAAATATAACCCAAGTACTACAAATATATAATGCAATTCATAACAATACATAATGCATGTATTTACACTATATAATGAATTCTCATAACGGAACAGAACCTTCATAAACTAATTATAACTGACTCACATATAATGCAACTATTACAAAACAATAATGCAAGCCATAACATTATATAATGCAGATATAAAACAAATTTGAAAGTACATAAATTAATAATCACTCTTTCAGATATAACATAAGTACTACAAATATATGATGCAATTCATAACGATATATAATGCACATCTTCAAATTAAACAATTAAGAGTGAAAACACCAAACCATAAACAACAATCTACGAAACTTAGCAATCTACGAAACCTAATTCAAAATTTGGAAACAAATCATCAATAATCCATACAATGAATCTTCGAATCTATCACCGTAATTTGATAACTAATGATCGAACATCATATCAGAAAATAACTGATTCTATTACGTAACAGATGGAATTTATCAATTCTTATATTTCAAAGGATCCATAACTCACCGACGACGATGACGAACACAGACGACGACGAACACAAACAATAACGAATGCAGACGATGGCTAGCAGATTTCACAGAGAGAATGAATGAAGAAAATATATAATCACGGAAGGAATGAAGATCACAAATCGCAAAGGAAAGAAAGATCGCAAGATTTAAATTAAGATTTGAATTCATGTAAGTACAAAATTACCCCTCATTTCACAATAATGAAAGTCAATACAAATAATAATGCATAGCGAGCGAAATTAAATCTAAGCTGTTGATTTAATGATTTGGTCGGATAAGATTAGTTTTTATTTTCACATGGTAAGGCTGGTTCTCATATGATCACTCCCATATATATATAAGGAGCGGATCCGGTGATAAAGGTCTTAACGTGATAAAGTGAGAAAGATAATACTTAATTGTGTTCATGAGGTTGCTTGATTGCAACGTTGCTTGGTTGTGTTTTAATTGTTGCTTGATTGTGTCTTAGTTGTTGCTTGTTTGAATATCAAACACTGATTTTTTAGATCTAATGAACACGATTCATTTTTTTTCTCACATGAGAATATTTTTTACATGATATCTTTATATATATATATATATATAGGAAATGTCTCAGGTTAGGCACGCCTAAACGGTTTAGGGTGATTTTATCCATTAACCCAACTCAAACCCATCTAATATACCTTAATTGGGAATTAATAAACCCTATTTGGGATGGGTGAACCCATTTGGGTATGGATAAAACCCGCCTAAATCGTTTAGGCGTGCCTAACGCAAGTTTTTGCCATATATATATATATATATATATATATAGATAGATAGATAGAGAGAGTTGTAATCATATGTGAACCACCTCCTAAATGAGAGATAAGATTATACCTGAATAATTAATTTTTAAAATGTAATGGATGAGATTTTATCTTTTATTTTGAATTCTTATTTCTATTTTTATTTTATATCTTAATAAAGGACATTATAGTAAATAAATATTGACAGTTTTTATATTTCTTTAACTAATTTCTTAATTATCGATCATGATATATTTAACATATAAAAAAATCTCATACAATCGTATATCAATTTTTCTCATTCCCCTGTTCTCTTCCAAACGCCGGTCGTTGCCTTCCCGAAACTTGCCGTTACGCGGTTGCACCATCGCCGCTGCAATCCTACCTCGCACCGCCGCCTTCTTGTTGCGTTGCCCATCATTTTTTTCTCATATGGTTCATCACTTCGTCTTCTCTGTCTTCCCCAATTTTCTTTTCTTTTCTTTTTTTTGTATTTTTTTTGTTTGTCAAAGATTTGGTGATGCTGATTACATAAAATTGATTGAATTCAGCGAATGATGGTGCGCCGATCTTGGAGCAAATAGATGGAGTCGTTGTTATGGCCGATGCACTTTTGGAAAGGACTCCATGCAAGTACATTAAATTCGACTATTTATAATTATATATAACTGCAGTAATTTATAGTCAAAGTTACATATATTAAGTCTGTACATTTTCATATATTCACGTGTTGTGATTTAAGCAATATGTCTTAACTACGTAGTTGCAATAATTAAGCCGGTGAACGTGCTTTGATTAAACCTGTAAACTTGTAGTATATTTTTCTATTTTATAGTTGTGTATAAAAATTTTGAGAATGTAAATATATGTAGTTGCAACAATTAGCCTGTAAACTTACAATTTTTAAGCTTGTAAACATGCATTGACTAAGTCTGTAAATTTTTTCATACAACTAACTAATTGTTTCTTATCTTCATGTAAACTTGGTATATTTTAAGATACCGCAATTAATTAGTTAATATAATGCATATATTTCTGATTAATAATGCAACTTTCGATGAAGTATAAATATTGTTATAATTTTGTGTTAAATATTTTTAGAATAATGAAATATTGCTAGATATATAATGCATTATTTCACATAAGATAATGCAACATTGTGTGATAGATAATGCACCATTATGTGATAAATAATTCGAAATCACTAAATAAATTGTTTAAAATTAGAAATTTCTCAAGAAAATAAAATTATTTTTGAAATACAATAATTGAGAGAATCAATCCCATAAAATTAAGAAGCAAATAGAATTTAATTTTGAAAATTAGTATTTTATTAATCAAATCCCACAAAATTAGGGGTGAAAATTATGCATTTATAATTCTAGTTTATAAAAAATCTCACGTAATGCAATTTTTTTCTCATAATAATGCAATCTTTTTTCTCTTAATAATGCAACGAATTTGATTAAATTTTATAAATTAATGTGGTTGGTAGGTTATATTTCAAAATTAATAAATAGTGCAATTAATCCCGTTTAATTCGATAATTAGATATGTGAGAATATTTAATTCTGTGTACAACAAAGACATTATTATCTTGATATGCAACATTTTATCTCATTTGCTGCATCAATTTTTTTTTAAAAAAGAAATGATCTAGTGCGTTCATTTAAATAATCAAGGATCTAGATATAGTTTTATTTCACATCTGAGAGGTGGTTGTCATTATCACGAGCCCATATATATATATATGTGTGTGTGTGTGTGTGTGTGTGTGTGTGTGTGTGTGTGGTAGTGATTACATGATAGTACCTATTTAAACAATAACATAATAACTACAAAATGCACATGTTGTTGGATACAAGATTTGTGGAGAAGGACTGAAAACACTGTAAATAATTATGTCTAGTACATCAAGTTTTTACAAGTATTACTGCTAGTACGAGAACAAAAAAGAAAATTACAATATTAAATAAATAAAATGAAATAAAGCAACAAAATAGCCGAGTCGAGAAAGTCCTCTTCCCGCAAGACAAATTCGCCAACGTAGTGCTCGTTGAACGGCGATTGTCCCCAAATGTAAAATGACTTCATTCTTTTCGAGACAGCACCGCAATCGGAAAGACTCTGGCGAACTGAATAGAGGTGAATCTGAGTTGCAGAAGAACAACGAAAAAAATGCATCAATATGAGGATAATGTTGCAGTATCTGACTAAGTGAGCTTGTCTAATGTCGGATGTTCGGGGAACCAACAACAGGAGACAACACAATGCATGCCTATATATAGACATGTTCCACCAGGGGGAGCCTGTCTCAGCCATCAAGGCTGAGCCATTACAGTCGTGAATCACGGTTGTAACCAACACCATCAATGGTGGGAACCGTTACAGGCTTACCACGTATTCAAACAAGCTTGAAAGGCGTCCAGGTGCATTTCAGCATGTGCAGAATGTGCCACACTCAATTGCAACATGTGGCCGATTCATTAGCCACGTCACATGCATGGTGTGCACCACGTCGACTGGTCTAGCCACATTGATCGTCCGAGCCCGCAGGCTGACTTCGTGTGCCAAAAAGTAAGGCACAGCGGACCAAGCCAAGCGAAGGACCCAAGAGCCCAAAGACCACCCAAAGATCAATTGTCAAGAACTGAGACCGAGACCGAGGTTGCGGTTGGGGTCGGGGCTTAGTGCACGGGTGCTCGGCCACCGGCCTCGCTGATGTTGTAGGCCGAGGCAGGGCGAGCGGCGGCGGCGGCGCACGAGGCGAGCCACCGGGTGCCATATACACTACACATTGGTTTATTACACACCTCAACAATAAAGGTATTTAAACATTGATTAATTACTTTACTTAATCAATGTGGGATACACTACATTTATTACATGTTCACTTCATGTAATAATCCCACCAACTGTGTCACTTCGTGGACTCATTTCTCACTCACCGAAATTCGGATTTGAGAAAATAAATATACCACGATCATCTACTCTTTGCGTAGATTAAGTTGGTAATATTTAATTATGAAAAAAATTAAATATTTCATATTGAGAATTTACCACAAAGTACTCGAATTACCAATAATCCCCCCATGAGTGGAAATGCCGAAATACATGATGCATAGCCAACTTAGTTTCGAGAGATGTTAATGCACCTGAACAGGTAGCTTATGGCTTTGAACCATTCATCTTCAATGTCGTCGGGCACATTGGCGGCTTAGTGGTAGGTATACCTTGAACTAATCCTCCATCATGTGTACCGAGACAACAACATTGAAATATTAACATTTCAACCTCCATTCGTTCTCACGTTTGGTTCCAATACGGGCCATGGACACCCTCTTTAGTTTCATAAGTGTTCATTTGAAGCGGCCACCACTTCCACTTATATAGGTGACCTCCTTTTTCGAGCATTCCTGTCAAGCTCAACCATCACGAGGTTTTCAGGAGTCATTAAAAGTCACTTAGGACTTAACCTATACCACATGCAGGCTCATAACACCTCACTTGCTATCTTTAGGGAAGGGTAGATAAGTCATTTCTAAGGCTTCACCACTAGAGAAGACATTATCTTGTCGGTGTTATCACTCGAACTTGTGTAGTTTAGTTGTCCCATTGAACCTAGTTCTTGGGATCTCCAATCATCTAGGTTGGGTATCTGATCGATGCTAAATCTGCATACAAATTATAGCATAGGACAAATAAATTTATAAGTACCCGAAGGTTGTCGAACCCACAGGGACAGTGCAATGAAAGAAAATCATGTACTGGATATAGTTTTCAGATCTTTTGTTTGGGCAAATCAATTTTTGGGGTTTTGGGTTTTTCAAAACAAATAATTAAAGAGAGAAATTCAAATATTTAAAAGGCACAGATTCCAGGAAATCTACCAATCTGATCAACATGCAAGAAACAAATATTCAAACCCATAAAAGATAATTTTGGTGGAAAATCTATTAATGTGGAATTAATTCCTTGGTCGGGCAATTAAAACCTAGATTATTAACTAGTGATTGTCTCATCTCGGTCTAAAAAATACAAGTTAATCAATCTCAATAAAGATTAGATTTCTCCTACAATTGAATTCTTCTTGGTCGGACAGAAAATCAAATGTATTAAACTCTCACTTCCTATTATCAATTTTCACCTCTCGGTCCTTCAATTAATAACTAAAACCTATTCCAATTTTTATCTCTCGATCCTTCAATTGAAAATAGATCTGAAATAAAATCAAAGAGTTTAAACCAATAAAAGGGTTTGAATTATTGAATCAAAACATGTATCACAGATAGAGAAACCCTAGAACCTGTTTAGGGTTCTAGCCTAACATATTAAAAATAAACATTGCAAGGAAAAATAAAGATTGCATTAAAAATTAAAGGTTCAACAAAAATTAAAGAGGAATTCTAACAAAACTTAAAGAAAACTGAAAAGAAAAATAATAATTGAAAAATAACTAAAGAGGCCCCCTAATTCTGAGCTATTCAAGAGTTTATATAGTAGTAGGGTTGAGGCCTTGGATGGATATCTTCAAAATGTATGATTTATTGCTTCCAAATTGATGTATATCTTATTCCCCAAGCAGTTCTCGCCCAAAAGATGTAAAAATCCCGCAAAATCTCGCCAACCAGTCTATCTCGGTCGAGATAGACCCTGCCACGGCCGACATGGATGCTTCTGTCTTGGTCGAGATGGGTTTCATTTCGGTCGAGACAGAGACGTTTTCGCCACTTCCGACCCTTCTGCGTAGTCTCACGATTTTGGCCATAACTTTTGCGTCTGAACTCTGATTGATCCGATTCCAGTTGCATTGGAAAGCTAACTTAAAGATCTTTCAAATTACATGCTCCATTAGCTCAGATTCCATCGGTGGAAGAATTAGCGACTGTTTCTTTGAACATCTGCTGCTTTCGGAACGGGTTCTCCATTGGATTTGGCCTAAAATCTGCGAAATCTTACCATGGCAAGCATAACACCCTCTTATATACACTCATGCTCAGTTTATTCAAGAAAAAAAGCTAAAATGCATAAAAGAAAAGAAAAATAATGCGATAAGAGAGTAGAAAAACGAGCTTATCAGTATCCACTACACTCATTCATATTGTGGATTTCAATCCCATTCCCTCAAGCAATTTATTCATTTGATCTCGGTTTAACCCTTGGTTAGCGGATCCGCAAGGCTATCAATTGATTTCACATAATCAATGGATATCACATCATTTGAGATCAATTGTCTAACGTTATTATGTCGACGACGTATATGTCTCGACTTACCATTATACATATTATTTTGTGTTCGACCAATAGCCGTTTGGCTATCACAATGAATCATCACTAACGGCACATGCTTGTTCCAAAAAGGAACAACCTCTAGAAAGTGTCGAAGTCATTCTGCTTCTTCACCCGTTTTATCTAAAGCGATGAACTCGAATTCTATTGTGGAACGAGCTAGACAAGTTTGTTTTGTGGATTTCCACAACACTGCCCCCCACCGATCGTAAATACGTATCCACTTGTGGAATGGGAGTCATTTGAATCAGAGATCCAATTAGCATCATTGTACCCTTCAAGTACAGGTGGAAAACTTGTATATTGCAAACCCAAGTTAAGAGTATACTTTAAGTATCTCAAAACTCTCACAAGAGCCTTTCAGTGATCACTACTGGGATTGCTCGTATATCTACTCAATTTGTTCACCGCATATGCAAGATCCGGTTTGGTACCGTTTGTCAAATACATTAGACTACCAATGACCATTGCATATTCCTCTTGACCAATAGGATCACCTTTATTTTTAACAAAATGAACATTGAGCTCTAACAGTGTTTTAGCTGGGGTACTATCATAAGCATCGAATTTCCTTAACACTTTCTCAACATAGTGAGATTGTGACAGGATAATTCCATTAGGTTGCCTTATGATTTTGATTCCAAGAATCACATCAGCCAACCCCATATCTTTCATGTCGAAGTTCTTCTCCAACATTCGTTTAGTATCAACAATTACTTGTTGATTTCTTCTAATGATCAATATATCGTCTACATAAAGGCAGACAATCACAAAATTGTCAAACGTGCCTTTGTAGTACACACATTTGTCACATTCATTATACTTGAATCCATTTGACAACATCGCATTGTCAAATCAAATATGCCACTGCTTGGGCGCTTGTTTAAGACCGTATAATGATCTAACCAATTTTCATACATTTCTCTCTTGTCCGGGTACTACAAATTCTTCGGGTTGATCCATATAGATTTCTTCTTCTAGCTCTCCATTTAAGAAGGTCGTCTTCACATCCATTTGGTGTATTTCGAGATTGTGCAAAGCAACAATCGTTATAAGCACCCTAATAGATGTGATTCTAGTCATTGGTGAATAGGTATCGAAGAAATCATCTCCCTCTAAGCCTTTCGCCACAAGGCGAGCTTTATACTTATCAACTGAACCATCAGCTTTGTACTTTCTTTTTAGGATCCACTTGCATCCCAAGGGCTTACAACCTTTTGGAAGATCGACCAAAATCCAATTATGATTTTGCATAATCGATTCAATCTCACTATTAATAGCTTCTTGCCGTAGTGAGGCATCGGATCTAGCTAAGGCTTCTTTAATGGTTCGAGGCTCATCATCCAACATATAGATGATGAAGTCCGGACCAAAACTTTTAGCCACTCTAGCCCTTTGACTACGTCTCAGTTCTTCCTCTATAGGAGTAGAACTAATAGCCTCTTCATATGTCCTTTTTCTAGACATAGTCGGTACATTTTCCTTATCTTTACAAGCATAGATGTTCTCAAAGAATATCGCATTCCTTGAATCTATAGTGGTGCCTTCGGTCACATTCGGAATATCCGACTTGTCACCGAAAGTTGATAGGCAGCACTATTCAAAGCATACCCTATAAAGATGCAATCAATTATTTTAGGTCCATTTGCAACTTGTTTTGATAAAGGTAATTCGACCTTTGCTAAACAACCCCACACCTTTAGATACTTGTAGGAAGGTTTTCGACCTTTCAAGAACTCATAAGGTGTCTCCTCTTTCCCTTTAAGAGGTATATTATTCAAGATATAGTTAGTTGTTAAAACCTATGTTGCAAAATATGGTCCAGGCGCCTGCATACACGCCGCAAAAGCGCTCAGCGGGGCCTGGCCGTGCCGAAAACCACCTGTGTGGCAGTCTAGACGGTTGCAAGCCTAAATGATGAAAAATGCAACTATGGGTCGGGTCATGTGCTAGTAATTATGGACCCAACCACCTTAAATTTAATTGATAGAGCTATTCGTATGCATCTTGTTTTATAGCTAGCTGATTGTGCTTGTTTTTATTTCATGGTCGATGTGGGATTCTAGTACTTCTTTTATAATTAGTTTTCTTTCTTAGAGTTCAGTTTTTAACTGATGTGGGATAAGATTAACTATAAACCATTAATCAAGCAGCTTTTCTGGTGGACTACACTAAAATAGTTTATCTATGTGATTTTTTAGATAGAAAATCCAAGCTAATGTTAGAAATAAAAATAAAAATGTAAAAATAGATTAAACGCCTAGACTCTGCATAGAAATCATCTAGGCCCCGCATAGACCGTTTAGGCGCTAGGCCCTACCCGAGCGCCTAGGAAGCGCCTAGCGAATTTTACAACCTTGGTTAAAACTAGGGATGTCAATCGGGCTAGCCCGTCGGGTTTCGGGCTAACCCTATCGGGCTGTGGGCTATTCAGTCCGGGTTGAATCGGGCTGAATTTTTATCGGGCTAAAAATTCTTGAACCTAACCCTAACCCACCGGTTTTCGGGCTGACCCGTCGGGTTGGCAATATTTATGAGTTTATTTTTGTAAAGATTTTCTTAAAATAATTTAACAACCCCTAAAACAAAATAAAAAAAAAGAAAATGATGAACCAACATCAATAAAAGACATCAAATAATAATATCTTTGCAAAAAAATAGTGATAAGTGGATAATCATAGTTTGAAAAGAAAAAAAAATCAATCCTTATATACCAACTAATTTAAGTAATAGAAGTACATTTCTCAACGTATAAAATGATAAAATAATGATTAAAAAACTAAATGTAGCTTTCACTTGGGTGAACATAACAACGAGTGGCTAAAGGTTCTTGAAAGGAAGAAATGAGTAGGTACGCTAATTAGGAGAGTGACGAGTGGAAGACAGTGAAAGAGGAAGAAATGAGAGATTTTTCGATGTGAGGGTAAAAGACTACGTCATTGAGAGAGATTGATGAAATTTTGTGTGACGGAAAATTAGGTCTAGGGAATTAGGTATATAATTAATGGGTATAATAGGATATAAATAATATTAGAAATAATAAATTATTAAATATTACCGGACCTACGGGCCGACCCGCAACCAACCGGGCTCAACCCGTTCGGTTAAAAATAATTTTGGGTTGGAAATTTTTTACCCTAACCCGCATTTTAGCCCACCGGTTTCGAGCCGACCCATCGGTTTTGGGCTTTATTGACATCCCTAGTTAAAACAGCTTCTCCCCACATATCTTGGGGTAGCCCCGAACTTATCAACAATGCATTCATCATTTTTTTTAGTGTCCGATTTTTTTCTTTCGGCAACACCATTGGACTGAGGTGAGTAAGGTGTCGTTGTTTGATGAATAATGTCCGAAGCGGCACATAATTCTTCAAACGGTGCAACATACTCTTCACCTCTATCACTTTGAATCATCTTGATCCGAGCACTCAATTGATTTTCAGCCTCTTCTTTATAATTTTTAAAGGCATCAATTGCTTCATCTTTACTTTTCAATAAGTAGAGATAACAAAATCTGGTGCAATCATCAATAAAAGTAATAAAATATTTTTTCCCACCTCTAGTTTGCACCATTTTGAAATCACACAAATCTGTGTGTATCAACTCTAGAGGTTTAGTGCTCCTTTCGACTGAATTAAACGGCGTTCTTGTCATTTTCGCCTCAACAAAAAACTTCACATTTAGTTTGTTTAAATTCAGCCGCTTTTAGTAAATTTAAATTTACTAATCTCTTTATTGCATTAAGATTCACATGTCCCAATCTTACATGCCATAAACTAGAGCACTCAATCAAATAAGAAGAAGTAGATTCAACTTTATTGATTTTCTTTCCGGCTAGGCGTCGTGCCATTACATTCAACTTGAAAAGACCATTGACGAGATAACCTCTACCAAGGAACTTTCCAAACTTTGACAAGATAAAATTTTCAGACTCAAATACACGTTTAAATCCATGATTTACAAGTAAAGAGCCCGAAACGAGGTTCTTTCGGATGTCTGGGACATGAAGCACAACCTTCAAGGTCAAATCCTTGCCACTGTGAGTTTGAGCACAACATTGTCCACTCCAACCATATCTGAGGAAGCTTGATTGCTCATATGGAGCTTTCTTCCTTCAACAGACTTATAGGAGACAAACACACTCCTATCTGAAGCCACATGACATGTCGCGCCTGTGTCAACAAACCATTCACGTGGATTGTCAACATGGTGAACCTCGGAAACCACGGCACACAAGTTATCATCCCAATCATTATCGGGTTCAACATTATTGGCACCATCTTTGCTTTGCCTTTATTTTTATTTTTAGGCTTTTTGCATTGATTCGCCATATGCCCATTCTTGCCACAATTGTAGCAAACACCCTATCACAATTCCCTTGTTCGACGGGTTGGGTCTTTTCTTCTTCTTTGATGGACCACCACGTTCCATCAAATTTGCCTTGGCATCCATAGCTCTCAGCTTAGGATCCACCTTTCGATTGTCCTCTTCAATACGAAGCTTGACAATCAAATCTTCAAGAGACATAGCCTTTTGTTTATGCTTAAGCTCTTGAAGTCCTTCCACGAAGGAGGCAACTTCTCAATGACCACAGCCACGTTGAAGGCATCAGGGAGTAACATCCCCTCGGCGTGAACATTGTGCAAAATGAGTTGAAACTCTTGCACTTGTTTCACCACCGATCTATTGTCAACCATTTGGTATGACAAATACTTGGCCACAACGTACTTCTTAGTACACGTGTCCTCCGTTTTGTACTTCCTTTCTAGTTGTTCCCAAAATTCTTTTGCGGTGTTTATATTACAATACACGGTATAAAGAGGATCTACTAAACAATTAAGTACAAAATTTTGACAAAGAAAATCTCATTGGCACCAATTGTCAAAAGCAATTCTCTTGTTTTGATCGGCCTCATCATTGGCAAGCTTTGACTTGTCTTCCTTCAAGTAGGCGGCCAATCCAAGAGTTGTGAGGTAGAATAGCATTTTTTGTTGCTAAGTCTTGAAGTCCACGCCTCCAAATTTGAACGGTTTTTCGGCTTGGGCATTCGGAGGGAGTTTATGTCCATTGTTGGTGTTGCTTCCTCCGGCACAATTGAGAGTGTGATCAGCTATCCTAGATCTTGAGAAGTGGAAATTTGTCTTACGATTGTTGGATACAAGATCTGTGGAGAAGGACTGAAAACACTGTAAGTAATTATGTCTAGTACAACAAGTTTTTACAAGTATTACTGCTAGTACGAGAACAAAAAAGAAAATTGCAATATTCAATAAATAAAATAAAATAAAGCAACAAAATAGCCGAGTCGAGGTATGTAGGGTTTGAGTCTACGATGGACAACACGAGTTGCCATTATGAATTTCTTGCCAATGATCGTTCTTAGGATACCAGGAATAAATTTCAATTAAATAAACCATGCGATCCTATGCATGCTCCTACAAAATTAATTGCATAGGATGGATCTAGAGAATACCTGATTTCACCGTTTGATCTACAGATCTAGATCGGAGAATAACAACGATGAAATAGATCTGGATCTAGATCTTGGATCTGGGACGCCGGCGTGGACGGTTGTTCCTACAGATCTGATCTTCTGATCTGTTCCCTTGCTCCTTGGAAATCTGGTGAGGATTATCTACCAAGTTGAATCCGAGATCTGGAGAAATCGATCAAGTTCCTCCCACCGGATCAGCCGTCGCCCCCTCTCTCAAAATTATACTGAAAAACCTAGTTTTCAACAACTTAATGATCTGATAGAGAGAAGGCATTATATAGTGTTAGGGTTTTGAGAAACCCTAACCCTAATGGGCTTGAGCAGTTCATGGGCCAGACCAGGGATCAGATACAAATAATAAAGTGGGCCCTCTTTATTAATTAATCCTTCCTTGTTCAACCCAGAACATAATTAATTAATAAAACATTGTTTTAACCTTCACCACGGTAACAATGCTGACTCGCCCCTTTATTACCACGTTATTAGGAACGGGTTGCACCAAACTAACATGATCCACATATTTAAGGTTTTAGACATTCATTAATTAATTTGGCTTATGACAATCAGCCACAATTAATTAATCTCTTATTTCCTGAATAATACCACTCACTCCTTTTCACTTATGCTTGAATTAAATAATTCAACCTGCAGGGTTTAGCATAATGAACCTTGTGAGCTCCTCAGGGAATGTCACCATCCTGAAACGGATATGCTTACCTAAACGTCCAGACTAAGCAGGCCACACACAAATTGCCAACACCCAAAATACAAGTATTAGAGTACATGTAAGACTCGCCACTCTAGTAAATCAAAGTGTGGTCAATCTGTGTGTGCCCCTTATCCTTCAGTTAGGTTTAAGATCATAGGAAGTATGTTAGGGATCTGGCTCATTCATATGTCAATGAGAATGGCACATCCCACTGTTGATCCCATCAATACATAACAATGTACCGATACATCAAGTAGCTAGGATAAGCCCACTTATGAACCGATGTGCCGCAGCTTAGACCGACAGCCTATCCAGGGACCGTCTCAGCTGTGATACTGTTTATATCTCGCTAGGTCAAACGATTCATATGATCCTCTGTGATCTCCTACACACCATATGATCATCCCTATAGGCGAGATAATAGGATATTATAGTTCGTTGTATGTTTGTTTTATCAGACAGCGAGTATTGTTGCGGCAACATATATGAAGACCAGTGTACAAAACACTTAATCATATATGCTTTCAGTATATAATCCCAACAAGGTAACCCTCTTCCCGCAAGACAAATTCGCCAACGTAGTGCTCATTGAACGATGATTGTCCCCAAAGGTAAAATGGCTTCGTTCTTTTCGAGGCAACACTGCAGTCGGAAAGGCTCCGGCAAACTGAATAGAGGTGAAACTAAGTTGCAGAAGAACAATGAAAAAGATGCAGCAATATGAAGATAATGTTGCAGTATCTGGCTAAGTGAGCTCGTCTGATGTGGGATGTTCGGGGAACCAGCAACAGGAGACAACACAATGCATGCCTATATATAGACATGTTCCACCAGGGGGAGCCTGTCTTAGCCATCAAGGTTGAGCCGTTACAGGCATGAATCATGGTTGTAACCGACGCCATCAATGGTGGGAGTCGTTACAGGCTGACCACGTATTCAAACGAGCTTGAAAGGCGTCCAGGTGCATTTCAACATGTGCAGAATGTGCCACACTCAATTGCAACACGTGGCTGTTTCATCAGCCACGTCACATGCATGGTGCACCACGTTGACTGGTCTAGCCACGTCGATTGTCTGAGCCCGCAGGCTAACTTTGTGTGCCCAAAAAGATAAGGCACAACGGACCAAGCCAAACCGAGGACCCAAGAGCCCAAAGACCAATTGCCAAGAACTGAGATCGAGACCGGGGTCAGCATCGGGGCTCGGAGCACGGGTCACGGGCACGGGCACTTAGCTACCGGCCTCGCTGATGTCGTAGATCGAGGCGGGGCGAGCGGCGGCGCGCGAGGCGAGCCACCAGGTGCCACATGCACTGCATACTTGTTTATTACACACCTCAACCATAAAGATATTTAAATATAGATTAATTACTTTTATTAATCAATGTGGGATGCACTTCATTTATTACATGTTCACTTCATGTAATAATCCCACCAACTGTGTCACTTCGTGGACTCATTTCTCACTCACCGGAATTTGGATTTGAGAAAATAAATATACCACGATCATCTACTCTTCGCGTAGATTAAGTTGGTAATATTTAATTATGACAAAATTAATTATTTCAAATTTGGGAATTTACCACAAAGTACATGAATTACCAACACAAGTCCAGTACTAAAAATGCATTATCTAGTGCAAAAAAATACATACATTTTTAAAAATGCACCAATTCCGCATATAAAATGTCCAGTGCATCAATTCTTTGCATTTGCTTGTACATTTTTCTGCCATGAAATGCATTTCGTAGTTGGCATGTTAGCATATTGAGATGAGTTAGTATATAATCATATATATATATATAAGAAATGAGGTGAGATCATGTCAGAAAAAATTCACCTGTAAAAAAAAAGAATGAATTATGTCCATTATATATGGGAATCCGAATCCAACTACCCCGCGAAAATTGGAACTTCCCCAAAGTTCTTCGCATCGCCAGCATGGGAGACACCCGATCAGTTAAGGATCCTATCGCGAACAATCCAGAAGACCATTGAGGAATCCTAACTTAACGACTTACAAAAATGATAAAGTCGTCGTCATCCGCAGCAACTGCCGAAAAAGTCGGAACTACCTCCTAAAATTCCTGGGGTTGTAACAGCTCCTCTTGAGCTATAAAAGATGAGCTGATAGGTCATTTTGAACACGATTTCCCCCATATTAGCAATCACGCTTTGTAATTCAACGGTTATCTTGTTTTTGCTGAATCAAATTACTTTTCTTTATCGTTACTTAATCATTTTATCATCGTGCTTGTATGAGTTCAAAGATCCCGATATAATCACAAATCGAACCTTAACACAATTAAGCAATAACTTAAACACAATCAAGCAACAACTAAAACACAACCAAGCAACATTGTAATCAAACAACGGCCTGAATACAATCAAGCAACATCGTAAACACAATCAAGAAGCTTTCTCACAGGATAATTTTTCTCACTGGATCTGCTTCCTATAAGAAATAATAATAAATTTCAATCATTTAATTTGACAAATCAGTGCATTGTTACGTTTTCCATTTTTGTTCAAGATAAAAATCAATGCTCAAGATTAAAAAAATTATGTTTTCCTTTTTTTTGTTCTATATCACGCATTGTTAAATAATTAAGAGTAGTGTATTAATTTAACAAATTTTAGTATATCAAATCCCTTTCAATCTAAATTTATTTTTCCTTTTCTATGATTAGATTTGTGTTTCCTTCTTTTGTGATTCAATTTCATATTACTTATTTGCGATTCAAACTCTTATTACTTATCTGTAATCATATTTCTATTCGTGTTCTTAGATTTATTTTTGTACATATTTTTTGATTTTGATGATTGATTTCTGGTTTTTGAACTATAATGTTAATGAAAGCTATGAATTTTGTTTTGAAAGGTAAAACTCAAAATCTCATTCAATATGCGATCTTATATCTATTCGTGTTCGCCAATATGTATTCGTACATATTCTCTTATTTTAACGAATCGATTCGTGATTTGGAGTTCATGAAAGTTATGAATTTTTGTTTTAAAATTTCGTATATCAATTGTCTGTTATAGTTATATTACGTATTTCATTTTTATGAGAATTTTCTTCATCTTTTCTCAAATATGATGCATTAAAGTAAAATACCGATGTTTGTTGCAATTATATTTTCATTATTATGTAAATTTATTTCATCTTATGTCAAATATTGTGCATTGAAGTAAAGTTTTTTGTATCAATCGAATTTACAAATTTATTCTAGCTACTGTTCATTTTATATTTCAAAATTGTTCGTTCTTTACATAATATTCATTATTATATATTTTGTAGGTATTGTATGATAATTATATTAAGAAGACTAGTAGAGATAAGAAGACATTGACAATAGAGATAAGAAGACATTGACAATATTGTTTTCTAAAAAAATGAAGTTGGATGATGATATTGTTAAATGTAACTATTTAGCATTGAAGAATTTTGTGGTGCACCAATTCTTCAAAACATTCAAGTGTTACCTCCAATTGTTGTCAAAATTAGAGGTAGTGTTGCAATTTTATTTCAATTATATTTTGTCATTTATGTGTAATTGTATCTTAATTGATTATAATGCATATATATCTTTAAAAATACATTTTCGTAAGGGTTTGATGCAACTATATTTTGTTTAAATTTATGAGTTTATTATGCATATTTATGGAACTAAAATACATAATATATAATGAAATAATGTAACAACAAATTGTACATAAGATATCAAATGGCATCAATGTAGGTAAATAAACAAAAAGGTAGAGATCTAACCATTTAATGAAGTAATATGTAGGTTCATAAAATAAAATAAGGCGTAGATAAAATGTAGTCACAAAATAATGAGGTTGTCCTTTAATACATGATAATTAGGATAAAAGGTCAAGTTTTTTTTTTCAAAACTATTATGCAAAATCAATAAACTGAATGTATTCTCATTTCTCACATTAAAATTTATTTTTTACATTTAAAATATTAATTTCATAAAATTATATTGCGTCCTCACGAAATGGCTCCGTCTACAGACTCTACACCACAGATGTAAACTAGACAGGATTAACAATTCACAAAAAAGCTTAATTAATAAAATCATTAATAACTTCTCAAAAAAGCATAAATTCATACAGACTGAAATAATTGACTTGTTTTGATTTATTTCTATAATAAAGATATCTTTAAGATGTGAAAGACAATTAATACAAGATAACTTATAAAAAATAAAATATTTAAAACGTGACCCAGAGTTAATTTTATCACACCAAATAAAATAATTTTATGAGTCAAATTAGGTATGGCGAAACAAACAGTGATTCAATTATGAATGATTGTTAATTAACTTCAGAAAATAATGCACCTAATGCTTACGTGTCCACCATTTTGAAAATAAAATAAAACAATAAAGTTGGTGAAGAGTATTCCAATGGCCTTGGAACCTTGCAATCATGTCTAATTGTCTATCCATTTAATTTTCAAACATTTTTTTTCTCTTTATAAACACGGTAATGATAAACAATCTTGTATATAAAAAATGGGAAATGTTGTTTGCACAGGATCTGACCAGATAAATGAATAAATGTAAATTTCTTTATGATTAATTAGTATCGGACATAAGTAACATTTCCTTTTAATTGCATAGTCCTACTTTAAAATATGGAAATTGTCTCTCTCCTAATTAATACAATTTACTTTCCCTATAACAAAATATTCTATCAAAATAAATTTCAAATACTTATTTTTTCTTTAATAAAACAATACTTAATATGTCCTGATTATTTGGTCTAATTTATCTTGCACAATTATAAAATTCATTTATGAATACTAAACATTTAAGCGAACTTTTATAGATTATTTTTATTTAGCAATAACTATTAATAATAGACCATCTTAATTGTGTTTAATTTACAAGATTGTTCATTGATAGATTTATAAGCAAATACAAAAAAAGAAAAAAAAAAAGAATACTCCAAAAAAATTAATAAGAAACTAAATTTTGATATGAAACTATATAAATGGGATACCAAAAAATTAATATGGATCAAATAATTGAAATTAAGGGAGTATCTATTATTACTCTATATGCGAAAGAATAGAAGTTACCTGATAAGATACTAGGATATTTTAAATAAAAATCATTTTATTTTTGCATAGATCTTTATGAAGAATTTGTTAAAATTTTGATACCAAGTACAACATTTAAACCTCACTATTATCTACTAATATATTTTGATACCAAGATACTAATATATTTCCAATGTTCTTTAATAAAAACGTATGAATAAAATTAATAATTATGAATTGACTTGATCGTATTTAATATCTACACTATATTTTTTTAGCTCCACCTTATTCCATAAAATTGATTGCATTTGTTGGTTCCAGTTTTTTAAAGTAATTGTAAGTTACACAGCAAAAATAATTGTTTTATAGTAAGCATGAACTTATCCAAAGATTCCAAACTAATGATAATGTGCTAGTTTAGTTTGTCAAATCTTAGTTCGGTACTTAAGTCTAAGTATGCTCAGAGTCAGTTTCAGTTTATATACTGCAACACTTGAGTGTTGAATTTTAAAGATAAGTAAGCTCACAAAATAAAAGCAATAAACAAGACAAATGTTACAATGGTTCAGATTTAAAGGTCCTACGTCCCCTCTTCGGACTCGAAGTCTGGAAATTCACTTAGATTAGGATTACACAGGTGCTCCAACAATCTATCGCTTGTCGGTGAATGCCTCGTCCACCGATCCACAAGCTCACTCGCCTGGTCCTTGCTCATCCTTATCTTCGCAGCTTCTTGTAGTGTGGGTACATCACGCAGCCTCCTTGTCACCGGAATGGGGTGTTTAGAATTTTCCCGAAAATATCAGTTTGGCCGCAACAAAGCCTGTAAGAGTCAGAGTACTAGACGTACTTGGTTGTTGTAATCTTTCTTGTAGAGAAAGATTACCAAGATAACTCAAGAACTTCAAAATTTTGAGTCTCGTGTTTACAGAAGTGACACATGGAAAAATTTTAGCAACCTCGAACGTTGAGTAGAAGGCATTAACTGCTGGGATTATATACTGAAAGCATATATGATTAAGTGTTTTGTACATTGGTCTTCATATATGTTGCTGCAACAATGCTCGCTATCTGATTAAACAAACATACAACGAACCATAATATCCTATTATCTCGCCTATAGGGATGATCATATGGTGTGTAGGAGATCACAGAGGATCATATGAATCGTTTGACCTAGCGAGATATAAACAGTATCACAGCTGAGACGGTCCCTGGATAGACTGTCGGTCTAAGCTGCGGCACATCGGTTCATAAGTGGGCTTATCCTAGCTACTTGATGTGTCGGTACATAGTTATGTATTGATGGGATCAACAGTGGGATGTGCCATTCTCATTGACATATGAATGAGCCAGATCCCTAACATACTTCCTATGATCTTAAACCTAACTGAAGGATAAGGGGCACACACATATTGACCACACTTTGATTTACCATGGTGGCGAGTCTTACATGTACTCTTATACCCGTATTTTGGGTGTTGGCAATTTGTGTGTGGCCTGCTTAGTCTAGACGTTTAGGTAAGCATATCCGTTTCAGGATGGTGACATTCCCTGAGGAGCTCACAAGGTTCATTATGCTAAACCCTGCAGGTTGAATTATTTAATTCAAGCATAAGTGAAAAGGAGTGAGTGGTATTACTCAGGAAATAAGAGATTAATTAATTATGGTTGATTGTCATAAGCCAAATTAATTAATGAATGTCTAAAACCTTAAATATGTGGATCATGTTAGTTTGGTGCAACCCGTTCCTAATAACGTGGTAATAAAGGGGCGAGTCAGCATTGTTACCGTGGTGAAGGTTAAAACAATGTTTTATTAATTAATTATGTTCTAGGTTGAACAAGGAAGGATTAATTAATAAAAAGGGCCCACTTTATTATTTGCATCTGGTCCCTGGTCTGGCCCATGAACTGCTCAAGCCCATTAGGGTTAGGGTTTCTCAAAACCCTAACACTATATAAAGGCCTTCTCTCTATCAGATCAACTAGGGTTTTCAGTATATTAAAAATAGAGAGAGAACGACGGCGGCGATCTGTAGGGAGGAACTGATCGATTCCTCCAGATCTCGGATTCAACTTGGTAAATAATCCTCACCAGATTTCCAAGGAGCAAGGGAACAGATCAGAAGATCAGATCTGTAGGAAAAACTATCCATCGCCGGCGTTCTATATCAGATCTAAGCTTATTTCATCGTTATTGGCTCCGATCTAGATCTGTAGATCAAACAGTGAAATCAGGTATTTCCTAAATCCATCATCTGCAATTAATTTTGTAGGAGCATGCATAGGATCGCATGATTTATTTAATTGAAATTTGTTCCTGGTATCCTAAGAACGATCCTTGGCAAGAAATTCATTAATGGCAACTCGTGTTGTCCATCGTAGACTCAAACCCTACATTAACTTCGTGGTTCATTTATTGAACACGAGGCATTTACTGCTCAAAGAGTCCTTCGAAACTCACCGTGTAACCTTGGGTTATTGTGGAAAGGAAAAGAAGGAATTTATTGAACACTAGGCATTTACTGCTCTTGCAAAGGAAAAGAAGGTTATTACGGGCAACTGCCAAACTGTGTAAGTTCTGGGAAGAACTCAACCATCCAACCCACCGGAGAATGAAAAAGGAGGTTTGTCCTCAGTCCAACTTTGAGCCGGTCTGCAGAGAAGACGCATAGCCTTCGACGGACTGAAGAAGGAGTGAAGTACAACTGTCTGGCGAGTGATCCATTGTGCTGTGGACGGAGGTTTCTACAACAACTGGCTATAGATCGTGAGGATTGTATCTTCATAACTTAGTGAATTACCAGATCAGATATCCAAAGAGTAGTGGACATAGGACTTAAGGCTCCGAACCACTATAAATATCATGTGTCGTTCACAACTTTACGCACTTTACAGTTTTCAACTTTATCTTGAAACCTTCAACACTTATCCTGTAAGTATTGAAGTGCATAAACTGTTAACTGCTCGTACCTGTAAAACTGTTAACCTAATCTGCTGGCTAACATAAACTGTATTTCTCAAACTGCTAAGCAAAAACTATGTTGATTAGAAACTGATCTGCTCATAATTATAGTGTATTTAACTGCATTAATACTTCTGCTGCACATTACACGTACTCTGATCTGGGACCAACAGTATATATCATTTAACTATGATTTAAGAGAAAAATTACTAATTTGTGTCCAAAATAGTTTTATAGCCCCTTCACCATTACACTTGCGTCTGACTAGTATCACATATATTAGAAGATTAAAAATAATTAATAAATCATTGAAATCTAAACAAATATAATATAATCAAGTTGATTAGTGACGTTACAGATCACATTATAGCTTAAATGATAATAACTAATTCATATTATAATATGAGATAAAAATAATAGCTTTTAATAATTTGAAATTGATTTATTTTATCGCACTATAATATAAAATAAATTATTGTACTCATGCATATTATATATATATATAACTTGACATTATAATATAAAATCATTGTTATTGAATTATATAATTAAGAGTGACTCTCGAAAACGTTGTTTATTAGGTTCAATGGAGCTCTAGTTTTTTGGTAACATAAAAAGGTGAATGCATTTAATTAAGAGATTTAGTTGATTTGAGATTTAATTAATATAATAAATAACTTATTGTATTTTTACATTAACGAAAGATTTAATGCTATTTTAGGGGATTCCGGTCAAGTCAGAGCGATTTAGCAATACCATAGAAAAATATGAAATGAGAGATCACAAGATCAATATTCATTTGTTAATATTTATTTTCAAATATCTAGATTTTTATAACTACAGTAGAACAGTGGTGGATCCACATGAAATAAAAGAGGGGGCTCCAACACCCCTAACTCGAAATTTTTTTAATTTTAGTAATGTATTGATCTGATATTTTATATATATTATATTTTATTTTTATGTTTTGAGCAAGAAAAATATACTTAAAAAACAAAAATAATAAGGTGCGGGAGGATTTTTTTTTTTCAATTTTACGCAATTTTATATTTTTTTGTTAAGAAAAATATGATGAAGTTCCCTAGGATATTTGGATCCGCTACTGCATAGAACATATGCAAAATAAAGATAGTTACGTATTATTATTGGTGGTTTGACGTTGCAAATTTTATTTTTAACAGGGCTTTGGTAAAAGTGAATTTAATGCCAAATCTTGGAAACGACATCATTTTCATTCATAAAAATGAAAACGGAGTCGCTTGTAGTTGTTCTAACTAGGGATGTCAATAAAGCCCGAAATCGATGGGTCGGTCCGAAACCGGTGGGCTAAAATGCGGGTTAGGGTAAAAAAATTTCAACCTGAAATTATTTTTAACCGAACGGGTTGAACCTGACGGGTTGGCGACCCGAACGGGCTGAGCCCGGTGGGTTGCGGGTCGGTCCGTAGGTCCGGCAATATTTAATAATTTATTATTTATTATTTCTAATATTATTTATATCATACTATACCCATTAATTATATACCTAATTTCCTAGACCTAATTTTTCGTCACACAAAATCTCATCAATCCCTCCCAATGACGTAGTCCTTTACCCTCAAATCGAAAAATCTCTCATTTCTTCCTCTTTCACTGTCTTCCACTCGTCACTCTCCTAATTAGCGTATCTACTCATTTCTTCCTTTCAAGAATAGTCACTCGTTGTTATGTTCACCCAAGTGAAAGCTATATTTAATTTTTTAATCATTATTTTATCATTTTATACATTGAGAAATGTACTTCTATTACTTAAATTAGTTGGTATATAAGGATTGATTTTTTTTTTCTTTTCAAACTATGATTATCCACTTATCACTATATTTTTTGCAAAGATATTGATATTTGATGTCTTTATTTATGTTGGTTCATCATTTTCTTTTTTTATTTTGTTTTAGGGGTTGTTAAAATATTTTTAGAAAATCTTTACAAAAATAAACTCGTAAATATTGCCAACCCGACTGGTCAGCCCGAAAACCGGTAGGTTAGGGTTAGGTTCAAGAATTTTTAGCCCGATAAAAATTCAGCCCGATTCAACCCGGACCGAATAGCCCGCAGTCCGATAGGGTTAGCCCGAAACCCGACGGGTTAGCCCGATTGACATCCCTAGTTGTAACGGCAGGGCGGATCTTGGTTGGACCGGATCTGGCTGAAGATTCAAGTAAAACCGATACGTTACGCGGAAGCCATTAATTAACCCGAATATCCCGACATGGTATCGAAATCGAATCATGGAATGAAACCCAAACCACACCAATTGGGCAATTAGGAGCCACCACAGCCACATCTCCTCCTTATCACTCACTCTATAAATACCACCACCCACTTCCCCAACCACCACTACGCACAAATCGCTACCCTTACTTCTGCAATTCCCTTCTTCTTTTCAAATTCCTGCTACCTTCTCCCTTGAGATTCAATTCCCAGTGAGAAGCCGGGGCTTTTGTGTTGAGAAAGGGGTAAAACCCAGGGGAATCAAGTTGTCGACATCACGGCTTTATTAAGAGGAAACCGCCCTGTCATACATGTCCGGGCAGTTCGACGCAAGGGTTGTGTGAGCGAGAGCAACCCTTCGCCGCACGGCGGACGTGGCGCTTTGCCCTCTGAAGGCGGCAGCCCCTCCGATCTCCTTTTCTTGGCTGGCGGCGGTTTCTAGTTTCCCTCTGCCTTTTTTTTCCTAATTTTTATTTTTATCTACTAAATTGCTCTTCTTTTATCCATATTCTGTCTGCTATTCGATCAACCATCTGTCTATCTACTCTGCTGCTACCTTCGTTAATTCATTGAAATTACGACAAAGATTGTGTTTTAAACCAAGATTTGAGACAAAATGATGCTAAAGATTAAGAGGGTTCCTACCGTTCTTTCCAACTACCAAAGGGAAGAAGCGGAGGAGGGCGGCTGCGGCCGCAACTGCCTCAGGAGTTGCTGTCTTCCTGGTAACTGCTGATTACTGTTTGACTATTGATTTGTTTACATGTTTTGTTGCTTTCGTTGTGAATTTCGTTCGCTTTTGTTTTGGTTAGGGGCAAAGCTGCCGTTGTATGCTTATAAGACGGCCAAGAAAGTTGTTTCTGACCAGATCCCGGCTGACTCCGAGCGTCCGGTCGATTTCTTGGACTCTCTTGTTCTTGGCGAGGTAAAAATTAAATTTTGCGCAAGGATAAATTTATTTGTTTTTCACTGAAACTGTGTCGTGAATTTCTCTGAAATTGATGGTTGGTGTCTGTAGTGGGAGGACCGTATGCAGCGAGGACTCTTCCGCTATGATGTCACTGCTTGCGAAACCAAGGTTTGTCTTTTTATGCTTTTCATTCTTCTATCGGTTTGCCTTTTACCTACCTAATATTTGCCATCAATTATTTCAATTTTGTCGATTTATATGAATTTCTGTACATTATGGTATCATCGTTGTCAAGCCATTAGGTTCTGACAGATGAATAACTGTTTGTAATGGATGATCTCGTGTGCTTAGCCTAGTGTATGTTGCTCTATCTTATGTAGGTTATTCCTGGGAAGTATGGATTCATCGCTCAGCTGAATGAGGGCCGGCATCTGAAGAAGCGGCCTACTGAGTTTCGTGTTGATAAGGTCTTGCAGCCCTTTGATGAAAACAAGTTTAACTTCACCAAGGTTGGGCAAGAAGAGGTGATATTTCAGTTTGGGCCAAGCGAGGACAGTGATGCTCATTTCATTCCAAATGCACCTATTGATGTTGATAATTCACCGAGCTTAGTCGCAATTAATGTATGTTCTCAAATCCATTTGCCCCAAGTTTGTTTGTTGTTTGCTGTTGGTGGGGTGTTTTGTTTAATTATACCTTTAGTTTCTCACTATGGTTAGTGTGGATATGGTATAACAGGTTAGCCCGATTGAGTATGGGCACGTGCTGCTCATCCCTCGAATTTTCGAGTGCTTGCCTCAGAGGATTGACCGCGAGAGCTTCTTGCTTGCTCTCAACATGGCCGTGGAAGCAGGGAGTCCCTACTTTCGTCTGGGATACAATAGTTTGGGTGCATTTGCAACAATCAATCACCTTCACTTCCAGGCCTATTACTTGGCAACACCATTCCCCATCGAGAGGGCTCCCACAAAAAAGATAACCACTACTAATGGTGGTGTGAAAATATCTTATATACTCAACTATCCTGTGAGAGGACTAGTGTTTGAAGGTGGGGAAAGCTTGGAAATTTTATCTGATGTCGTCTCGGACTCCTGCATCTGTTTGCAAGAGAACAACATTCCACACAATGTACTCATAACTGACTCTGGGAAACGCATTTTCCTCTTCCCGCAGGTTAGGACTCATTCATCACTAACCTTTTGGTGACCAGCTTGTTATTTACACGTTGACTAATCTTGTGTGAATGAATTGAAACAGTGCTATGCTGAGAAGCAGGCTCTAGGAGAAGTGAGTTCCGAGCTGCTCGACACTCAAGTTAATCCCGCAGTTTGGGAGATCAGCGGACACATGGTGCTGAAGAGGAAGGAGGACTACGAGGGAGCATCTGAGGAGAATGCATGGAGGCTCCTGGCTGAGGTGTCCCTCTCCGAGGAGAGGCTTGAGGAGGTTAAGGAGCTCATATTCGAAGCCATTGGCTATACTGTAAATGAAGCTGCTGCTGCGAAGACCATGACTGAGGAGGAGGAGCCGCGGCCCAGCCATCAGTCTCATGAAGATGCGGACACCATCAAAGGCACCCACCCAGCAATGGTGCCTGTTTAGCAGAATCTCCCCGAGTGGGGTTGGTTGCTCTTCAGATTTGCCTAAATAAAATGCAAACTGTGTTTGCTGTGGTGTTGTTGAACTCTGTTTCTATGTAAAACTGTGTCTGGTGTGGCTTTGTTTTCCTATTTCAGTGGTGATTTCATGAATGATGTAAATTGTCTTTGAATTGTATGGATGCTTGTTATGATGCAAATGTATTCAGTATAAATATGCTTCACTGCTTCAGTATATCAATTTATGCTGCAGGCTTCAAAAAATAATTTCGATTAATCTTCTTTTCTTGATATAAAGAATTGGGTTATAAGGCTTATAAATGAAGTAAACTTGGACGTGTCCAACCAACAAGAAAACAATTGAAAAAAGCGGGGGAGCTATTTCACCAAAAAAAAAAAAATTGTTAAACTCGACCACTTTTTTTATAAAATTTTTACAATTTGGACTCATAATTTATGTCACAACAAGATAATCTAATATAAATTTTTACAACGATAACAAGTTTAAATATTATATAATGTGTAACCCAATCCAAAATTACATGATATTAACCTATTATATGACAAAGTTATTTATTTATTAAAGATATAATGAATAACGCGAATATGACATGAATGTAATGTGTTATCAGATCACACGATCTATGTTACGAAGTATTTCTACATATTTGTTATTTTGATATGTAAAAAATTTGTATAAAAACCACTAAATTATGAGCGTTTCTAGATTAACTTGATTCACATAAATTTGTAAAGTCATGTTAGCATATATCGAGTTGTAAACGAAGCTAATCAAGATAAATTAGGTGAAATTACAAAGTCCCAGTTTGGATCGTGCGGAGTAAGGAGAGATCAGCTACCATTTTGGAGCTAAAGACTCAGAGAAACTAGTGCCTGGATCATCTTCAGTTTACAAAGTCAGTTACTACTCGCATTAACAGACAAATAAAATAAGTCAAAGGAATCACTGAATATCAACATTTAAGAATTGAGATTCATTAATGACTGATGAAGCACTAACCAGTTCAGATTCCTCGGGCTGGCAGTCGTTCTGACACAAAAGTAGAATGTCGACATTCTATGTCAGAAAATGACGTAGAAGATGTCGAATATCAGAAAAGGGCCCCGCTCCGTCAGAAAAGGAACACATTAGATTGGACGATGCCTAAATGTCTCTAAACGACTACAGTTTGAATTACTCACACTTCGTCTATAAATATACGAAGTATCCAGAGTAATACAAATATAAACGAGAAAAAGCAATGAAACTCTGCTCAAGTAAAAACTCGACCGTTTCTATCATTAGGCTATCTTTCAAACTACCGTGTGCCATCTATGAACACGAGACTCGCAGCTTCTAAGCTCGAGTTATTTTATTGGTGTTCTTTTTCTCCTAAAAAGAACACATTAGTCACTGCAAATCTCCAGCAATGATTCTTACGAACGTCTAGCCAATCAGATATAATTTGAGAGGAACTATAAAACTCTCAACTCAGGAGGAGGAGGCTACGGGATGAGCCCACACTCCAAATCTGCGAAGCCGAAAGGGCCAGAGGCCTGAACGAGTGAACTAGTGGATTGGTAGATACTGACATCTACCAGCTAGAGATAGACCGTGAGACCCATCTATAACTGAAACTTAGTTAATTTTCGGACTAACGTCTGAAGAGAGGACGTAGGACTTTAGGCTTCGGACCTCTATAAATTCATTGTTTTTTACTGCTTCTGCAATATTTTTTAAACTCAAGACATTCTAGTGTTGAAAATTGAACAATAAACTCCATGATAACTGACAATTCATTTTAAATACCCAAACTGGTTAAGAACCACCAGTTTGTGTCTTTGTGAGTGCGAGTTTAGATATTAAAATTTCAGTTGCACATTATACATACTCTGATATCAGGATCAATAATATAACAAGAAATTTTGTGTTTGTAATGGATCGACATAATAACAATCCTATTGGGACCGATAACTCTGACATTAGTACGATATTGTTTGCCTTTAGTTGATCAAGCCCACACAATTTTATTTTTAGCAAAGGACCCCGTCCCCGTGACTTTTTCTCAAGGACCACACCAATTGCATCGGTATTCATAGCAGGGTTTTCCACAAGCAGATAAGGGCTTTGATTCCCTGCCCAAACCAAGACGGTTGTTGATTCGTTTCCACATATGACGTCACTTGTTGGGATTGAAAACTATGATATTTGTAAGAAATTGTCTACTTTAGGTTGATCAAGACTCTGGTTTTTTTTTTTTTTTTTTTTTTGACATTATCCAAAATGTATCATACTGATGAAAGTTATATAGATTTTTATGTACAAAGAATTATTTTTCTAATTCTCAAATGTGAGACTTGGATTTGACATATGCAACACACATAAATTGCCATAGTAGCAACAACTACAAAAGATATCAAATATTCCATCTGTTCCGATTATATTGTTTGGTTTGACCTTGCACGTTTGTCAAAAAATATTTAATATTTAAACAAACTTCCAACATTACCCTTATTTAAAGCATTAATTAAACTTTCATTTTCATAATTTTATATTTAATATTCTTATTTTCCAAAAAATTTCAGGAATATAATTGTAAATTACTATAAAAAAATAGTAAATATAGAAATTGAAATGTATAACTAAAATACTCTAAAATATAGGAAGTATATCAATTAATCTTCTCTTCAATTACAGACCTTACATCTTATAACCGACGTGTATATGATAGTATGTAAAGTCCAGCTCCCCATTTTTCTCGATGTCAAATTTGAAAGCAACGTATAAAATGAGCAGAACCACAATAATTTTGAGAGTGACAATCTATGTTTTGCTGGAAGTATTAAAAAAATAATAATAATAATAATAATAAATCGATTGCGAAAAAGTTGGTATATTTGTTATATATAATATTTATCGAAATTTAATTATATGCTATTAATTTACGTGCAGCATTTAGAACCCTGAACAAATATGGGAAATCATGGCGGAAATTTTTGTAGGACGCGGCTTCATAATTTCCGCTGCAATATTTTTTTGTGAAATAAATTTAATGGCTCTTATTCTGTACGCCGTCATCATCACAAATCAACAATCAAGTCTCCAATTGATTCTTCTTATGTGGAATTGGATGATGGATCCTTCCATTGAGATGCCCCACATTTCCTTCTCACCCCCAAAATAAAAATACATTTAAGTTTTTACAAATTTTGATTTTAGTCCTACAATAATTGATTTTGGTTCAGTTTCGGTTTCAATTGAACTCCAACTTTATTATTTTTCCATGTAAATTTTTTTAATTAAAAACTGTTTTTTAATAATTTACAATATATTAAATCTAATTCATAAACACAAACCAGCAATTTATAAGTATGATTCAATATTTACTTAGAAAAATATAAACTATAATATAGGAAATAACAATATAATTAAAAAAAATGTGGTTGCGTTTCAACCGGTTCGATTTGATCCGAATACAAAAACTTGCTTTAGGCACGCCTAAACAGTTTATGTGGGTTTTACCCATACCCGAATATGATTTATTAATCCCCAATTAAGATATATTAGATGAGTTTAACTTGGGTTAATGGATAAAACCCACCTAAACCATTTAGACGTGCTTAACCTGAGACATTCCCATCATTTTAAAGATTTTTAATTAAAACTCTATTTCTACTCAAACCGAATGCTCCCAGCAATAACTTTGGTTACCCGCTGTTTTTTTAGGTGCACTCCTCTATATAGTAGCTATTCAATTATTATTGTTTTTTTTTTTTCAAATTTAAGTTACCTATTGTTACTTGAGGTTTGAGTCTTAGCCCTCAGGGGTGTGCAAGATCGGACTCACTCGAAAAGTTGATCCGAATTGATGATTTTAGGTCGAATCGAATCTGCCAAGATGGTGTCGGATCTAAATTTTTCATTCGAATAAATGTTGGGTCTGGTGGCATGGTTCGGGTTCGAATACCACTAGTGGTGGCCATTTGGAACCGGAACCGCCGGAATCATCCCTGAATCGGACCGGCGGTTCACGGTTCCGAACCGGAACCGTCCAAAACGATTCGGAACCGGAATCCTAACCATTTTTGGACGGGCCGGTTCAGGTTCAAGAAATAGCTGGAACCAGAACCAGCGGTTTCGGTTCCGAACCGTTGAAAATATTTTTGAAAATTCAAAAATCGACGAATCAGAGAGCGCCACGTGTCCCTAAAAAAATAAAAAAATAAAATATAAAATATTTTTTGAACCGCCGGTTCCGAACTGGAACCGAAACCGTTTTAGGACGGGCCGGTTCCAACTTTCTGGAACCGCCGAACCGGCCCGTGAACACCACTAGATACCACCCAATCCAACCGGACTTATAATATTATTATTTAATATAATATATTTATAACAAATACATAATAAATCTAATTTATTCTAATTTATTTCCCAACTCTAATTTTCACTTTCACTCGTTTTTTTTTTACACCCAACCCAACTGAATTTATAATATTACTCCCTCCGTCCCATTAGATTAGTCCAGTTTGCTTTCGGCACAAAAACTAATGTTTATGAGTGTAGTGGAATTAATATTTTATTGATGTGAGGAGATTTTTTTCCATTTTAGGAAAGTGGACTAATCTGGTGGGACAGACCAAAATAGAAATATGGACTAATCTGGCGGGACAGAGGGAGTGTTATTTAATAAATTATATTTATAACAAATACTCTCTCCATCCCTTGGCATTAGTTCAATTTTTCATTTTCGTCTGTCTGGTGGAATTAATCCTATTTCCTAAAATAGAAAAAAATCTTCTTACACCAATAAAATATTAATTCCACTAAACTCACAAACATTTGTAATTATGCCAAAAGCAAATAAGACTAATGCCAAGGAGAGTACATAATAAGTCTAATTTATTCTAACTTATTTCCCTCTAATTTTCACTTTCACTCGTTAGTCCGACTCTATACTTCACCTCTGCTAGCACATCCTGCCGCGCTGCCCTCTACTCCCTGCCCGTCGGCGTGCCTGTGTTGCTGCGCCACCCCTACACCGTCCGACTTGTGGCGCTGCGCCACCCCTACCCCTTTGCCGGTCATTGCCGCCACCCACCTCCTGCACGCACCCAGCCATCCTGGATTTAGAGCTTGTTTTGATGTTTATTTATTGTATTAACTTACGGGGTAGTATTGTGTTTTTTGTATTGAATAATATCAAAATATTAAAAAATAATAATAATACCATTTTTTCCTCAAAAATGGGGTCAAACACAATCCACCGAACCTAATTTCAGTTTGGGTGAGAGAGGGTGTCGGATTTTGGGTCATGGTCGGGTCTTGAATTTTGGGTGGGAATACCCAACCCAACCGATTACACCGCCCTAGATTTGACCTCCATTTATGAAAGTGTTGGTGAAATCCAAGTTTACGGGACTTTTCATTGAGATCATCACCTAACTCCATAAAATAAATGAATATTAGAGGGATTAAATTTGTGTTGGGCTCTGATAGCAAAGAGAAATCCAGTAACATTGGGCCGATGCCCAAGTAATAATATTCTAATAAGAGTGATGCAGTGTTCTGAGCCCAAAATATATCTCCAAGTTATGGGCCTTGACGACGTCGTTCTAGGTTGAACCTCTGCTTACCCGTAGCCCTCTAGTCTCTTCTCCTAAATAATTTCATAGGCGAAACAATAACTGGGGAAAAAAAAAAAACAATCAGTGCAACATCGAAAGACGTCTGCGCACCTTAGCGGCCGAGCGCAGGTGCACGTTTGTGAACACTTTATTGCTAAATCGTCCGAGTGATGGATGACTTTTGTTGTGAATTTAGGTGAAAAGGTTTGTTGGTGTTGAGACTGCGGAATTATACATTGCTCGTACATTCTCATATTCTTCACGTGATTTCTGGATTTCCTCCAACGCGTGTCACCTTGGTTTACTGGAAAAGATGCAATTTAATTGATATGATATGATATGAGTGTCGCAAAAGCATCATTTTATTCTTCTGTCTGATGATGTCTGGTACGAATAGTTTGTTTTCTTTCCTAGAGGTTATCAAGAAATCCTATCCGAGGCACGAATAGATTATAACAAAGAATATTTTTTTTGCTGAAGCAAGTTGTCACTTCTGCTGCTTAAGAGACACTGCATAATCGGTTAAAATTTAGGTCTTCCAGCATTAAAATCTCCTAATAAGCAAGCTGCTTGATGTTTTTTTCCATGAATAATCCCCCAAAATCTATGAGGAATACACATCGAGTAGTGAGTGACCTTCACTACTTCACAAGATTCAAGGTGCTGTAACTGTAGTCTTTGTTTGATCTCCTCAAAGCCCACATATAGTCTTAGACAGACAGCCCCCATCTTAATCTCGAACACAAGGCCATATAATATCCCTAATTGTCATCAAACCATCTGTAAAACATTGATTATACAACTAGAACTCAATGTAAGAACGGATTCTCGGATAACCCATGCTTCATAGCATTTACATATATGAGGATTAGCGAAGTGCCATCAGAAGTAAAAAATAAAAAATAAAAAAATGTTGCAGTTCACTTTCTATGCATTCATATATGATTCATTGCCCCATATGACTCCACAAACTGTGGAGTCTTTTGTAGATGTTTATATAAATCTTTGAAGGCAACTGATGAAGTTTATTTTGATTCAACATGTTAATTTGTAAGTTAAAGTTACCATTGCACACACACTGTTGTGGGCTGTCTCATAAAGTCGGTATCTTGTTACATTACATCATTTATTTCTATAGGTTGCCCTCATATAACTTGTAGGTTGTCTGTAGAATAGATCCTCAATATCAATTGGGTGACAGTGGTAAATGAAAGTCAAAACTCATTAAGTACTGACCAGTGTGGTTATGCATAAAGCTGATGTCGTCTCAAATCTCAATTCTTGAAATCTTCTCATATAAAGATCAGGGATCATGTGCTTGTTTCAACCTTTTTTGGTGGTGGGGCCTTGTTCTAATTCAAGTAAGTTTATTTCAGAGTGGTAATATGTCAAATATAGTCAGCAATAAGGTGTTCTCTGTCTGATGAAGTTTCCAGAGAGGGAATGTGATTTGAGTCTCTCCCAATTATACAATAATACTCGTGCATATAATAAAAGTATCCGTGGCGTTAAATTTGGCCAAGAATTTAGTGTTTTTGGATGTTTGTTTAGACCCCTCATCATTGAGTAGTTGAACAGTCATGAATTGAATTCTTCTTTTTTTAATTATGTGTTAGCCATGTCTAGTATTCAAGCAAATGCTCAATGAATTCTGAGCCCATTATTTGGTGCACAATGTACACCCATGTGTGATTGTCGAAGATGCAGTTCATTAATTAGTGAATCTTGTGCTATAATTATTCAGTGTCGGTGGAGGATAGGTGGTTACAACTTACAACTTCGAGTTGGCATGGAACAAGTATGTTAAATGACTAGTGGTTAGAGCTAGCTTGGTGATGATAAATGCTTGTGTTGGAGAGAGCTCGGCTAGACTAGTCTACCCATATTTTTGCTACATCCGAAAGAGTTTTTGTCCACTTTAGTATTAAAACAATGGAGAGAAGAGCAAAAATGAGTGTGTGATGTTGAACTTAAGATTTAGCTTGTAAGAGGAGGGATGCACTCACCTTTCTTTATCACATCCTTCATGCCATAATCAGCTGCTAATTTAGTGGGATATAGTGAAACGGGATTGACTTTGATATCATAATAGGAATGAGTATTGAGACCAATACATCCTTTCAAAATGGGCTTGTAACGGGATTACGGGAGTCCTACATTGTGACCTTTATAAGATGGTTCATGTCATAATTTTTGGTTGATATGAGATATTTTTTAAATAGCAGAAAGAGCACAGAGAACAACAATGTGATGTATACAAACTTAGCTTTTCTCAAGAATTATTACTATATTTTGTCTTCGGTAACTTGATAGAGAGAATACTTTTGCGTGTGGATAATAATACAAAACCAATACTTTTACTATATGTTTGCCTTTTGGCTAGCTATACCAAGAAGGAAAAAAAAAAAAAAAATCCTCCAAATTTGTATATGGTTTCATCACTCTTTCATATTGAAGAAACCAATAAGGGGGATGCAGTTGCACTAGAACTTGAATTAACCATTTCAAGTGCATTAAGTTTGGCAAAAACTCCAACCAATGGGGCAGTGTTATAGGTGCAAGCTTCAGTTTGCATGAAGTTCCCCCTTCTATCCCTAAACTCATCCTTGTGGTCGGGGCCGCCAACGACAGCCCCGACGACAACGTTAGGGTTGGGGTCTTGGCGACCGTACCAGTGATCATAGCCCTGAGTGCAGCCTACAAACACTTTACTATCTCTGTATGGCTCCATAGATGCACCTCTGTGGTGCATTTTCTTGGGGTACTCCGGCCCGTAGCCAACTAGGTAGCTCAACCCCATGGGATTGGATCCCAAGATGTAGGCCACCTGTGATTTGACAAAGGAGAGGATCTCGTCCGGGCCCACCGGCTTCACAGGGCAGTCGAGCACTTGATTGGTGGAGCGGAGGTGGTCGGAGTAGACGGTGAGTAGAAAAACTGCGGTGGAAACGTACTGCATATTGTTCCATTGGCGGGTGAAGAGGAGGCCGCCGGGGGTGCGCTGCACGTTGCTGGAATTGTGTGTGTTCAAGTTGAGACATGCACACATGTAGTAGTTTGCTTTGGAGGTGTATTCTTGCAGGATCTGATTCTCTTCTTTGCTTCTGCCCTCCCTTGGCAACTGCAACACCACACATAGTGAAATTCCCTTAAAGAGATTTAGCTTTGGATGGTTTCATTTTATAAAATTTTAAATTAGTTAATGTAGATGTAGATGGTAGAGAGAGAGAGAGAGACCATAGAGGCGATGATCTGGAGGCCGGCATACTTAACATCCCAGCTGAATTCAGTGATGGGCCAGGTGATCCCACCAAAGGAAAAGGCATGATGAATGGAATAATTGAAGTAGCGGGGATTGTCGGTGGAGGTGTAGAGCCACAGCGCTGCCCACAACAACTCATCCTTGTATCCGCTCACCGACGTGTAGTACCCCTTCGCCCCTCCGATGCTCTTGTCGTATTTGCCCCTATACTTGTCCCCAAACTCGAACAACTGCCATTCCATTTTCCAATTCATTATTCATAATTCATCAACCCCCCTACATTTTTCTTATTTTCTTCTCTTAGTGTCCACATCGGTCTATTACTCCATGCCACGAGGTTTTATTTTATTTCATTTTAATGATACCATTCCTTTTCATTTGTCATCATGTGCTAATAACAGTCAAAAGCATCCCCTGCTTTTGTTCATTATAATTGCAATTTCATTTCACTACTTTAGTTTGAACATTGAGAAAAATCGACACTCATTATTAGTCATCATAGCTAGAAAAATATTTTTAATTTTTCGACTATTAACCCTATTGAAAGTTAAGACACAAATTGAAGTACATTAGTTAGTGATATTGCTAGTGACACTTAACAACTCACGATGGAGAAAAAGTTAGACAGCCCACTCAGCTGCAGAAACCCAACTGCTTTGTAACTAGTTAGGTTGTGTGTGTGTGTATGTGTATGTATAGATTCTTATGAGTCTAGTTAAAATTCATCCACGTCATCGTGTTGGTTATGTTAAACTAGATTCGTTAGAGATTGAGAAGCAAGAATGTGCGAAGCCATTATGATATTAATTTATGGAAAAAACCTAACCCAACAACCCTCATTAACTAACTTTACCTGTTGTGCGTGCTCCAGCAGAAGGTGGGAGTAGTGTGGGTTAGTTCTCCTGAACACAATTGAGGCTGCAGCCATGGCCGCCGCCGTCTCCGCCGCCACCTCGGAGCCGGGTTTCTCCTCGTCCACCTTGTAGGCGCGGCGGGATGTCGTCATGTCCTCCGGCCGCTGCCAGCACAGGTGATCGGTGTCGCCATCGCCCACCTGATCATGACCAGCATAATTAATTAAATTAAATTAGATTTGTGTAAAGCTAATTAGTCATCATCAAATATCTCCACATAATTACCACACAGAGCACGAGATAATTGCGTGTTTTGCTTTAGCACAAGACACTTTCTGTTGTCTGAAACCGACAACATCACACATTTGAGACTTTGGTGTAGACTGACTAGAAAACAAGATTTTGAAAAATTTTGGACCCCCGCATAAATCAAGGGCGTCTGTTACTGCTGATGAATGCTGCTGTCTCAAACATCCGCCGCACTTCTATTTTCCGGCGTAATTGGGGGGATGAATTTTTTTCTTTTTTCTTTTTTTTTCCCCTCTTAATATTTTGAAATAATTCAAAAGTCGTAAAAATTAAAAAAATATATTTTACCTGAGCCCATAGAACATTGGGGTGAGTGTGAGCTTTGATGAAATAATCAGTCCCCCATTTGATGGCTTCGAGGGCATGCCGGAGCTCGCCGGCGGCGGCGATTTCGTCCCGGAATTCAATGACGCACCACGACAGCATTGTGATGGTGAAGGCCATCGGCAGACCGAATTTCACATTGTCGCCGGCGTCGTAGTAGCCTCCCACCAAGTCTACCTATATTTTGTGTCACACTAACTCATCAATATTTTCATAAATACCAAAAACAGATAAAATAAGATACAATGTTACATTTTGAATGACTCTAAATTCACAGAATTCTCAAAGCAGATACAAAAAAAAAAAAAAAAAATCATCAACGGACCCCTTGCTCAAGGCCGTCGGTGAGGCCGGAGTGGTGGCGCCACGAGACTCTCTGGTTGTAGGGGAGGCGGCCGGAGCGCTGGGCCTCGAAGTAGAGGAGGCTCTTGGAGAGGGCGTCCCTGTAATCAAAGGATTGGTGGGAGAAAGAAAGCGTGGGAAAGAGGAAAAGAATTGAAGCCAAGATTTGTTGAAGCAAGAATTTGTTGCTGCATTGGCTTTGGCAACCCCTTTTCTCCCCCATTATCACAAACTCTCTCTTCTCCCTCTTCCTTTTTTCTTTGTCCTCTCTTTATATATATAGCATGCGAAGCACGTGATTCGGAAATCAAAATTCTTGCATGAGATGAGATCACTATTCTTCAACTCTTTATTTGAATTTAAGTTGAGAAATCTTGGAAAGATTCTACTTTACGGTCACACGTCTTAATAGTATTCACAGTAAACATAGTAAAAATGGAGTGTTGTATATATGAATTTTTCAAAACTCAGTGTTTACCGCAATTGAGTGGAGGCCCCACGTATGGAGAGATAGATCTATGGAGTTTATAACATTGACCTGCATACTCCCATCATATTAAATGTGGCTGTTTCATTTTCATGTGGCCACGGTAAAGTGAATTTAAAATGTAATTGTTCAGCAACAGCAACAGTTTCCACATTCTATATAGCTTTGTGAGTGATGAATTTTACTTCAGAAATTTTGATTTAAATATTTGAAATGGCACAGCTCTAGCATTCAATTTATGCCTTTTTTTTCCTCTGAAAAAAAAAATAAAAAAGAAAGAAAAAGAAATTAAAAAAACTACATGGAATTACAGAGAATGATGATGTACTAAATGAAAACCTTGACTATTATTGAATGAGAAGCCTAATATATGAGATCATGTTATATACATGTGTTTGTTATGTTTTCTTTTTTCATATGCTATGCCTACCGGTATACATATGTGTGCCAATTAATTACTTGGTGAGTCCCACTAAATATTAACAGAAATTTATAGTGACAAAATCCTTGGAAATTTTGAAAGAGGAAAAAATAGAATCATCAAAGCGATTAGTTTGTTATCCCAATAAGAAACGTTTGATTACCTCTTAGAGTAGACTGAATTATCATGGATAGATTAAATTGAAATCCATATTGATTGCTAATAAAAGAGAATCCTAACATGTTCTCTTTAAGTTTTTAAATTGAAAAAAAAAAAAAAAACAACTAGAAATATAAACAATGGACACAATTCAAAAATGATATTGGGATAAACTGCAACGCTAAATTCTAGTATATGCTTTTGCAGTCTTCGTCCATACCCCTTTTAGATAGTATACAAGCAAGCACTCCAAAGAATATCGTAGTCGGTTGGTGTGAAGTGAAGAGTGAAGTGGCCTTTGTCTTTGCTAGTGACTTGCTTGTGTGGCGTAAATGAAAGGTCTAGGAGCAAATTCTACCCCAACATCAATTTAATTTGATATTGTAATTCAATTTAAATTTTAAAAAAAATACTAAAAACATTCAAATTCTGGTAACAACCAACAACAAGGCATATCTAGCAATAAATGTGAGAATCGCTGAACAGTAGGGAGCAAAGCAAATATATGGGATATATCATTCGTCAATCTTTTTTTAAAATAAGCATAATGGAAAGGGGCTTCAAATAATCTTCAAAGTCGAATTTACAACCACACGAATGAGTATGATTTATAGGGCCCTCTTGTGAGGCGACACTGCACCAAGGTCCAGGACACCATACGATTATTGTTAGCGTGGCTATTAATTATTTATTTCGCAATTTCCTCAACATACTATTTTTTAAGCAACATAAAGCAGATACAAAATGATTTTTTAGCATGATTCAGTGAGCAATGGTATCAAACTTGAACCAGTTGATTTAGATATTTGAAGAAAAACCAGATTCACATATACAATGATTTTCATAGCTGAAAAAATAGATTTATTTGAGACATAAAAAAGAACACCAGCCAGTAGAAAAATGGAAGATCTGAAAAACTGAAAGTGCAAATTCAATAACCACGAACATGAGTTCAGTGAAGCAGGCAATGTAGCAATAATTTTATGTTCTTGAAAACCAACAGACCTAATTAAAGATTTAATCTAAAACCCATAGTTAAAAGTAAGCCTTAGCCCTTTGGTTTTTTACACGACAATAATTCCAGGGACTTAATATCAGGCAGCAGCACCTCCAGTTTGATGCAGCATTGCATCTATCTCATCGCCATCTTCCATTTCCAGCTGAAGAAGCATAACAAGAGTTATTGCTATGTCACTCATAGTTACTTAAAGAGGGCTACGGTGTATAGGTAGAGGTTTACCTCATCTGGAGTTTGCTCTGCTCGGAGGCGACGCCCATCAAATAGAAAAGCAATAGAATTGAACTCCACAGATTGTCGGTCACAATATGCATTCATGAGTTTCTTCAGCTGGGTGCTTCTCTTAATCCTAAAAAACACTTCATTCCCATCCTGCAAAACAGCAATCAAAATGTTGAGCTGCTTAAAACAGTTGCCAATCACTTGCTCATTACAAAATCAATGGGAGAAGGCAAATAATACAAATGCTGGCAGGTGGTCAAAATTTTGTGAACAAAAGATGGAAGTATTTACAGCTAGGATCAAAACGTTTCCACTACAAGAACCAAAACTTGAATAACCAACCTGTACATAAACCAGCACAGGAGGGCTTCAGACATCCTACAAAAGAAAGATATTTGGGTCTTCTTACAATCAAACAACAATTTCTTGTTCTACATTTACAAATCTAGTCCGGCCATTGTCAAATTACACATAAAGGGATAAGATCAACCAACTATAAATCATTCTTTATGAGTTTATAGAAACTCTTAAGTTGGCAAGCTCTTTATCGTTAGAATACTCGAGAATATTCAAAAAACACTCATTTTTCTATGGATAATTCTAGTAACAGAAAACACTGACAAAACAACAAAAAAAATAAGAAGATGTTCAGTTATCTGAACTCATTAGTTTCTTATCATTTCCCAAGAGAAAACAATTTGCTTAAGCTCAGACAGCATACCAATAAAACCATCGAAGTAATAATGAGAAAAACATTATAAGAAGACACTCCACTTGCAAGAACATCGCAAATTAAACCACTTATGAATTTTATTTTCACGAAAACACAACAAAGACAACGTACAGAAATCCTCTTATAGGTCAAACGAAGAAATTCAAGTAGGACTTCACTAAACCATCTAAAGCAACGCTACAAAACCTCCATCCAGATATCAGCCACGCAAATAACGTCAATTTAAGACCACATCAGAAACCTAAACACTAGCAAAATAAAACAAAAAAGCGAAAACGAAACGAATTTTAGAAACAACCAAAATAATGAGAGAACAAAAATTAATAATTCAACACTTAAAAACACACACAAAAAAAAAACCTAGTTCGAAGTTTTAAAATTTAAAAAAAGAAAAAAATAAGGATTGAAAACATATGGCGAAGCGTAAATCGAAGTAGACAGAGACCTGGCCTTTCACTTTGAGGTTGATATGCGCCGCTGAGTCGGAAGGTTTCTTGTCATCGTCTTGCCCCGACATACCTGCAGATGATTGTTTCCGCCTTCGAATTTGCCCTTTTCCTTTACAATTCGCTGCCAACAAGCCAATAACAAATTTATCGCCCCTTCATTTTACTCACACAGTTGGGTTTTTTATAATTTTTAAAATATTTTTTTAGGGTTTATTTGGACGGCTCAGATGCTACATTCTGTGCTCAACGGACGGCCAAGAATACGCGTCGTTAATGATCGTACGATCTCGCGTCGGATGAATTTTTATTATTATTTTTTTTTTTCTTTTTGACCTTTTGTCCCTCCATTTTAGTTTGTCATTAAAACTGACTTCCTCGAATAATGGACTGCGTATTTTTAAAGCTTTTCTTTTTCGGTACTCAACTTTTATCATTTCTCCTTTTTTATTTTTTTGAATATTCATTCCCACAACATTATTAATGTAGTTAGATACATTAATTTTCTAGTTAATTACTGACTAAGGTTTTTTTATTTATGAGAAATATTTACTAAACTAGAACTATGACGGTAGTATATTTTTTTAAATCAAAATCAGGGAAAAAAATTGGCGATCCATACCCTGTGAAATATTGTACGACATTGCTTAGGGAGCTTAATGTTTAAATATTGCCAAAAATTATGATGAAAAGCATATCTCACAAGTTTTTTTCTGAAGAAATGACCAAATATCATAAATTAGACACTGATAGGGTTTGTATTATTGGCCACAGAAAATAAAATTGTATTGAGAAGTATATATAGAGTTTGCAAAAAGATATGAAAATATCTAAATAAAACTAGAAACCTTAAGGATAGATATGATATACATAATAAGTGAATATCATATCTAATAATAAATTTATTCTATCAGACATGATCAAGCCTCGTTACATTGTTTAACCCGTTCGGAAAGTTGGATTTCCATATCATTTATGAGATAAATTTTTACAGAATTAGGCCATATTATGAGGAACTACGTTATATGATGAGCAAGCCCTACTAACATTTCTAAAACACGTGAAAAAAATCTTGAAATTTTTCCCTTCTCCCTTTTCATAAGAGAGCCTTAAATCTTATTTATGATACCGATTGCAGTGGTGAATCGCATCACTAGTCTAGTTAGGAGTTTCATGTGGAGTAATAATTCGAATACTGTTGCATGGTATGCAGACCTAAGGAGGAGGGCGGTCTAAGTATTCATGACATCAAAAGTTGGAATCTGTTCCTTGCTTTCGAAAGTTCTGTGGGCTATTCATAAAAAGGTTGATGCTCTTTCGATTAAGTGGATACATGTTGAGTACTTAAGGGAAGATGTGTGGTCGCATGTGACCAAGCTTGCTGGTTTTATTATGATGAAGAATTTGTCTTCTATTCATGATTCTCTTTTGATGGACTGTGCTGGGGATCCGGGTGTTGCATGTTATTTGCTGGACTAGTGGTTTGTTGAGGGGAAAGGGGTCCCATTATTTTGGCATCGCCATATTTGAAAATCTTTTATTCCTTGTTTTCTGTCATCCTTTGGTATGTGTTGCATGAAAGATTGAAAACTAAGGATCGTATGAGATTTTTGAGTGATAATGTGTCTGTTACGTGTCCCTTGTGTGATAATGTTGCTAGACATTTGTTTTTTTAGTGCAGGCATACCTTTCAGGTATGAAGAGCTACTCGGGAGTGGTTGAGGATGTAGCACAGGACGTCAACGATGGAGGCTTCCATCAAGTGGTGTATGCGTGAGCAGTGCAAGTCCAAAGTCACCAATAAAGTTCGGATACTCGCGTTGGCGACTACAGTAAATCATATTTGGTATGTGAGGAATAAGAACATGTTTAATGTGGCACCTTTTGATGTGATAGCTATCGTCTGAGGCAACAAGAAAGACGTGTGTAGGCTTTTATATGCAGTGTATCATATAGAGGATGTGGTTGCACATTTTGATTGGAACACATTACGTAGTTGTTAGCCTCTAATTTGTGATTTTTTATTTTTTTTTTGGTTCTCATAGTGTAGTGTGGGTGGACTATCTTGGCTACGACATCTGCATCACTTGGCTTAGGGAATGATGAATAGGGATGTTGTCTTGACCTAATTAGGATTACATTTCCTCTTCTGACTCTTGGCTATTATAGAATTATTTTGATTGTGCTTGTACGATGTTTTCCTTACTGATGCTTAGATTTGTTGTTAGGCTGATCACCTTGATGGTGAACTTCTGTATCACTTGTATTTATATGGGATATGTCCTTGTGATGTTGTAAATTTTGGCCCGTACCCAATTAATATTTATATTATTACATTTTTAATCTCAAATCTTATTAGAAATCATACCTTTATCATCTTGATGCATTATTTAGAATATTGCACAACAGTTTGGACTTGATAGTCTTCATGCATTATTTAAATTGTAATTATTTATTAATTTTATAATCTATCTTTTATAAATTTTAAAATCGATTTGATTTATTTTCTTATTTTAAGTATATCTTGCTTGAGTAAAATCTAGAGAGATATTATTCTATTTTTAATCTAGATTTTCGTAGTCCGTAGTAATTTCTTTATTTCAACATTTAGTTATTAGCACTATTTGAATAACATTATGCACGATTCTCAATTTATTTTTAAAGAATATTGATCAACATGTAAATACATAAAAGAAATTAACGTTGGAAAAAAGATCGAAGCCATGGGAATCGAGTTATTCTACGCAATATTAAGTGATTAAGTCTGCTATAGCAATAACAAACAGGGGCGAATACAAATATCAAAGATCGTGGGGCTCGATTATTTTCGGTATCGATACTTTATATATACATAATTTTTTTAAAAATAAAAACATATGTAAAAAAAATTTAAAATTCTTGTGGGGCTCAAGCCCCATGAGTACTCCTATGGTGGCTTCGCCAGTGACAACAAATAATCCAATTCATCATAATCGAACTTATTACATTACTTTTTAAGTATCGTTTTATTTAAGAAGTAATAGAATATAGAAAATTACAAAGAGAGAAGTCTCAACAATTCGGAACTGTAGTTGGAATTCAATGGCATATTAAGGAGAGTGTTGAAATATTAATGTGTTTTCACATTCATGCATTACGTGTTAGTCACAATATTCATATATCTGCATTACCTAGATTTATTGAGTTGACTGCTGGGAGATTTGTGTATCTCATTTATTTGCGAATCATTTATATTGTAGCAAATCAATCTCAATATACATAAATCGGCACTCCCTCGAGTTCGTACTTCCCACTAACAGCGTTATTTGGCTCTACCCCTTCCACCTTCCATTATCTAACTTTATTTTGCTAGGTAGCAAATTCAAGTTGTTGTTGAATTTAGTAGTGTAGAGGAAGAAAATGTAATGTTGGGAGAGAATATAGGAAAAATTAATTTTATTTCATCCGAATCTGCACTCAAAATGAGCTAACACAAGATACATGTAGCAAAGGCAGAAAATGTGAGCATGGCATATGCAACTCACGTGAGTCTTAACAGAAATTACAAAGCAAAAAATATTCTAACTAACTCTCACTTCTAACACCTTCCGGATCCTTCTCGATACTTTCAACACCCCCCCTCAAGGTGGACATGGGTGCATAGCAGAAATGTCCAACTTGGACACAAGTAATAAAGGGAAATTCAATTTCCTAATTCAATGGCAAAAGCCAAATCATCAAATGGAAAAAGCCAAATTAAAGGTGAGATATCATCACCATATCCATGTAAAAATGCATAAAGCATCAATGGCACAATGGCCAAATTAAAGCTGAAAATCGTCAGCTAATCCGGTAAAAATGCATAAAGCATTAAGATCTGAGCAGCAGTAGCATCAAGTAGATATGCTCAAGATCAATCCAAGAACACGAGCAGCAGAAGCATCAAGTAGCTATGCTTAATGTCCAATATTCATGCATAAAGCACAAAAATCAAACTACATCAATCAATCGTGTAGTAAATATCAGGTGTGTTACCATCAACAACACCAAGACAAAAGGTTATAGCTGCAACACCGCAACTAAATAAGCAGCAACAGGAGGAGCATGAACACTCCAAGGAGAGTCAACCAACAACATGTAGCACCAACTCTATATGACAGAAACAAGAAACCACCAGCACAAAGTCAGCTGTAACATAATATCCAATATGCACAAAGATGTGCATAAACCAACCCCTTCAGCATCTTCAAAAAACTGGACAAAACCAGCAACCAAAACACAGCAGCAGCCAGCACAGACCTGCTCCGTGCATAATCAGCTGCTGAAACAGTCGGACAGCTGCAACAAGCTGCACCCACAACCTGCCAACAACACTACAAACTGCTGCACAAACCCAGCAGCACAAACACCAACCAAACAGCTCCACCAGCAGCCAAGCTACAGCTGCAAAACCACAGCAGCAATTCAACAGCAGGAGGGCGAGCAAACAGCACCTCTGCAGCTATGACAGCAGCACAATACATCAATAGCCAACCAATTCAACACTCTGCAGAAAGCAAAACAGCTGCAGCAGCAACACAATACATCGGTATCACCACTCACAGCCGAATCACAACATCGAGACTGCATATCCACGTCAACTACAACTGTAGCAGCATCAGGAATTCGAAAATCCTTGGCCAAGAACTCAGGAGCCACATCTGGTGACGAATCACCACACACTACGGGATTTTCAGCAGCCATTTAAACGACAATCCAAAATAGCCCAGCACCAAGACCCCCGTTTCAGGCTCGTCCGAACAGTCACAAACACACCGCAGTCGCCGGCAAAAAAAAAAAAACAAGGCAGCAGAAAAAGCAGCCCCAAAATCAAACATAATCAGCCAAGAAACAGAGAAATTACCTACCAAATCGTAGAAATTGGCAATATAGCACTTGGAAATTGAAAAACACACGGCAGCCGACCTAGAATCAGTCACCGCCGAAACCACACCCTCACTGCCGAACAGGCAACGTCCCAGTGCCGTCGCTCAACCATTCACCACCGATTTCCCAATACCACACACATCCAACCACAAAATGCAAGCAGAGAGCAGCAACATATCGCGTCGGAATAGGACGCCCAAAAACCCAATTCAAAAGTTAGGGCACAAACGATACACACCGGCGTCGACACAAAACAACATCGCCGGCGGAAATAGACACCAAGAACCACCAAGAAATCCCGATCAACTCCAAACCGCGAAACACCCAAACACGCAGGAACCTCCACGCAGGCTGAATCGCGCAGAAAAAGCGCAAGAACAGTCGCCGGCCAGCACCCTCTGGCCGGACTCCACAACACCCGCAAGGCCTTCCCGTCGACGGGCGAGACCGAGTACAAGAGCGGCGGCGCCGCGCGCGCCGAGCCGCGCGCGCGAAGGTGAGAATCCTCCAGTCGGCGGAAAGTTTTTTAGGGAAAAATTGCCTCAACAGAGGAGAGTAAGAAGAAAAGGAGAAAAACAGTAAAAGAGAGTAAAATTCAGCAAATCAGGTGGTTCATTGTCACCTTCATCCACAACATCATCCATGGTTACGATTGATTCCATCTCAAACCTTAATTCATCGGATCATAACCTGGCTCGTTGATACCATGTTGAATTTAGTAGTGTAGAGGAAGAAAATGTAATGTCGGGAGAGAATATAGGAAAAATTAATTTTATTTCATCCGAATCTGCACTCAAAATGAGCTAACACAAGATACATGTAGCAAAGGCAGAAAATGTGAGCATGGCACATGCAACTCACGTGAGTCTTAACAGAAATTACAAAGCAAAAAATATTCTAACTAACTCTCACTTCTGGCACCTTCCGGATCCTTCTCGATACTTCCAACATTCTATATCGATGAAGGAATGAAGAATTTTCTTATAAAAGAGTCTATAATTAATTTTATTAATGTTAAATGTTTTTAGAGATGTCCAAAAATAAATTCGTGTTGGCTTATATTTATAAAAAAATTAACAATGTGATACTAATGTCGGAATCTTGGTCCTTTAACACATTTATGTCTGCATGTTTTTTTTTTTTTTATAGAACAAATCATAAACTTAATGGATGGACTATGGAGTGATACATGCATGCATGTCCCAGAAGAAACAGATAGAAGCCCACAAAATATAGGCAATATGGGCCAACAACAACTTAATAAATCTCGATCGGCCTTACAGTATTTCATACTTTCATTATACTCCCTCCGTCCCGAGTTATTAGTCCCATATTCTTTTTTCGTCCGTCCCAACTTATTAGTCTCATTTCCTAAAATGGAAAAAAATCACCTCACACCAATAAAATATTAATTCCACTACACTCACAAACATTGGTAACTGTGCCAAAAGCAAATGGAACTAATAACTCGGGACGGAGGGAGTATATACTATAATGGTATTGTATTTGGAAAAATTATGAAAAATAACTTAAAGTATTGGTCAACTATAAAAAATGCTTTATTGTTTCCCCTTCCTTGAATTATACCATAATATTTTATTTTATCAATTAAAAATATCCTCAACTATAAAAAATATTCCAATATTTTTCCTATTACTGAATTATATTCTAATAGTCGTAACATCTCACCTGAGTTCATGATGACGATCATCAATCTGGTTTAGGTGAACCAAAAATGTAAAATGGGATGGGTGAGTTGTTATGCTTCTACAGTTTCCTCCTGTATTATATATCATTCCTTCATATTATCCACACGGAATTTCCCATTTCACGCCAAGCCTAGTTTATTTGTGTGAACGTTTGACTACAATTCTTCATACAATTAATTACTAATTGTATCTCTTTCCAAAACAAAAAAAAAAAAAAAATCAATAATAATAATAATAATTATATCCTCATTTCTAATTCTTCAGTTCGATTTTGACTTTTTTTGGTTGCTATTTTGGATGGGTTTCGGTTATCATCCACAATTCTATGTTTATGTGTAAATATGTTTTCTATTCTATTTTCTTTTCCCGTCTACTTTCGATTATTGATTTGAGCATTCCAAATTTCAGATTGCTAGCTAGGTGTGACGCCTATGGCTATGGAAATAAATAGACCAGTAAGTCAAAATAAATAATTGCTTGTTGATTTAATATCTAGAAATCATGATATTGAATTCAGTCATATAATGTAATGTTACATCATTAATGCTAGGAAATTGCCGACGCCCAACTGATTGAATATTAACATGTTGCGATGTGGAAATTATGCCGACCTATATGTATCCATTACTTTCTTCTATGCTAAGATAATCATAAAATAAAACCGATTCCTTCACACCTTTACTTCCATATTAGGATCATATGATTCTGATTTTGGGCTGACTAAGCCCGCCCCGTTTTATGTTCTGAACATTTTTTCAAAATATCTATTATTATTGGCAAAAACTTGCGTTAGGCAGGCCTAAACGGTTTAGGCGGGTTTTATCCTACCCAAATGGGTTCACCCATCCCAAATAGGGTATATTATATGGGTTTGGGCTTGGGTTAATGGATAAAACCCACCTAAAGCTTGGGTTAATGGTTAAAATCCGCCTAAATCATTTAGGTCTGCCTAACCCAAGACCTTCCCATTATTATTTATTTTTTACCTACTTTTTTTTGCAGTTTTAATTTGTGTTTAACATTTCTTGTAAGATCTCATACTAATGAAGTTATCTGAACTCGTATATTCAAAAAAATTTCATTATTCTTTTCTTGATGAATATTCATCCAAGTATATGGGGACATTTTATTTCGATCAAAACATAACTTTTAAGGCAAAAACTTGCGTTAGACACACCTAAACGGTTTAGGCGAGTTTTATCCATACCCAAATGGGTTCACCCATCCCAAACAGGGTTTATAAATCCCCAATTAAAATATATTAAATGAGTTTGAGTTGGGTTAATAAATAAAATCCGTCTAAACCATTGAGGCGTGCCTAACCTAACTTTTAATATTTTGATATGTTGGAAACGCGCCTTGCTACAATACTATGATTAACCAAAATTATAGAAATATAAGATTTTAGAGAACACTGATTAAAAATATGTCTTTTCAGTTTTGAGCAAATATAATTATTTTTCAGTAATTCTAATTATTATTATTTTAATTCTAATTAGGTGGTTGTCTGATGTCTCACTTAATTTAAATTTGAATTAGACCGTCACACTGAACATTAAAACAAACAAAAATAAATATTATATTAGGGTATAATCAACTATGATCCAACTGGAAATCCATATCAATGATTTGTAACATATTTAAAATTTAAACCCCAAAAAAATTTCTAACGTTCGAATTTATTATATCAATTTCATGTCCAATTTCCGCTGCATCGTCATTGCTGATTTGACTCCAAAATTATGCATGTCTTTCACTGTTTCTTTTTCTTTTCTTTTTCACCTTTATTGTCATTGTATCGTGATTACAATAACGATTTAAAATTATGTCAATTTTATTTTTAATACTCTAATAGTTTTTTTTTAATTTTGAAAAACTTGATTTTTATTTCTATTATAATAAAACTTGGAGATTGTATGTTTCAAGAGAAAAGAGGAAAAAAAAAAAAAAAAAGAGGAAAAAAGGCCAATGTAGGCCACCAAAATCCAAGCCTACAATTTGCAAATAGTCAATGGATTTGTTTTGTAAGTTGAGATAATTCTACATTGCAACAGAAAAAAAAAAAAAGTCAGACGCGTAAATAATAAATGTCATATTTTAAAATTTAACCTATCTATGTTAGTGCAACGGGCCAACTCCTCCATGATAATTAATTAATTACTTTTTTACTTTTCATTTATAATTAACTTTATTAATAACTTTCCCCCAAAAAAACTTCCGATTACATTTTTTGTGATTATATCAAATTAGGGTATATGATTATTTTGATATTCAATTTAAAAACAACTCATTCATTTAAGTACAAGTACAGAATCAACTTAAATTATAAGAAACTAAATTGAAGAAAATATTAATAAACATAACAATAAAGGAAACTGCATCATTAGAAATTTAAAAACTAACTCTTAATTTCTCTATAATGAAGAAAAAAAAAACTTACTCGTAATTATTGTAAAAATGTATCGCATAACTATAGATATAGATTATATATTTAATCATTTAATGTGTCGCAAGTTAATGAAGCACTTAGCCTCAACGTTCACAAGGAAGCAATGACGTTGGAGAATCAAACAAAAAACAAAATCATTGAGCATCATGGCAACCATTCATATCTTCAATATTTCGTTTGGCTTCTCCAAAGGCATGTTTTTACGCCTTTCTTTTTTCTTTATTTTCATTTTTTCATTCCTTCCCTTGATAATTAATTTATTTATTCGAGTTAGATTTTAAACGTAATTGTAACGTAATTGCAACATAATTATATGTAGGCCCTACCAATAGGAAAGAAATGTTACAAATTTGATAAGCTTAAACTTAATATTTATATATCTTTATTTTCAAATTACTTAAATTTATTTAACAAGTATATAAACTTTGCAAGATCTATTTAATTTAATAAATAGGTTGGATGTAATAGAAGCAAAATAGGTGAGTTATGATAGCGCGTTTATTCCCACGACTCCCCCCTCTCCCTCTTTCCACTAACTCCACCCATACACAGTGAGTCCAACAACATTTGACTACTATCCCATTTCCCCCCTCTATAAAAATACACAACATATCTCTCACTCCCTCCTCAACCAAACCAACATGAATTTCATTTTCCCCACACTTTCCCTTTTTCTTATTCTATCTACCATCTCAGTGCTCTCCGATTCCGGCACCGTCGGGATAAACTACGGCCGCATCGCCGATAACCTCCCGTCTCCCGCCCAAGTGGTGCAACTCCTCAAAGCACAAGGTATCACCAAAGTCAAGCTCTACGATACCGACTCCGCCGTCCTCAAAGCCTTCTCCGGCTCCGGTATCTCCCTCACCGTCGCACTCCCCAACGAGCAGCTCTCCTCCGCCGCCGCCAACACTTCCTTCACTGACTCGTGGGTCCAGTCTAACATCCTCCCTTACCACCCCGATACCATCATCGAGGCCATCGCCGTCGGCAATGAGGTATTTGTGGACCCCAACAACACGACGGAGTTCCTGGTCCCCGCCATGAAGAACGTGTATGCCTCCCTCGATAAGCACAACGTCTCTTCCATCAAGATATCGTCGCCCATCGCTCTCAGCGCGCTCCAGACCTCCTACCCTTCCTCCGCCGGCGCATTCAAGCAGGAGCTGGTGGAGCCGGTGATCAAGCCCATGCTCGCCCTCCTCAAACAAACTGGATCCCATCTCATGGTCAATGCTTACCCATTCTTCGCTTACGTCGCAAACACCGATACCATCTCATTAGACTACGCCTTGTTCCGTGATAACGCCGGCAACAAAGACTCCAACAACGGCCTGGTTTACAAGAACCTGTTCGACGCTCAAGTCGACGCCGTTTTCGCGGCGATGAAGGCTTTGGGTTTCGACGACGTCAAGCTGGAGGTTTCCGAAACCGGCTGGCCGTCGAAGGGCGACGAGAAGGAGGTGGGTGCCACCGAGGAAAACGCGGCGGCGTACAACGGCAACCTCGTCCGCCGGGTCCTCACCGGCGGCGGGACCCCGCTCCGGCCCAACGAGCCTCTCAACGTGTATTTATTCGCCCTCTTCAATGAAAACCTAAAACCCGGTGCCATTTCCGAGAGGAATTACGGTCTCTTTTACCCCAACCAGAAGAAGGTTTACGACATCCCGCTCACGGCGGAGGCGCTGAAAAGTGAGCCGAAGCTGAACGCGAGCAAGGAGGAGGTACCGAGCGCGGCCGCGGGGGGCCAGACTTGGTGCGTGGCCAACGAGAAGGCCGGGGAGAAGAATCTGCAGAAGGCGTTGGATTATGCTTGTGGGGAGGGAGGAGCCGACTGCCGTCCGATTCAGCCGGGAGCCACGTGTTACAATCCGAAGACGTTGGAGGCGCACGCATCCTACGCATTCAACAGCTACTACCAGAAGAACTCTCGGCGGAGCGGAGCCTGCGATTTCGGTGGCGCCGCCTATGTCGTCACCAACTCTCCTAGTAAGTTATTGCAATTCTTTTTTCATTTTTCCCTTATTTCAAGAATTGGTACATAACATTGTACATTTATTTTGCAGAATTTGGTGGCTGCGAATTCCCCACAGGTAACTAAAACTGCAGAGTTTTGGGAGGGAACAGTTTGGAGCTGCAGTAAAATTTGATTAGCTCATGTATTACTTTAGCAGTTGGATTTTGGGACTTATTCATTTGTTTGTTATATATGTGTCCTAGCATTATTGTGAGATTTAGATATATATTATATTAGTACATATTCTCCATTGCATTAATCTTTCTTATTTTTAGAGTTTTCTATTTAAATGAGTCATTGATTGTTGTGTGTGTATAAATGTTTATGTAGTAGAAATAAATTGATCAAAACCTAATATTGAAACGGATATAGACCTGACTAGTAGACAGAAGAGTGGTTGGATAGACTTTAATTAATCACTTCAATTATCTACCTACTTTCATTATTCACATATAAGGTTTCGTAGGGAGCGAAAAACATATACTCTCTCTCTCTCTTGGAATGTGTATTGTGTTTTGGTTTACCATTACATCATTGTGTTCCATTCAAACTTTGATTTCAAGAAACTTGTACACTTCTTTTTTCTATTTCTGTTCATAGTTGTTGGGCCACCTAATAATTTTTTTATTATATTATACTATATTATATCCATTATGATGGTTTAAAAAAAATCATTGTTAATAAGTTTTAAAAAATAATCTATATAAATACTAAAAGAGTTATGAAATATCCTTTCAAATTTTTACACTTATTATCTTATCGTGGGTTGTGCCTACTCCACCAATAACATTTCAAATATTAATTCATAATTAAAATATATCAAAAACTTATAGATTACAAAGTTATAATCTATATACTATATTAAAATATTAAAATATTAAAATAGAATAGTGTCTTTTAACTGTTCTTATTAATCAATTTTATTTTTATTTTTAGTTATATTATAAATTCGATATATAATACACAAGAATAAAAATATAACAAAACTATATTTATGACTTTTTCTTTAAAATATTAGATCTTAATGATTTATTATATTTATTATGTTTTTTAATAATACAAATATAATATGGTTTATGAGATAATATTTAAACAAAATCTCATAGACTTTGTGTTTGATATTTCTTTTTATTTTTATTAAATTTATATATATAGTTGACATATAATATAGTTGAATAGAAATTAAATATATGTAAAATAAATTTCTAAAATATGCTAAGACATATAATTTTGTAAATTATATCTTAAGTTTATAAATTAAAATATGTATTTAATTCATGCATGATATGAGTGCAAATCTAGTTATTAATATATGTAGACATCAACATTATGTAATTGTCAAATATGAATTTAATATATATTCATACATTTTATTGGTGGAACCCATAATATATTTGCTTATTTATCATTTAGATGCACACAATTTGTTTTTATAAGTATATACTTCTTTAGTATTCTTTATATATATATTTTGAAATATTAACATGTTTTTCTCAATATATATAAACTGAATGAAAATGTAATTTTAAGAAATTATGTTCTCCCATATTATAATTTTAAATACATAAAAAATATATATTTTTGTGTAATGCACGAATATAAATCTAATAAATAACTAATTAAATTCAAAGTAGTGAATGTTACTCCATTTATTTGTAGCACCTTCAATGCATCCATGATGTTATCTCCATTGAAATCGGAGCCCATAACTTATTAGAAATAAGTGAACATGTTAGTAAGTCCTAATTCTTTTCTACAGTGTCAGAGCCCAACTTGGCAAAGCCCATAATTTCTCAAGCCCACAAACTCATTATTGAATAAATGGATAATTTTATTTGATTTTAACATAATCTTTTACACTGTTCATGATTTTCACATGACGTTTGAAACATTATAAATGTAACCTAATATTTGAAATTTTCTCAATAGGTTTCGCAATTCTACACGCAAATCTAAAGACCCTTTTGCCTTCATCCTTCAAAGTTCAAGCAACAACACTATTTGCCAATAATTAATTTTAAATCAATCAAGCAAACCTGCTCATCATTAAATGTATCTTTGAATTTGAAAGATATGTAATTGACAAGTGTTGGGATGGAACCCGTGAAATAAAAAAAGTTCCAAAACTTTATAAGAAAAGGTAAAAATTATTTATTTAACAAAATAAAATTGAGACTATAAAACTTGAGAGTAACATGTGGGGGAATCGGAATTGGCAGGTTGGCAGTTGCTTGCTTGACTTAAAATATGAACAGCGCATCACATTTCACGTGGTCCCACCGCCGCATCCATTAATTAATTATGGAAAATTACAATTAGTATTATTTTCATATCAAGTTTTCAAAATTGTGCCCTTAACAATTAATTTACAATTTCTATTTAATTATTAGTTTGATAATATACAGAAAATAGATGAAGATAAAGTTAATGATAAATGAGTTTAATCGAGACTATTTTTTTCAAACATTAAAATGATAAATGTCTGTCAATTTTGATGATATATAAAAATAGTATATATCGTATGAAATCAATAATTGAAATAAACTATTCAATCTAGCATCCACCACAAATCACGAACGCACACCTACACACACAAGAAAACATTCAAACTCAATACAGCTCATCTCAATCATATACACCCTAAATTTCCACCATGAATTGATGCATATATATAGCCCAACTGTTCTCAAATACAGCTGAGACCCACAAATCTCGTTCCCGTTTTCAGCGTCGACAAGAATTTACAGCCCCAAAAAGACAGATTTTTGAGGTGATGGGAGATGAAAGAGAGAGCTTGGTCGCGAACAAGAACAAGGCATTCTCGCGATGCGCGTCGAACGCGCAGGACGAACTCCACAGCTTCCGCACGTGGCTGAAATGGCTGTGCGTCGATCAATCTGATGCATGGACTGCTTGTCTCTCCTGGTTCGTCTTCCTAGTTTTCGCTATCGCCGTTCCGGCCATATCGCATTTCGTTCTGTCGTGCACCGAATGCGACAGCCGCCACAGCAGGCCGTATGACGCGGTGGCGCAGCTTTCTCTCAGCGGCGTCTCAATCATATCCTTTATTTCTCTCTCTACCTTCGTCCGGAGATACGGCCTTCGGAGGTTTTTATTCTTTGACAAGCTCCGGGATGAGAGCGAAACCGTCAGAGAGGGTTACACGGAACAGTTAAACGTACGCTCTCTTAACCCTTTTTTCATTTGAATTCTAGTTTCGTTTGATTTATCAGTTTTCAACAATTGAAGAAAAAGGAGAGAAATTAATCTTGGACGATATTTATTTTTGTGGGTTTGACTTTGGAGTATGAGAAGTTCAACTGCCCCAAATTGGAGCTCCAGAAACTCCCATTTGATAGGAACGATTAGAAACTTAGTTGGTTGCGTAGATTGTACGAATATATATGAATGATGTTGATCTAGTTCATGGCTGTTGATATCTGGGTAATACCTTTCGGATTTGGTGGTGGGTTGTCCATCAAGGTTGCTGCATATGCAATTCTGGATGAGAAAACTTATGGGGTTTCTAGGTACTAGCGTCTGCAACTTCTAGTTATTGGGTTGCCACAGTTGCCGACTGTCCAATTTATATCCCAAGAATTTTGTGTCCAATCTATATGAAAACTGTCGTAGAAATCTTGACATGTGAACAGTCCCACAAGTTCTTGTGTTTGTATATATATGTATATGCTATCTTTGGAATTACTTCGTGACTCCGTAGAAACCAAAAGATGTGACAGTTTCTCCAGCTACGTTGGGTGCTATGTCAAGAAACAGTTGTTCTAGATCAAAGAATATATAAGGGGTGTCTTAGGAATTTAGAAGTGTTGGGCCGATTTGGGCTAAACTGTTTATGATGTGTCGAAGAGTTTTATAAGTAAACAAGTGCTGGCACACTTGGTTTTGGACCCTTATTCATAGATCAGTATATTCCAAACTAAGTATATGAATTTTCTATTCGACTGCTTGTTGTGTAAATCATCCCCTTTTATACTGAATTACCTTCCTTGTTCTTGCAGAGATCACTGAAGATATTATTTGTCTTTGTGCTGCCATGTTTTGCTGCTGAAACTGTATACAAGATATGGTGGTACAGCTCCGGAGGAACGAAAATTCCGTTTCTGGGAAACGTCGTTATTAGCAATACTGTTGCTTGCATACTGGATCTATGCTCATGGTTTTACAGAACAGTTGTGTTTTTTCTTGTCTGCGTCCTCTTCCGTCTACTCTGCTATCTACAGATTCTCCGCATGCAAGATTTTGCCTTGGTTTTCCAAGGCCAGTCGGATGTTGAATCTGTGTTAAAAGAGCACCTCAGGATCAGAAGACATTTGAGGATTATAAGCCATAGGTACAGAGCATTTATCTTGTGGGGATTGATATCCATCACAGCCAGCCAATTCGCCTCCCTTCTCATGACTACGCGCCCAAATGCTCATCTTGATGTATTCAACAGTGGAGAACTTGCAGTATGTATTTGTTTTAGACATTGATCATTTGATTGCTTCCTCAAGCTCTCAATAATCTCATGATTTGCTTTTTGATGTGCAGCTTTGTTCTGTCAGCCTTGTAGCCGGGCTGCTGATTTTGTTAAGAAGTGCAGCAAGAATCACACACAAGGCACAGGGGGTGACATGCCTCGCAGCCAAGTGGCACGTCTGTGCTACAGTCGACTCATTTGATGCAGTAGAAGGTGAGACTCCGGTTGCAAAGGCAGCAGCAGCAGAGGGACAAGCATTCAATGAATATTCGAGCGCAGCTTCTGATTTTGATGATGTTGGTGATGAAGAAGATGAACTTGACAATACGAAGTTCATTCCTTCGTGTGCGTACAGCACAATCTCATTTCAGAAGAGACAAGCCTTGGGTGAGTTGGGACTGCTATCATCCCTCCCATGCTTCTACATTCCTATTGCAAGTAACTTTTTGATTATGCAAGGCCTAACCTATGGATCTTCCTCTGCTTTGCAGTGAATTACTTTGAGAACAATAGAGCTGGAATAACAGTGTATGGATTCATGCTGGACAGAAGTTCTCTCCACACCATTTTTGGGTTGGAGTTATCTCTAGTGCTCTGGCTGCTTGGGAAGACTATAGGCATATCTTGATTGAGAAACTCTATAGATTTTGAACTAGTTAATGTGATTTTGAGTTGTGAAATCCAGCATTTGAGCCCCAGATGGTTGCTGAGTTGATCGGTTTTTTGCACAGATGAGAGAAGATGAATATGATTTGAAAAAGATCCTGTGCATTTGATCATCTCTCTTACTTTGTCATGTTGTAAATCTCCCTCCAACTGCTTTAGTCCAATTCTACAATTTCATGTTGAATGTGATTTGAATTTTTTTTTAAATAAATAAAATTCCCCAGTTGCAGAAATAAATAATCTCACTAGATTAGATCGAAAAGTCTAATTAAAAAAGTAATCTAAAAAATGTTTAGTACCTTGCTATTAATATTTTAAATAAAAAGAGAGATATATAACGCATAAAGAGTTTTATTCATACCCAAATGAGTTCACTGTATTAAATGGATTTGACTTGGGTTAATGGATAAAAATATCTTAAACCGTTGAGGCGTGCCTAACCTGAGACATTCCCGAGATATATTTATGTAGTATTTATTATTAATAGAGAAAATCCTGTGCATTAAAAAAAAGGCGAATTCACTAGTTATAATCTTATTATGAAAAAAGGTGATCTGCTAACAGTGGAAGGAAAGCACCCCAAGTTCTAAAAAAATCCAACTGTGAATTTACAAGAATGTGGACTGCGGAGTTGACCATAGGCTGGCCTAACTAGGTGACGTCGTTTTAGAGCAACTGCGTTGGCTGAAAACGGCTTTTATCCCGCTCGCTCTCACCCCAGGTACAACTTGCGCAGCTCAGAGGCAGAGAGAGAAATAAAAACCAGAGAGTTGAGCGTTTTAGAGAATCATTTGATTTGAGCAGGAAGACGTATTGGTGGTAGAAATGGAGATAGACTCTGCCCCGATTAGTCGGTGCACCAAGGAACATCAGAAAATTTATCAAGAATGGTTTTCGTGCGCTGATTCTGGTTCCTAGCTCTTTATCCTTCAATTCTCATTTCAAATCTGAATTTTTTTTTTTTCGATTTTACGATTATGAGCTAGCGCGTAACTAATCATTGCTAATTTTTAGATGGAGATGGTCGTCTCACCGGAGGTGATGCCATCAAGTTCTTTTCTATGTCTAGCTTGCCTCGTCAAGATCTTAAACTGGTAACTCTTTTTTTTTTTTTTCCTCGATTTTTTTTATAAAAAAAATCATTTTCCGAAAAATTTGGTGCTCTTGATGCTTTCTATCAGATAGCTTTTCTCGAAATATGCCTTTGTGCATGCTTCTCGATTCCATAGCTTTCAATTGCAGTAGTTAGTCTTATGATTTCCTTTGTATTTCATGATTATAGTGTGATATTCTTATATGATTGTGCTGGCATTTGGTCTTGTATCGCCTTGTTTAGTAGTTTTGCTTCCCTGAAGCTATTTTTATTTATTTTTTTAAATGTATTTCAACATCATTACTTTCTTTGTTGGATTCTTTTGATCGCGAACTTTTTCTTCTGATCCATATTAACCAGGTATGGGCCATTGCTGATACAAAAAGGCAAGGCTTCCTTGGATTCAAAGAGTTCATTACAGCAATGCAGGTTCCAGTTTATGTTTTATTTGTATCTCTCTGCAAATCTTTTTGTTGCTATGATGATGCTGATCTGTCTTAACATTTTTTCTATACAGTTAATCTCGTTGGCACAAACTGGGGAAACTCTCACCAATGATATATTAAGCTCTCTAGGTAAACGCGAGTCTCAGATTCTTTCAGAATTTCTGAGCTGACGTTGGTTTAATACAAGCACAACTACTGTATTTGCCTGCTTTTTATGTTCATGTTGGTTGTAAAATGATCGTAACATTGTTGAATTACATCAATTGTTGGCAGTTGACTTTGAAAGCATACAACCTCCCACCATGGAGGGTCTGGATGTGCTCCTTGCAGTAAGTTTTTATTTTTCTTCAGCATGCTTTAATTTAGTTTACATTACAGATGTTAAGGGTTTTCTTTCTTTTTTGCAGAAGCAAAAACGTTTATCAAATGAACATGAACAAAACGGTGAGATATATGGTAATGATAGTATCTGCACTTGTATACTAGGATTCCGTTTTTGAGGCTGACTTTCTTATAACTTAGGGAGTCCTCAAGTGCAATCTTCACCTTCAGCTGGTTGGTTTTCTTCTACTAAGTCTGCAAAGAAGGTAACTTAACTTATGACATTAGCATGATTCCTCTTGCATTGTTTTATTTCATCTTTAATTTTTCTCTGCTGTTCTAGTCACACTTCTACGATGCATGACTTAAACTATACAAGATATTAGAAACTTCTTCACAGCTCCTGTGCTAAAGCCATTCCATGTTCTTTTCAAGTCTCTATCTGCCTGCTCTGTCCTCCAGTCTGAGACTTCCAAAGAAGTTGTCGTTAGGTTTGTTTGCATACTTTAGTTTATGCACTTGGTTTCCAAGTGACTAGATAGGTTATTTTTCATTTTCTATTTAATGTATCATTTCATGCATTTATGCTTAAGATCATATTTATAAAGTTTTGGAATCAAGATATTTATGCTGTCTTTGTGAAGGGATTGCTGCCCCCTGTCTTCACCTCCTTGCTTTACTTCATACCATATTTGGTTTCTTTATCAAGTTATTTTAGTTCCTAGAGCAATGCTTCATCATTGATATTGTATTAGGTATCTCTGAGCTCTGTTACTTCGATTATTGATGGCTTGAAGAAGTTGTACGTTCAGAAGCTGAAGCCCCTGGAAACAACCTATCAATTTAATGATTTTGTTTCTCCCTATCTGGTAATTTCATATCTTCCTTAGAAATAATGTGCTAAAAACGATGAAACAATTATTGTTCGTTGCTTTTGTGCACATATAATAGTTTTGTTGAAGATGCATTGTGGGTTGGCATTCACTCTGCAAGAATTTGTTGTATGTTGTGGTAGAGCAATAGTGATTTTGATGCTAAACCCATGGTGATGCTGCTGGGTCAATACTCAACTGGGAAGACAACATTTATCAAACATTTGCTTAGGACAAGCTATCCAGGTATCAACTATTCTCTTCAAGCATTAATTTGCAAATTTTTTTTGCTATTGAAGTTAACATTTCTTTTTATCTTACTCCATATGATAGGAGCTCACATTGGACCTGAGCCAACAACGGATAGATTTGTTGTTGTGATGGTATGCTATATATTTTCTTTACCTTTGAGCCATACAAGCTGCTAATTTTTTCCAACATTTAGCACTTAGTTATTTATTATTCTGCTATTTACAGAATGGACCTGATGAGAGAAGCATTCCAGGAAACACTGTTGCTGTTCAAGCAGATATGCCATATAGTGGCCTAACAACCTTTGGAACTGCCTTTTTGTCAAAATTTGAATGTTCTCAAATGCCGCACCCTGTAAGGACAAGCTCTATCATTTAGGATCTGGAGTCACTGCTACCCTTGCATGCTCAAACATGAAATATAAAACATGAAACTTTAAAAGACCTTTGAAGAAAAATAATATGAAAACACTTGAAAAACATGCTGGGTGGCAGGCAAATTCCCTATTTTTTAATCTATCAAAAGGCAAAAAATTTCAAAGCATCTCATCAAGATTTTGTTCAATTGTTGAAAGCTGCTGGAGCATATCACATTTGTGGACACTCCTGGAGTTTTGTCTGGAGAAAAGCAACGCACTCAAAGAAGCTACGACTTTACTGGTGTGACATCTTGGTTTGCTGCAAAGTGTGATCTCATCTTGCTTCTGTTTGACCCTCATAAGCTTGATATTAGTGATGAATTTAAACGAGTAATTGGATCTTTACGAGGCCATGATGATAAGATACGTGTAGTTTTGAATAAGGCTGACCAAGTTGATACACAGCAGGTATGAACATTAGTAACTATATTGTTGCCTTTGTATCTCATGGCGTGTTATGTAGTCTCTTCTAAACTAATTTTACTGTGCTCTACTGTTGCAGCTTATGCGTGTATATGGAGCATTGATGTGGTCCCTTGGGAAAGTGCTTAATACACCTGAAGTCAATCGTGTTTATATTGGGTAAGCTCTCTGCTATTGTTTTTATGTCAGTGATTTGATGAATGATGATAGTTGACACGCTTGTAAACTGATACAGTTGCTATCGGATCACATGTGTAATTCCATCCGCATCAGTTGAATTTACATTTGTAGATATTAAGATATTTTTGGCGCATACTTCATCAAAACGAAGGCTGACTGGATTCAGAGTTCAGACATATATCTGCTGGTGTTTTCTGCTTACATCATCTTTTCTCCCTGCAGTTCATTTAATGACAAGCCTATAAGCGCGGCTTCTGTCGGTCCCATTGGCAAAGAGCTCTTTGAGAAAGAGCAGGAGGACCTTCTGAGTGATTTGAAGGACATACCAAAGAAAGCTTGTGATCGTCGGGTATCATTGATCATGTTATAGATTTATTTATTACATTTTGTAGGATTTGTGTATTGGGTCGGGAAACATGGTATAAGAGTGATGTTTTAACTTTGCAGATAAACGAATTTGTAAAACGTGCTAGGGCTGCTAAGATTCATGCTTACATTATCAGCCATCTGAAGAAGGAGATGCCAGCAATGATGGGTAAAGCTAAGGCGCAGCAGAGGCTCATCGACAACCTGCCTGATGTATTTGCAAAGGTCTCTATCTCACACACACACATGACAATGCATGTTGTTTATCGATGACTCTAGATTCTGACGCGGGGTGATTTTCAGGTGCAGAGAGAACACCATCTACCCGCGGGGGATTTCCCAAATGTAGAACAGTTTAGGGAGACGTTGAGTGGGTACAGCATAGATAAGTTTGAGAAGCTGAAACCTAAACTGATACAGAGTGTTGATGACATGCTTGGGTACGACATCCCTCAACTTTTGAAGAACTTCCGCAATCCTTATGATTAATAGTATACCAGTTTCTCATCATTCATTCATTCTACTGCCTTCAGATTATATATTGTTTTTGTGTAATGGTTTAACTTGTATGAGTATACCTGCATTTGGGTGGCGGCTAATAATGATGTTGCGCCTAAATAAAATCAAAGATGCTTTTATTGTTTTCTATTAATATATATATATTCCTTTATCGTCCATGTAAAAATTATAAATTACCATGAAATAAAATTTTTGATCTTATTCTTCCTTTAAAACAAATATTATTTTAGATTAGGGATGAGGAAATGTGCTTGTTCGTTTCGAAATAGAACCCACTCACAATACTAAGAATTAGAAACTCTTATTTCAAAACGTAAAATGAAAAAGAAAAATGCAATCAATTGTCAACATGAAATAGTTGATTGCTCAAAAAAACAAGAGCATGAAAAGAGTTGCAATTTGTTTGGCTCCACAGCATCAGCCTAGTAGAAGCAATACACTTGCCCGAGGAAAGGGGAAAAACGAAATGAAAAAATAAAAGAGAGGCTCAGACACGCTGATGTCGTCCATGATAGAGACTGGGAGGGCTAACCCAATAACCCTGAAGGCAATTCATCACAGCCATGATTGCACCAGCCTGGAATCGAACCCGGGTCTGTACCGTGGCAGGGTACTATTCTACCACTAGACCACTGGTGCTTGCTATTAATAACCCGACTCAAAATGTAATATACAATAGACTCCGTAATTCTCTATTATCCACCTAAATAACTTCTAATAAAAATTCGAGTGATTTTTCCGTAGTAAATTAAATAAGGAAAATGTTACATTTTTGCCATAATAACATAAAAATCAAACAATTTATAACCACATACTTTATATATTATAAATATATAAAATATTTCTGTACGCATGAGTACCATTCTAGTGACTTCTAAGTTCAATCAAACTTTTCCGGTGCAAATATTTATAGAATGTATTTCTTTAATACATATTGAGGAATGATTATGTCCCTTCACCCCATCCCAATTATAAACTA
>JAPKLW010001167.1:219203-249649 GCA_026898455.1 Plectranthus barbatus | reverse complement strand
ATGATCTTTAAAAGATTATTACGTTTGGGTTGGTTTGTGGTTGTTTATGCAGATTTCACGCACAATTGAGCCGTTTACAAGATTTGACTAAGTATCATTGGGCCAATCGATGCTAACTTGCATCGGGAAAGTGAAGAAGTGATAAGAGACCGAAGAAAAAGCAGAAATTCTGTTTGAAGCAATTTCGGCGACCAAATTGCATCTTCGGCGATCGCCGTTTTCGCACCCGGGTTACCGAATTCGTATTTTCAGCCATTTGAATACGGCACAAATTCGGCGACCTAATTTCATTTTCGGCGATTGTCGATTTGGTCTCCGGGTCGCCGATTTTGTAATTTCATGGAATTCTCTGGGCACAACTTCGGCGACCCACACACAATTTTGGCGATCGCCGATCGCGTTTTATGGGTCGCCGAACGGGTAATTTTGACGAGTTTTGGCCCAAAATCATCTTTTCAAGATTTGAAGATCCCCAAGTATAAATAGGACTTCCCTGAACCTAAAAAAGGTTCCTTCACTTTATTTTTCAAGGGAGAAACGCTGGGAGAACTCAGGGAATAGAGAAAACTTGAAGAGCACTCCAGAAATTGAAGATTGAAGATCACGAATTTTTGATTTTCATGATATTCGTTTCTATGACTCTTTATTTCTCTGTTTTCTTAGAACTTAGCATGATTGGCTAAGTCCTTTTTGGATTCTAGGGTTTTGAACTTGTTGACATTCATTCAATCGTTTATATGATTTGGTTTTCCTGTTCCATTGATATTTTAATTACGGCTGGGGTTTTCTATAATTACAAGATATTGGCCATTGATTGTAATTCAAATTGGTAATTTTTGAACTAGAGAGGTCTAGATTATTGATTAAGATGCAGAGTAATTAAATTTGATAGGTCAATTGTCTGAGAGGAATTTGAATTATTAAAGGGTTGTGAAATCTAAGGTTTTTATCAAGAGTAAAAGTCCTTTTGCGCATCCGAGAGGAGTCACTAGGTCGTTTATTTCCATGTTATGGTTGAGAGTCCGAGAGGGTCGCCTGATAACATTTATGAGATTAACTCACATCTTTGGAAATTAAATTGGAATCGAATTATGTAAATGATTGTTTGATTGTTCTTCAAAGTTGATTACCCTGGAATCCTAGTTTCTCATATTTTCTTCACTCGATCTTTTTAATTATCTTTTTAATTAATTACTTTTCAAACTGCCTAGTCTAAATAAATCAAACTCTTTTATCGATTCGTCTATATAGTAGTACGATGTTCATGTTTTAGTGCTTGATTATACTTCGATCCTGCAATCCTTGAGATTCGATAATTTATTACTTGCCCATTGCAGTGATCTGTACACTTGCAGTTTTAGCGTGTTGAAAAATACGCTATCACTTTGTTCTTGGATTCAAATTCCTTGTTAGCCGGACGATTCGTGGTTCCCGGTTATAGGGGTTTGTTCTATTATAAATTTGGGAATTTGGCTATGAAGATGCCCCGACCGGATTGGACAACAGTGTCGGATCTGTCTGATAGATCCAACTGGTTGCTGGATACAGAGGAGCACAAGGATGTGGTCGGAGTGCTATCTCCTGATGGATATTTTACGAGTCTCCGGCATCTTTCTGAGTGAGAACAACGGCAATTGCAGGAGGCCGGTTCAAGCACCCGAGCTTCCCCACAGCCCAGGCAGTCTTCGGCCACTGAATGGCAGCGGCAGATGATGACGATGCTTACTAGGACTACTGATACAGTTGATTCTTTGTCTTCTTCTCTGCAGGGTTTGGATACGAGGTTGAATTCTTTACATGATGATTTTGCCACTTTCCGGGAGAGTTATTTGGTGGATCAAGCCACCATTGCATCGAGGTTCGATGGTATTGACCGGAATGTGGAGATCCTGCAGGGGGATGTTCGTGAGCTCCATCGCCGAGTGTCAATTCTGTATTCTCGCCGTCCACGGCAATCACTAGCAGATCAGGGAGAGTGAGAGCGCACCGTGTACCTTTTTACAAACTTAGTCTCACTTGACTAAGTTTGGGGGGAGTTGTCGGTATCCCGGTGCCCTCTTCTGGTTCACTCTCTCATCTCTTATCTCTATCTCTATCTTTAGCTTAGTTTAGTTTAGTTTAGTTGAATTTGAATGATTTGGATATTCGATTTGGTTGTATAACAATGATGATTTACCTCTACTTTGGATTGTGGATCTTGGATGTTGAAATTGATTGGCCTTTGTTTTGTTTTTATTGGATGTTTTGATGAATCATGGCGAGCTTGCATGTGTTTAATTCTGTCTATTTGGTAATGGTATGTGGATGAATAATGGTATGGAATGAATGGTGGTGCTAGTGGATTAATGAGTTAATTTTTTTTGTGGAGTTTGGTTTGTGGTAAGATGGTGGACATGAGAACTTATTTGATGTTATTATGCTCAAATTGTTTGGTGGTGTTGTATTGATGTGTAATAGGTCAAATAAGGAATGGAGAGCGGTTTGATCATGTTTACCGATGGGTAACGCTTTCTATCATTCTTCTTACCATTTAGTTTCAAATTGAATTGTGTTGGCATGTAGAATGTTAGTTAGGTTGTTGTGTGCTTGTTGTGTGTGCATGATGAACCCAAATGAGAATCGGAGATTGAATTCATGATTTACTTTGTAAGGCTAAATTTGCTTTAACCAATGATAGGGCATAATCTAGTTGCTAAAGCATGCTCGAATCGAACTTTTGAATTACCGAGTTTCGTGCGGGATTAATGTTTAGGACTTGACAAAAGCCGTGAGTATTTGAGCTTTGATATTGCCATATTCTTTTTGATTGTGAGTGGCAAGTTGAGAGCACAAAATCTAGAACTTGAATATATTCTCTATCTATTGGACATGAGTTTGGTAACTAAAAAATGATCTTAGGCCATCGATTCTTAGTTCCTCCTTTCACTTTGGGAGTATAAGGTGGTTGATATCATAATTTTACCATTCATACCCTTGTTTCCCATTATTGTGCTTAAATGGAGAATTTTCTTCGAAAATATTAGGACAAATTTGGGGGGAAATGAGCGTATGAGGGTGAATACGAAGTTGAGAGTTGGGATGGGAATCAATTGGTATCTTGAGTTGTAATTATTGAGGCAATGGAAGTATTGATTGTGGGATTGATGTGAATCCTAGAAAAATTAGTACCAACAAAATTTGGGTACTTAGAAAAAAAAAGAAAGAAAAGAGAAAAGAAAAAGAAAAGCACCATGAAAAGAAAGAAAAATGTTGGTGCTAGAAAAATGAAAAAAGAAAGAAAAGGAAGAAAAAAAAAATCTCTATATGTGAGAATTGTGATTGGAAAAGCCTCAAGGGTAGAAGTGGATTGAAGAGAATAAGTTTGGGGGTTTAGGGATATGGAGAAGTTCGTCACTTTAGCCCAAAACCACCTACCTCCTAGTAAGTCACGTTATAACAAAAAATAAAGACCTTTTTGATTTTAGAAGCCAACTCATTGTAGTATAGTGGTGAGAATTGTTTCAAGCCTATGGAAATTGTGCTCGATATCTTGTGAATGAGTGAATTCATCAATCCCTAAACACGTAAGGGAGTGCTTTCATTTCTTTATCCAATGTTGATGAGTGGTTTGAGACGTTCGCATTAACCATGTCACAAAGTTAGGTGATAATCTCGCTCGATAAGAGCATGCCAAGATGACTATGATGAGCTATGAGGTTGTTTGATGAGGTTTATTGATTGCTTTACTTTGTTTTGATTGAGGACAATCAAAGGTTCAAGTTTGGGGGATTATGATATGTGTGTAAAGTGACTTATTTTTCGATGTGCGAGCGTGCATGTTTGTGGCCATTTTACCCTCATATCATATGCTTTCGTTGTTCTTTTGTCTTGTTTTCGTGTTTTCGTGTTTGAAATGATGTAGGATACGTTTTGAGCATAATACAGCGAATTTTGGGAAGTTTTGGAGGAAAATTGCCCAAGTTTGAAGTCCGAGGAGGTTAGGTTCGCCCGAGCGGAACGAAAGGATGGTTTCGGAAGCTTGGAGGACTCGCTCGGCTGAGCAAAGGAGGCTCGGCCGAGCTGAGCCGGGTAGAGGCTTCGCTCGGCCGAGCAGTGCAGGCTCGACTGAGCCAGGCTGACAGAGAGCAGGCTCGGTTGAGCCGTTCTGGCTCGGCCGAGCCAGAACGTGTTTTCTCAGTTTTCTGTGGTTCCCAGGATGGCTCGGGCAAGCCGTGGTTGGCTCGAGCGATCCGAGGCTCTGCTAGCTCGTCTATAAAAGGGGGAAAATCAATTAAATGAAGAACTTTTTGCCAAATTGAGAAATAACCGTCACCAACTTCCCTCTAGATTCATCTCTACACCTCCTTCCCCACTTAAATCAAGGAGAACCAAGGATCATTCCATCAACTTGGTGACAATTGAAGAGGGAGATTAGGTGGATCGGATTCAACGAAGACAATCGTAGAAGATCAATTTTGACCTTGAAGCTTTGTAATGTCAATTCTTATCTTTCAACTTGTATTACTTCAAATTCAAGGTATGAGGAGCTAAATACCTAAGTGAGTGTTGTAATATGGATATTGAGATGGATTGAACCTTCTATGTTTGTTTACTTTTCTATGAAGTCTTGATTTGCACTTGAGCTTGTTCATACCTATTAGATGTAGGTAATATCCAATCTATAGGTAGTTGATGTGACCGTTGCAGCCAATACACGGACGGAAACGTCGTGATAAGTGCATAATCATATAGTTTTAGTTCCAATCCATGTGCGGAGCTAAGATTATAGGGCAATAATCGACGGTCGATTTGGAGTGAGTTAGGGATCGATAACGTAGCTGTTTGAGATTTCAAATTTCATCTACGGACAATTCACCGGTACAAAGGGGATTGACTAGGATAGTGTCGATTGCTCAGCTTCATAGGAATTAAAAATCGTTTACAACATAGCTCGGTTTAATTTGGCTCAATTGAAGTTTACAAACACTCACTTCATTCTAAGATTGTTGGACTTGTTACTCTAATCTACCCAAACATTTGATAGAAGTAATTGATTGGTGAATTTAGCAAATTGTTGAATGTTTGATTGTATGCAAATTCGTAGTTTAGTTGCAAATCATAGTTAGATAGATAAAGAAAAACAACGACTATTGTATTGCCTAGCTATTGATGCATCTTCTTACGAGTAGATAGTTTCCACTAGAGCGAATAGAAAAGATCTCGGATTGACAATTTGACGTGAGAATTGTGTGTCACTTCACACGACGGTCAAGCGGGCGGTATAGTTCTGAGAGGGTTCGACTGACAATTGAGGAGCACAAACCTTCGATTCCCAGAGAAATCAAAGATGGAGACAGTTCGGATGTTCTGGGATATTCAATTTCCTAATATCCGGTGTGTTCTGATCCCTAATCTTGTTTTTGGCTCTCTCAATTGTCTGTTGGTTTGGTTTATGATGTCTGTTGGTTTGATCGTATTAATTACTCCATCCGTCCTTTAACATTAGTCTCATTTGATGGTATGAGTTCTGTTGGTTTGATGCTCTATTGCTGTTGGTTTGATGTTATGCTTTCTGTTGTTGTTGATTTGATGCTATGCTCTGTTGTTGTTGGTTTGATGCTATGCCCTGTTGCTGTTGGCTTCATGCTATGCTCTGTTGCTGTTGGTTTGATACTATGCCCTGTTGCTGTTGGTTTGATGCTATGCTTTCTGTTGTGGGATTATGGTGCTATTGATCTGAAATGATTTTTAAAAAAAGCACACTTTATAAATGATGAACATATTCGTGATGCATTTCTGTAAAATGTGTTTTACCAGTTTTGAAGTGGTTTCATTCAAGTGTTTGGTTCTTGTTTCATATTTGCAAGTAATAGTTGAATGCTTTACATTAATTACAAAATCCATTTTTTTGGTTTACATTCATGCATTACAAAAGTCCCATGTTGTTTTAGTAAAGGGCCTATGTTACAAAAATCACATTCTTTACAAAATCAAAATTCCCTTCATCACATGCATATCTTTCCTGCCTGTGCTTTCTTTCTCTGCCCCTAAATCAGAAATCAACCCCTTGTATCACAATCCCTAAATCAGAAATTAGCCCCTCTATTCCCTTTGTATGCCCTTCTTGTATCAACAAATGAATGCTTTCTTTAACCAAGTCCAGGGGTATTTCTTAATTGGTGGGCAAATCATTATTCAATAATAATGTATTCTTCTTCATATGTGGGATCTTGTAGTGGTTGCATCCCTTCACATTCATTATCTCCTGTAAACAGCACTGTAATGATAAGAAAACTTTGTTTAATGTCTTAGTTTCAAGACTGTTGAAGCTAGTTAAGACTGCATTAACTAAATCACTAGCATCTTTGCATGCATGTTGCTGTTGCAAGCTTTGAATAGCTCTGAAAAAACCCAAATCATTAACATTGCAATCTGGACTGTTTGCTGGCTATTACACTAAAGATATTTTAAAGCCATCTGCATTTGCAACTGTTTGAAAGTCTTGGTCTGTATTGTTGATATGTGGCCTTGCATTATATTGTTGTATGTAGATGGTCTTACTTAAGCATTTAGGCCATTTTGCTTTAATTGTTGGCACAATCTGGAATGTACACATTAGTAACTATTAGCAGCATGAAATATAGGAATAAAACATGATTTTTACATGCATGACATTAAAAAAATCCACAGTTTTTACCTGATTGATTAAGCAATTTTTTATCACTTGCTCAGTGATGGATTCAATTGGCTTTGTCTCAATAGTGCCAGCTACCATTTTCTTGCTGTTTCTTTTAGCTTTCACCTCTTCAGTGAAAGGCCAAATGCCTACCTTATCATAAAAAAGAACATTCCCTTCCTCTGAAATTACCGGGCGACTCACAACACACATAAACATTACATTTTGGATGAATTTTTTGCTTTGGCATGTCCTCTGAGGATCTTCTTCTTTATCTGCCATGTAGTATATGTGTGTAGTTTTGGTTAGGTAAAACCACTTCTCATCAATGTGAATGACATTCTCCATGGGGTTGAATCTTAGGATTTTCAAAGCATTATCATACTCTATAGCTTGCAAACTGAAACTCAACCTTACCAATTTGTTTGGAGCTGTCAAAGCTGGTTTAATTGCATTAGTGTGTGCTCTGATCAGATGTGATTTAGCCCATCCACCCACTACAGATTTAGGAACAATAATGTTGTCTGCTAGTGCTCTAATTGTCTCTCTTTGTTGATAATTAACTTGTGAAATTTGCTGAAGGTTTACCTGATGTTTAAATTTTTTTATTCTATCACATCTCTTCCCCAATACATGTATAACTTCACCTCTTTTCTTTTGTTGTTTTGCAGTTTCTCAGACCCTTGATACTGTCTTCCTACCACAGTTGATGGTTGCAGCAGCCTCATTGATCTTTCCCCTTGGAATCTTGCCATTGATGCAATTCCCCAGCAGAAACTGCACCAATTCCTCTTTTTTTTGAATCTGGAATGTCTGATTTTGCTCCCATTTTGCAATCTTTTTATGAGGGCATTTGTGTAAAATGTTTAGTTTGGTTCAAGTTGTATTTATAGAGTTTAGGAAGTGGGAAACACAAATTTAAATTGTATTTTGTTGTCTAATCAGATTTCCCACCAAATGTTTGGTGGCAAATCCCTACTTTTTTAGAAATGCCCTTTAGGTAATTTTGTATGTAATGCATTCCACTAATTTCCTTTTTACACAATATTATATTCTTAAATCTTTTATACCTTGGTTTGTGTGCCCAAACAAATAAGACTAATACTGAGGACGGAGGGAGTATTACAGATTTATCCCAATATCAAATTTAAAAAAAATTTAATCATTCCTAAAGCCCTAAAATCACTGTAGCCACTGAAGCTCCTAAAACAAACTTAATCATCTTTCTTCCCATTTTCTTACAAAAGATTTGGTTGAGAAGATGTTGGCATTCAATCTCACGCAGGATATTTGTTTTATTGTGACATGAGAAAGTAGGGATGTTAATAAAGCCCGAAACCGATAAGTCAACTCAAAACCGGTGGGCTAAAATGCGGGTTGGGGTAAAAAAATTTCAACCCGAAATTATTTTTAACCGAACGTGTTGAACCCGACGGATTGGCAGCCCAAACGAATTGAGCCCGGTGGGTTGCGGGTTGTCCCGTAGGTCTGACAATATTTAATAATATATATATATATATAATATTTTATTATTCATTATTTCTAATATTATTTATATCCTACTATACCCAAAAAATTAATTCTCAAGACCTAATTTTTTGTCACACAAAATCTCATCTATCTCTCACAATGACGTAGTCCATTACCCTCAAATCGAAAAATCCCCACTTTCTTTCTCTTCCACTCGCCACTCTCCTAATTAGCATACCTACTCATTTTTTCATGTCAAGCACCTTTAGCCTCTCATTGTTATGTTCATCCAAGTGAAAGCTACATTTAATTTTATAATCCCTATTTTATCATTTAATATTTTGAAGAATATACTTCTATTACTTAAATTAGTTGGTATATAAGAATTGATGTTCTTTAAACTATAATTAGCCAACCTTTTATCTATTTATCACTATTTTTTGCGAAGATATTGTTGTTTGATGTCTTTTATTTGTGTTGGTTCATCATTTTAATTTTTATTTTGTTTTAGGGGTTGTTAAAATATTTTAAGAAAATCTTTACAAAAATAAACTCGTAAATCTTGCCAACCCGATGGGTCAGCCTGAAAACCGGTGGATTATGGTTAGGTTCATGAATTTTTAGCCCGATAAAAATTCAGCCTGATTCAACCCGGACCGAATAGCCCGCAACCCGATAGGGTTAGCCCGAAACCCGACGGATGCCCGATTGACATCCCTATGAGAAATAAGAATTAACATAAAAAAGAACCAAAGAGATGATAGATTATGATACTTTTTTGCTTTTAAAAAACACAAGTTTGTATCGAAAAAACTTTAAAACAAATTTAACCATAAAAGAATGAAAATAAACTTGACAATTAATCGATCTATTTAGAACTCAGTTCCGGACTCAATAGATATTCAACCATGTCGTTCCATCCACCTTGTCCACCATTGCCTTCGTTATCTTCTACTCTTATTTGCTTGACACATTTTCCATTACAACCATCTCCACTGTGAATGAAAGAGAGATGTTTATGACAAAAAAAAAAAAAAAAGAAACAAGAAAATAAGTGTACAACATAAAAAAATAGATAAAAACATGATATAATTCAAAAAAAAAAAAAAAATGATGCTTCTAAAACTCATAAAACCACAATCACCAACAAAAATTCGTATTCGTCCATTACTATGACATTTTCATGCAACAAAAATGAAAATAATAAATGATTCAACATAAAAGAATGATCGGCAGTGAGTGCTGGCGCAATTAATTTTCTGTTTCCGACGTTAACGTGCCTTCTCACCACCAAAGTATATGAGAAAATAATTCATTTTGTCATTGTTTTTAGGGGCTACAGTAATTGGAAGGGTCTATATCTTTTAATTTTATAATTGAAATTTTAAATTAGGAATGTATCACTAAATTTGTAATATCACATAATAATTTATTTTTTTAAAAAAATTAAGAGTTATGTTGATCAAAATGGTGACTATATTTAGTAATACCATTTCATAAAACTCTCAAAAGTATATGATTTGTGAAGAATTCCCAGATGAATTCGTCGTAGTAGATATTAGGGGTGGCAATACGTGTGGATCAGATCCGTATCGTGTCAATCCGTTATCGATCCGATCCGTTAAGGTCAAATCAGTATCCGATCCGTTAAAAAAAATTAAAATTCGTATCCGTATCCGATCTGTTAAGCTCAAATTCGTATCCGCACGAATTCGATCCGTATTCATTAAAGATCCGATAAGTATCCAATCCGAATAATTCGTTATGGATCCAATCCGATAAAGATCCGATAAGAATCCAAATCGGATTAAATCAATAAAAATCTAGTTTCAATAAAAACAATTATGTTCTAATAAAAATTTGATAAGATAATACTCCCTCCGTCCCATTATATTAGTCCCATATTCATTTTCGGTCCGTCCCATTTATTAGTCCCATTTCCTAACTTTTTTCCTACTCATCAATAAAATATTAATTCTTCTACACTAATGTACATTGGTTATTGTGCACACTCCTCCGTCCCTAATATAATGGGACGGAGGGAGTACAAAATATTTATATAGATTGTTTAAATCTTGTGTTGGATAAATAAATAAAACTGTAAATTCATTTGAAATTAAAATCCTCAATCAAATATCATAAGATACATCGATAAATCTTAAATTCAAATACTAGTGATCAAACTTGCTCATTTCTAAATACTGATCAATCATTCACCTTAATTGTCAATACTCCACTTACAATTTTGGCGAAGAGAAATACTCCCTCCGTCCCGGCTGAATTGTCTCGGGTTGACCGGGCACAATAACCAAGGAGTGTGAGTGTAAAGTAAGTTGAGTGGAATTAATATTTTATTGCTGAGTGTGAAAAAGTTGACTTTTTAAGTAATGAGACAATTGAGGTGGGACGAACGAAAAAAAAAAGTGGGACAATTGAGGTGGGACAGAGGGAGTATCAATTAAAATATTAAAATTAATAACAAATAAAATAAATTATAATAAATACCTTGCATCTATGATGGTGAAATTGCAAGAGTTGAGACAATTAATGAGTATTCGGACGAATTTACAATACTTTCATCAACATTTAAATTTAAGATCTCACCAGTTAGTTAATCGGTTGATACAACTTAATTGAAAATTTAAAGTTGATAAAAAAAGTTATTAAATTTTGATAGTAGAAGAAAATAAATATTAAAAAATATAATAAATAGATAATAAATACTACCTCCGTCCCGCACTATTAGCCTCATATGGTTTCGGCACATGAACCAATGTTTGTGAGTGTAGTGGAATTAATATTTTATTGATGAGTGTGAAAAAGTTTGTCATTTTAGGAAATGAGACTAATAGAGTGGGACGAAGGGTGTACATTTTTTGGTGGTGAAAAAAAAAAATTAGGACACAGACAATGAAGAACCAAGATATTTGAATTTTTGAAAGAACTCTAAATCTAAACTAATATACCAAAATCAATTAATTAATTATTATATTTTAAAAAATAAATAATTTTTATTAATTTATTAATGGATATTCGTATTCGATCCGAATCTGATCCGTTTAATGGATCATCCAATCCGATCCGTATCCAATCCGAACCCGATCCAAAATTATCGTGTCGATCCGATAAGGATCCATATCCAATAAGCCTCAATCCGTATCTATTATTATCGTGCGGATTCGTATTGAATTATCGGATTGGTTAAAAAATTACCACCCTATTCAGTATTTTTATATGTGAAATTATGAATGGTGGTCCCCTTTACTAGCAGATGTGAAGAAAGATTTCCTAAAATTAATACGCATCTCAATTATCAGCCATCTCTTTGTTTGTCAATTTTCTAAAATTAATGCTCATCTAGAAAACGTGACCATATTTTTCATCGATTTTCATCCATCTTTGTTTACCAAATTCAATCAAATTTGGTTTTCGTGGGCTCTAACAGTAAATTTGGACAATGAGCCTGAGCCAAACTGGAAGTCTTCATTATTTAACTGAATTATTGCCCACAATATATTAGTATACTTGTATATGAAACCCCACCCACATGCACAAGCACAAGTTGACAATTTGAGTCACAATTACAACAAGATTTTGCTTATAGATTCAGCATAGAAAGTAAAAAAAAAAAGGCAAAGTTAAAAAGCCCACAAACAGAGTGACTGACTTACAATAGTAACTCCAATTCCAACAGTTTTGGAAGACCAGAATACCAACAAATTATAATAATAACATGTTTGCTTTTATGGAATAACAGATGCACAAATAGAAAATAGAAAGATAGATTCAAACTCTCCAAGTTTTATGAGGGAGACTACTAGGCTTCAAGCCAAGGTGGCACTAGTTTTCATGGTAGCCACCCTGCTATGTAGTTATTCACACTGGGCCCTGCTTGTGCACCTGTTATGGCATCAGTATGGTACCTGAGATTCCACAGTTTAACAACATCACTACACAATGCATAAATATTCATCGCGCCAAACAGTAGGATAATCAAATGTGACAATTTTTCATGTCTGACCTATGTTTCATTGTAAGAATGAGGAATTGGGCTTGTGTATAGTATATGCATGATTCAACATTTAGAAATCATGTAGTATAGTAGTTGGTATACCCACAACTAATAAATTATTTCATGTACTTGTATTTCTGCAGATGGCTAGTCAAATGCTTTTTCAAGAACTCAACTCAAGGTAAACAATCCTAAGTATGGAAGTAATACTCTCTCTCTCTCTCTCTCATATGATATAGGAAGATATATATTGTCTTACCCAATTTGTAGAGTGGGTTCACAGTCCAAGGGATGAAAAAATCCATCAGCCTGAGGCTGGTGTGCTTGCTGTCTTCCATAGCCCACATCTTGAGGATTTTGGTTCCATGACAGAGTCATTTGGTTTCCCTCCATCAACTATAAAACACAATAACTTGTTAGGTCACAAACAACTCCAGTTTCAACCAAACTTAATTAAATTCTTCTATATGCTGATCATGTGCAAATCTTGAAGTTGAAACACATTATGCAACTAAATCTACTTGCTTCCATGAAAAGTTTTGAAAGGTGAAAGGCTGGTCATGCTCATGCATATTGATTTCAAAATCCACCATTCCTTCAAAAAAAAACAAATATGCATACCCGCTGGTTCAAACTCTTGTTAGCTTCATTGAGGGCATGCTCCTAACCATGCAAACAACCAGCATAAGATATAAAAGGAGAGCTTTAATTTAAACAAGATTGACAGAAACAAGTTTAGACACCTTATTCTGAAGCTCTTGGAGGGTGTCCAGCATTGCTTGAGTCTGCAATCAAAATCACAAGTAATTACAGAATTCCATTGGATGATACATATATATGATATAATATAATATATACCCTTGTTGATCTGATCTGCTTGAGTGACATGTCAAGTTGCCTCTCCAGTGATTCCAGCTCCTTGCTGTTCAAGGGGCCAAGATCCTCACCAAGAAGGTTCCTGATCATATTTTAAACTTATTTACTACCTCCTCAATCTTTATCAATATATATAAACCCTAATTAAATCACATGCAAACTCATACCTTTGACTGCGCTGTAGAGCTTCATAGCGTGATTTTAGCTTCAAATATTCCTGCTGGCTACTCAATTCCTGTAAACATCATATCTCAAACACTTATTTGGTCCTTGTCAATTACAAAATCATATTATATATATCCCCAAAAAACACCATCTATTTCTAATTTCTAAAGAATTAAAACTAATATTGTCGTAAATATTACTTCTTACATATTTCTAATATATTTTTGCAATAAGCGTGAGCAAATTAATCCATTCACTTTGGGTATTGGAGCGTTGCGTTTTTGCTATTTCTCAATGAAACTAGATAAATCATCCAAAACTCATAACTATATTTGAAACTGGGAATCAGCCCACAGATATTTTAAAATAGGCAACACATTCTAGCATAATGTTTAGTTACTTTGATTTTTTGAGTTGCATGTCCAAATTCCAAATCATTTTCATAATTCTCTCAACTTTACTAAACAATTTATAGATAGGGAGGTTAATTTGATGATTTTTTTCAGGTATATTGAAAAAATAATAGTAACAGATCATAAAACAAAAAAAACACTTGCTACAATTTCATCGAAAATTTGGATTTCATAATCTTTACTTGTTATGTATTTGTATGAGAGAGAAACTCTCATGTCAAATAATCAGTACGACTTTCAAATATAATGATTAAAATAGACAAATATTCGTGATTATAATCTTCCTAATAATGTGTGGAAATTATTAAACACCTTACTAAAATTATGGAATGAGATGTACCGAAGTAAGGCAGAATTTGGGTTAAAATAAAACCCTAATGAATATAAACCGTTAGAGATATTACCATAATTAAGAGAATTCAGAGGATTTTAGGATTAAAACATGAGTGTCAGAGATTTAGTCAACTAACTTACCATGAATTCAACAAATCAAACAAAATCTTTGATTGACATATTTTACTCCCAAAATTTCTCATGGCTGAAAAGTCTCTCATTCCCTTTCTTGAACTTCTTCACACCCTACCTGTGACCATCTGATATACTTCTCTACTTGTGTTCATGTTGAAGAGGCACTTAACATCTGGTATATATGATTATCTGCATTTCTTTCTTGTTTTACCTGAATTTATTTATTTATTTATTTATATGTGTGTGATGTGATGTAGAATGGAAGAAGACATGTTGAGCATGACCTCAGAATCAAAGTCAAAGGCCAAGGCCAAGGAAGAATCCTCAGATTCAAACTGCAGCACCACCCCCTACATATCTGGAGCGTGCAAGCGTTCAAGAATCGAGAGGTTCAAGGGTGTGGTGCCCCAGCAGAATGGCCATTGGGGTGCACAGATATATGCAAACCATCACCGCATATGGCTCGGGACCTTCAAGTCAGAGGTCTGTGCTGCCATGGCCTATGACAGCGCCGCCATCAAGCTTCGCAGTGGTGATTCCCACAGAAACTTCCCTCTCACTAACATCAGCATCCTAGAACCCAAGTTTCAGAGCAATTTCACCACTGATGCAGTCCTCAACATGATCAGGGATGGCTCCTATTCCTCCAAGTTTGCTGATTTCCTAAGAAGCCAACAAGGCGAAATCGAGTTGGGCCTGAACCTATCATCCATCCATGGAGATGGGGAGTTTTCTTGCACCCTTCTCTTCCAGAAGGATCTCACACCCAGCGACGTTGGAAAGCTCAACCGGCTTGTCATCCCTAAGAGGTATGCTGTGAAGCATTTTCCCAACGTGCCCGATCCGGATTCGGAGAGAGCAGATCAAGTGCAGCTTGAGTTCTATGATAGGGAGATGAGCATGTGGAAGTTCCGCTACTGTTATTGGAAGAGTAGTCAAAGCTTTGTGTTTACAAGAGGCTGGAACCGGTTTGTGAAGGAGAAGGGGTTGAGGGCTAATGACACGGTTTCATTCTACATGTATGAGAGTCGAAGGGGGAGGCACATCGGGAAGTCGTTTCTAGTCATTGATGTGGCCGGAAAAGATAATGATGATGATGATGATGGCAAGACCATCTCTGAAGATGAACAAGGCTATCAAAAGGCATCACTAGGTTCAACTCCTCTCACTGAAACTAGAGGCTTTAAGCTTTTTGGTGTTCACATAGACTGATTTTGTGCAAGATTAGTTTACTCTTATTTGAAACAAAACGTGCATTCTTTTTCAGTCTTACTACATCACACACACAGACACAGACACAGATACAGATTGCAATAATACTAGGTATATATAAGAAGGCAAGAAAAAAGCATTGAATTAAAGGGTGGTGTAGGAAGTAGACATACCAGGGCCTCCCTTGTGGAAACACTTGTATCTGGAGCTCCATAGTTGGATTTCTGATACCTCTCCAGAGTTTTGAGCATGCTGCTAGAGTGACAAGACAATCTCAGTGCAATAAACAGCAGAAACCTAATCATGAAATGAAATGCATAGATATGATTGATGTTGCTTGTTGATAATTCATTGTCCATGGGGAAATATGGAGCAACCCTTGTCAGGAATATACTTCACTTTCATGTCTGGCAACTCATCCAGAAAGGGAAAAATAAAAGGATGATCCCTAATCATGAGATCAAGCCTCCATATAACTGGATATAACACTGTTTTCATCCAAACTAAGCCAAACACCAACACCCAAACACAGAAGATGAATTCTTGTAGGCTTCTTGTTGGAGCTTGCTTATAATACAAAAAAAAAATTAAAAAAAAAAATTGCAAGATATATGTCAAGGAGAGAGAAGATGTGAGATAAAATAAAATCATGTAATTTGAGAATTTGAATTCCCACCTTTAATTCCCCCCCCCCCCCCCAAAAAAAAAAAAAAACCCTAATTGATGGAAAAATAAATTCAAGATCCACCGAATGGAGTTTCAAATGATGCTGCTTACACTGAGAGGAAATTAAAGATTTCAGCAGCTCCGGAGCGAGGATTCTTGGCTTTATCCTGTCCATGATTTATTTTAATTTCTTTCTTCTGTCTTTTTAAAAAATCTTTTGGGTGATTTAAGAGTAGTGATTTTACCAAAAAAAAAATAATAATAATAAAAATGAAAGACTAAACTTTTTTCTGTTTAAAGAGACAATCTGTGAAACTGGAGGTTTAATTTCCCCATAGGATGAGGAACAAAACAAGAGAGAGATTCAACCAAAAAAAAAAAACCCTAATAAGATGAAATTTCCAAAATAATGTTAGCCTGAGGTATTGATCTAACAATAATTAGCAAGTAGGAGTTCATCAAAAGCAATTTGAGAAGCTAGCTAAGAAAAGATGAGATTTTGTAGAACAAGAACAAGAACAAGATACATAAAAATAATTCTTTATAACATGACAATGGAATTAAAGCTTTCCTATGAAGAATTAACAAAAGCAGATGAAAGGAAAGGAAAGAAAAGAGAAGATTGGAGTGCATCCTCATCAAATGAAATCATGTATAAGGTTTCTTGAAGATTAGATCGAACTACTTCTCACTCGGGCAAAAGAGTGGTTTTGGAGGAGAGATAGAGAGAAGGGAGGATGGAAGACATGACGATGACACACAAGGTGCAGATAAATAAAGAAGTGATCTTCTTTTCATGGTTTCCTCTTGCAGATCTAACAAAACCCACAAGCACAGAGCCCTATAGACCTCAAAAACATTCACTGAAACGGCAAAGAAGACCTCCTCCAAACACCCAAAAAAAGATAGCTTGCTTTTCTCTCTTACTTCCCTCTACCAAGATTGAGCCCTCATCTCCAAACACCAAAATAAAGAATCATGAAACACAAAGAAAAGAGAAAAACACATATATCTATATTATATATATATATATATATATGTGTGTGTGTGTGTGTTATACATGAATATGGGTGTTACAAGTGCAGAGAAATGAAAGGTGGGTGTTTGGTTTGTTTGTTTATACCTAGAGCTACTGCAAAACTCGTACAGCTTTCCTCTATTGGAGAAGATAATCAGAGCAACCTCAGCATCACAAAGAACCGAAAGCTCATACGCTTTCTTCAAAAGCCCATTCCTTCGTTTTGCAAAAGTCACCTGCCTGTTGATCTTGTTCTCTATCCTCTTCAGCTCAACCCTTCCTCTCCCCATCTCTCTCTCTCTCTCACTCCCTCACAACAACACAAAACCGTCTCTCTTTACTACATCCACCTTCTTTATAAGTACATATAGGCACGTATGCATACACATGATGAAAAAGTCAAAAGAAAATAGTGCAACTCTATGCAAATTAATTTAAACTCCGTTCCTCTTCAATTCCTAATCATACCGTAATTTTCTTTGAATTATTGAATATCGTAATATTTTCAAAACAGTTTTGGTGGTCCAAACTGGTGAGGTGCATGGTGAAAGCTGAAGAATTTACAGTTTTGATCCAACGGTGAAAAACGGGAACGATCAAAAAGCAGACAAGATGGATGAGGTGGGACTGGGGGCCATGTTTTGTGGGGTTTACAGAGGGAGAGGGGGAAACCTAAAAACCGATGAGTAATATGTAATAACCATGCTAAATTCAGCGTGTCAACACAAGGATATTTATATATATTATGTATATTCATGCCCCATTTTTAATTAATTACATGTTGTTTTTTAACAAGACAGAATTTCCTCATATTTTAACTTCACCTTCTTCAAATGTTACAAAAGTATTACGTTTCCATTTGACAACTCTTTATTGACTCTTTCTACCCAAGAAATTAGAATTAACTATAAGGGGTAATGCTTGTTCTTGATTGAAATAATTGTGAAGAGTTTGTTATTTTCTTAATGTTTTTTTCCGATTTAAGTTATATGTTTTGGTTAATATTTTAATTCATTTTTTTAGAAGAGCTATATAAGTAAAATATGATTGTATTTAGAAGCATCCTAAATATTTTTGTGTTAAAACAAGGGGTTGCTCATTTTTTTGCAAATTTGTAAAAATTCATTTCTGCATATGATTGAGGTGAATTATAATATTATTAATTTGATTCGGTCTATTGAATTTAAACATAATAAATATAATAATGATCTACTAAAATCTGACCCGATAAACACATTGAAAATTCAATAAAGAAGAAAACTAATTAACTTATTACTATCACTATTGTTTTAGTAAATAAAACTAATTTATTAATATCATTTAGGTTTGTGAGGAATTATCATATACTCTTATCTTCATTCTTGATTTTCCTTTTTTTTTTAATCAAACTCAGGAACCAAGCCCACAAATTAGAGTATAATATATATATATATATATATATAGGGGGCTGATCTGGTGAGAATAGCCCTTATCATGAGAAATGAGAATAAATCTCGTCCATAGATTTGCCAACATCAACGATCCAGATTACATAAGAGCTTTAACAAAAAACGCGGCATAATATCCTCATTTTACTTCATTTAAGGGCAACGTAGTCATTACGAACGTACAGGGCGCAAGAGTTGTGTTTTGTTCATTTTATGTATTATATACTTCATTTTATCTTACTTATACTTCATTTTATCTCAATTGCGAATCATTATAAAATAAATTCGATTCGAATTTTGATGTTACACGTGACATGCATTTTATCTTAGTAGTTCTTCATTATATCTTAGTTATTCTTCATTTTATCTCAATTGTGATTCATTATAAAATAAATTCGATGTGAATTTTGATGTTATATGTGACATGCATTATATTTTAGCAGTTCTTCATTATATTTTAGTCATTCTTCATTTTATCTCAATTGTTGCTCATTATAAAATAAATTAAATAAAAATAAAATCAATTTTTTCAGAAAAAAATGATTTCAATACTCTTCATTTTATTTCCTATATACATCATTAAATGAAAAAAATCAAAATTTTAGAAACAGTTCTCTTCATTTTATCTCCTCTATAAGTCATTAAATGGAAAAAATTAAATTAAATAAAAATAAAATCAATTTTTCGGAAAAAGTATTTCAGTTCTCTTTATTTTATCTCCTATATACATCATTAAAAGAAAAAAATTAAAATTTTAGAAACATTTCTCTTAATTTTATCTCCTCTATACTTTATTAAATGAGAAAAATTAAATTAAATAAAAATAAAATTAATTTTTCAGAAGAATATGTTAAGTTTATTTTATCTATTTAAAACTTCATTAAATTAGAAAATTCAATTAAATATTAATAAAATTTAATTTAATTTTAGAGTATTGGATGACTCAACAAGACAATCGAAATCTTGTGAAAAATAAAAAAGAAAAGGAATTACAGATCCAAATATGTAATAATGAAGTTCGCGGAGGATAAAATGAAAATGGAAATGATTTGAGAGAGATACCATCAGTTTAAATGACAATGATACCCTTAAATATGTAATAATGAAGTTCGCGGAGGATAAAATGAAAACGGAAATTATTAAAGCATGACCGCAGATCTTGTGAAATCAAAGGCTGAGATTTATTCTCATTTCTTACATTAACATCTATTCTCATATGATCTAACCTCTATATATATATATATATATATGGAGCGAATCCAGTGAGAAAAATTCTTACGTGAGAAAGTGAGAAAGATGCTTGATTGCATTCACGATATTGCTTGATTGCATTCAGGTCGTTGCTTGATTGTGCTTTAGTTGCTGCTTGATCATTTTGTTGCTTGATTGCGTTTTAGTTGTTGCTTGATTAAATATCAACCATTGATTTTTTTAGATCTGATGGATAAGATTCATTCCTTTTTCTCATAAGGAGATTTTTTTACATGATCCCTCCTCTCTCTCTCTCTCTCTCTCTCTCTATATATATATATATATATATATATAGAGGGTGCATTCTAGGCTGGACTCATTTTCCCTGCATTCTAGGCTGGACTCATTTTCCTGAATGAACTATGAACTTTCATTGTACTGTGTGTAATTGATCATTATAGTGTGTATGAAACCTCATTACTGTATCATATACACTACAATGATCAATTATACACACAACAATGAAAAGTTCATAGTTCATTCAAGACATTTAGTTCGGATTTGAACGCAACTCTCTCTCTCTCTCTCTCTCTATATATATATATATATATATATAGAGTAGTGATCATATAATAATAGTTTTTCCCATGCTAAATGAGAAAGAATCTGGATCCTTTATTTTGTTGATCTAATGGTTGTGATAATTCACGATTTATTGAATACATAAGGTAATTAGGGTACTTAGTAATTTAGCCTTTAAATTTGAATAACCATCTTCTCTATCTTTAGATCTAAACATTCTCTCTCCTAATTTTCTTTTTCCTCCTATTATAATCAAACGATTATATCTTTCTCGATTCAAATCTATTTCTTACGAATCATATATAAAATTAAACGTATTTTTACTACGATTCATATGATATCCATATTGAATATGTTAAATTTAGAAGATTTGCATGAAATCATGATTTTATATTCAGCTGGTATATGTTCTTCATTATATTTACGTTCAGGATAAAAAATGCATCAATTACACATAAAAAATGTTCCCAAATATCTGCATTTTTTTTTGCATCAAATGATGCATTCTTAACTTGAATAAGATACATTTTTATTCTAAAGCATATGCATTTTTGTATTCATATTGAGTGCATTTTTTGCATAGATTATATGCCGCAGTTTTATGCCAAAAATATTGCAATTTTTACATCGAATGTATGCATATTATGTTTTACGAACTGCACGAAATGAAATTTTTTAATATATATTTTTCACATTTTTAACTTTTTATGCATTGACTATGTGAAAAAATGCACCGAAAACTGGACGGGATTTGTTTAATCTGAGCCGTCAAATGCAATATTTAATGACTCAGATTCTTTCTCATTTAGCACGAGAAATTCTATTATCACCTAATCACTACCCTATATATATATATATATATATATATATATATATATATATATATAGAGAGAGAGAGAGAGAGAGAGAGAGTAGTGATCAGGTGAGAATGAGGTTTACTATGAGAAATGAGAATATATCTCGCCTGTCCATATCATGAAATCAACAAACAAGATTACATTTTAGCAACTAAAAAAACACGACATTTTCCCCCTAATATCATGTATTAAAGGTCAAAATAGTAAAATTACATTATCAAAAACAAACAACAACCTGCATTTTAAGCCCGATTTACTTCATTTTTACATAAATACGAATTAAAAAAAATTTAAATTATATCGCATTAACTGTCGTAAGTTCATTTTTGACCATCCTATGTCACTACATAAAAAATGGTCTATAATGGCGATAGAAGTTGTTACTATAAATATGAATTTTGTCACTATAGCATCTTAGTGACAATATTGTGTGTCGTCACAATGTCGTGGCTACTGAATAGTGGCTAAAAGGTTTAGCCACGAACTACGATAGTTATCACTATTGCTCTATTTTATTGTGACACCAAGTTTCATCACTAATTCACTATTAATTAGTTACAAACTATAATTGTTGCTAAATCATCATGATATAGCCACACAGATGTGTTGTCATTAAATAAACATGTTTTAGCCACTTAACTAATTATCACAACAACTTTATTATTTAGAAGCATACCTAGCCCTCCACCACCAAGCCACAACCTTAAGCCATCGACCAACCGCAACTAGCCTGCCACCATGAGCCGCATCCAACCGCACTGCACCAAGAGTAATCAGGCCCATCGAGCCATCACCGCACCGTCCTACCAATAATCAGGACTCTGCACATAGTTATAGAAAAAATTAATATTTTGTGCTTCTGTTAGGATTCAAATCCTTTATCTCATGGTTCAATCCTTTGTGTCCATCCACTGCACTAAGTAATTGATTGTTGATACTTTGGATAATTAATATATATAATGTAATGATAACTATCTATCTAAAATTTATAAATTTGTGGAATCCTATTTCACGCTTTATAAATTAAAATTTTGACAATCTTATAAATTAAAAAATTACTACCACACCATAGAATTCTAAAAAATAAAAGTGAAATATAAATATTGGTAGAATGAAATTTTATACAAAAAAATCACTACACAATATTTACTTTTACTTTATTTATAAGTTGTCGAAGTAGTAGTAGTTATTTAATTTATAAGATTAGTAAGGATTAAATTTAAATAAATAATAAGTTTTAATTAAAAATTTATTACGTAAGATTTTAATTTATATTAAAAATAGATTTTACATAATATCTAATTGAAAATATAATTTAATTAAACAATTTAAAATTTATGCATTATTTAGAATTTTGATTACGTAATTAACTCTTTACAAATTTAAATAGTAATATAATCTTCAATTATAATTTAAATCTGATTAAATTTAAGATTTTTATTAATCTTTATTACTTAATTACAAATACTTATATAATTTAATTACTGAAATATATAAAGTCAATATTTAATTATTATTTATACAACTTAATAAATTTGCCAGTATAAAATTGAATTTTATGAAATTTTAAGAGTTTGAGATATTACGTTACCAAAATCAAATTGATGGCTTGTAAAAGTCATTAATAATAAATTAGTGGGGTTTATTAGATATTGAAATTTAGCTAAAACATCATAACAAATATTATTGTTGTCGAATTCAGTGATAATATATTAAACTGTCACAATTTATAATTTATTTTTATATATTGGGTTATTGTCACTGTTGGGAATTATTCGCGAATTCCTCCCTTAGATCAAAATTGTAAAATGTTTTGTTGAATCAAAGCCTTAGTAGATTGGTCGATCATTGCTGAATTCTAGTGTAGTCTAGTAACTCTTATGTAATGTCCTATTTAAGAAAAATATCGAGTTGTAATAGATTAGGAAGTGCTTGAGAAGATTGCTGAAGGATTCAGCAAATGGAATGAAGAAATCAATTCAAGCAACTTTGGGATGCTAGAAGAGTTCTCAGCAGATGGTAGCTGCTAAAGAAAACAGCAGACGAGAATGACTGCTAGAGATGTTACTGGTCAAGTGCTAAGAAGATTGATTGCTAAGGCGTTAGCAATCATATGCTAAGGAAGAGCTGCTAGGAGTCTTACTCAGCAGTCAGAAGTAAACGGTAGCAGAATGCTAAAGGTGATAGCATTCGCTAGCATACAAGAAGATTGCTAAGTAATAGCAATCAGCAGTGAAGACCTAAATGCTGAAATACGCATCTGCTGAAGGAGTCAGCAGATCGAAGAGCAGATTGCTAGAAGAGCGTAGCAATCAAAAGACTTAGCAGATCGTTCCAGCATTCTCCGAGAATGCTAAGCAGGGTTTATATCTAGCAACGATCGCTAATACTACCGTTTTGACAAAAGTACAAGAAAAGGACAAAAGCTTTCCCGAAGTACGTCGGAAAGTCTCGTACGATGCCGGAAAGGATGGATAAAGTCGAACTCCTTTTGGACGAAGAAGCCGTTGTGTCTAACGGGTATAGAGATTCAAAGTTTGAATCTCTAAGTGTAAAAGTCGAAGTCCAAACCAGAGAGACGACTAATGCTTTTACAAACACTCAAACTATATTCGCTAAGGCAATTATTAAGATTCCTTTGACAAGTGAAAAGTGAGAAAGTAGTCAGTTGAGAGCACGAGACTTGAAGCATTTGATAAACACTCATTTTGTGCATTTTACTGACATGAATCTGCTCACTTTTGACCTTAGATTAGACCATTATGTGATATTTTCATGCATTATCCATATTCTTTAATGAATTATTACGTTTGGGTTGGTTTGTGGTTATTTATGTAGATTTCACGCACAATTGAGTTGTTTACAAGATTTGACCGAGTATCATGGGGCCAATAGATGCTAACTTGCATCGAGAAAAGAAAGAAGTGAGGAAAAATCAAAGAAAAAGACAAAATTTCGTTCGTGATGGAATCGGCGACCCAAAACACAAAATCGGCGATCGCCGAAGTTGTTTTGGGTCGCCGATTTTGCAATTTAATCCATTTTGTTACGGCTCAATTTCGGCGACCCGGGTACAAAAATCCCAATCGCTGATCGTGTTTTTCGGGTCGCCGAACGGGTATGACAAATTTTTGGCCAAAATCCTATATCTTTCCAGATTAGAAAAAGATAAGTATAAATAGAGGCTCCCAAGACTAAAAAACGTTCCTTTACCCTTATTTTTGAATTTTTAGAGCTAGAGAGAGCTGAAACGAAGCGAGACTTGAAGAGCAAGATTGGAGATTGAAGATCGAAGACCTCGGGCTTTGGTTTCCATGTTTTTCAATTCTTTGACTCTTTACTTCTTCGTTTTTATGGAATTTAGCATGATTGGCTAAGTACTTTATGGTTTCTAGGGTTTTGAAACTTGTTGGGTAATTTCTTGATTGTTTATATAATTCAGTTTTCCTTTTCCATTGATGTTTTAATAAGATCTGAGCTTTTCACTAATTGCATGATATTGACCATTGAATGTGATTTGAATTGATAGTTTTTGAACCGAGAGGTCTAGGTTATGAATTAGGACGCATATTTATTAAATTTAATAAGTCAATTATCCGAGAGGAATTTGAACTGTTAAAGGGTTTTGAGAATATAAGGTTTTATCAAGAGTAAAAGTCCTTTTGTGCATCCGAGAGGAGTCACTAGGTCGTTTATATCTAAGTTATGGTTTAGAGTCCGAGAGGATCGCCTGATAACATTTATGAGATTAACCCACACTTTTGGAAATTAAATTGAAATTGGATTATATAAATAATTGATTAGTTGTTCTACAAAGTCGATAACCCTGGAATACTTGTTTTCCCATTTTCTCTCAAATCTACAAATTTAGTTATCTTTTAATTATTTCTCTTAATATTTCCTAGCTTAAATACACAAAAACTCTTTACCAATTTATCTAGATAGTAGTAAGGTGTCTACGTTGTAGTGCTTGATTATACTTCGAGCCTGCAATCCTTGAGTTCGATAAATTATTACTTGCCCTCTGCAGTGGTCTGTACACTTGCAGTTTTAGCGTGTTGCAAAATACGCTAACATGTTTTTGGCGCCATTGCCGGGGATTGCATAAATTTATAGTTGACACTAATTCCGATATTACGCTATTTACTCTAGATGTTATTTTACGCAATTTTATTTTATTTTTAGTGTTAATCACTTCTGGAATTCTGTGCAGGTAGTATATGCAAACCAGATCAAAGGGTCTAGTACGTGAACCCATAGATCCGGAAATCGAATCCACCTGCCGTAGGAATTCTGCCAGAAAAAAGTTAGCATTCTGAATGGCTGACAACAATCAAGCAACGCAGATAGCTGATTTGTAGAGGCAGCTGCAAGAGATGAATCTGAGACTCCAGCAGCAGCAGCCTCCGGCTGCACCTCACCAGCCAACTATTGATGAGATGTATGAGCCGATGACTGACATGCATCATCATGCAGATTTTGGGCTGAAGGTGGATACACCGAACTTTGAATTGAGAATCGGACTGATTCAGACAGCCCAGCAAAATCAGTTTGGGGGACTACCGTCTGAGGATCCCCATGTGCACATCCAGTCTTTCTTGTTTTTGTGCGACACGGTCAAGCAGAATCAGGTGCCGATAGACTACATCAGATTGCGCCTATTCTCCTTCACATTGCGTGACAGAGCCTTCTCTTGGTATCTGTCTCTGAATCGCAGTGAGATAACTACATGGGAGGAATTATGCAAGTTATTTCTTGTCCAGTTTTCCCGCCTAGCAAGACCATCCAACTACAGACTCAGATCACGCAGTTCAGACAGTTTGCTGGGGAGTCACTATACGAGGCATGGGAGCGCTACAAGGATCTACTGCGCGCTTGCCCTTGCCATGGTTTTACTGAGAAGCAGCAGGTCTGCCACTTCTATAGAGGGTTGGACAAGGAGACTCAGAAGCATGTGAATGCTTCAGCTGGAGGGTCACTGACTGCTAGGCCACCACAGGAAGGGCTAAGCTTCCTGGAAGTCATGGCAAAAAGTGAATACAACTGGCCTACAGAGAGGATGGAACACAGAATAGCAGCAGTAGACGATATTGGGGACCTGGCTGCTGAGATTAAGCTAATGAGGCAGGAGGTGGCTGCATCTACAAAATCTATGGAGCAACGCCTCTCCAAGCTGGAGAACAATGTGCCACAGTATGGGTTCGAGTAGGGAGGTGATTTGTCACAGCTGGAAGATGTCAATTATGTGAACCAAAGGAACTACCAGAACAATAGGGGATATCCATTGGGGAACATGACATACCACCCCAACAATAGAAATCATCCCAATTTCTCCTACGCCAATCCGAATAATGCACTGCAGCCCCCACCTGGATTTTCTGCAAATAATGGGGGTACTAGCGAGCCCAAGGAGCCAAGCATGAGAGAACTTCTGACCCAGTTCATCTCCATATCCAATGCTAAGACTACCAAAATGGAGGGCGACATCTCTGCACTACAGAGTGGTATGGGGGAGATGGGGAAACACATGAAGCAGATGGATACACAGATCTCCCAGATTGCTAATGTGATTGGCAATCAGCACACTCCTGGACAGTTCCCCAACAATACAGTGGTGAACCCGAAGGACCATTGCAATGCCATTACTACTCACAGTGGTAAAGGTTATGAGGGCCCATCTATGCCCGTTGATACGCCTGTACAACCTGAAGTTGCACAGCCTGCTCCCATTCTTCCTGAGGAAGAACAGACTCAAAAGAGCAAAGGAACTTGTCCTGAAGACAGTTCCAAACCAGCTGGTCCCATCGATGTTCCCTTCCTACAGCGATTTGCTAAGAAACAAAAGAAAGAGAGGTACAAGAGTTTTCTAGAGCATATGAAGAAGATACACATCAATCTGCCTCTGATTGAAGTAGTACAAGAGATACCTGGGTACATGAAGATTCTGAAAGATATGATTACCCAGTAGAAGCCCTTTGGCGCGTTTGAGACAGTGAATCTATTTGAAGAATGCACCGCCATAATTCAGAAAAAGATGCCAGTAAAAAAGGCTGATCCCGCCTGCTTCTCTATTACATGTGTGATTAGGGGCCAAATTTTGAAAGAGTACTCTGCAACTCAGGGGCCAGCATCAATCTGATGCCCCTCTCTATTTTTAATAAGCTTAGAATCGGGGACATTAAACCGACTACCATCAGACTTCAGATGGCTGACAAGTCGGTGAACTACCCTAAAGGGGTAGTAGAGAATGTGCTGGTGAAGGTTGGGGAATTTATCTTCCCAGCTGACTTTGTGGTCCTAGACATGGAAGAGGACCGAAATATTCCACTCATTCTTGGGAGGCCTTTTCTCAACACTGTTGATGCTCTTATCGATGTCATGAAAGGAGAGCTTACTTTGAGGGTGAACGACGAGAAGATTACCTTCTCCATCTACAAGGTCATGGAGCAACATGATTCTGACGATTACTTTGAGGAATGCGATATGGTTCAGGTTTTGTATCCCTTTGACTCTTCTATCATTTCTGTTGATTCTTTGGATTTTGGGGTGCAAAATTCTGTGTATTCTTGTGATGAGCTTTATGATGTCTGCGATGAGCTGCTAGAGTCTGTTCTAGCATTAGATGGTGCAGGTGAGAAGAACAAGGTGGAAAGCGCCCATTTTCTGAAGTTAAGGAGCGAGGAGGAAGAAGAAGAAGAAGCTCGCAAGAAGGCTCTGAAGGAGGAGGAAAAGAAAGAGCCGCCAGTACTGGAACTGAAACCTTTACCGGATCATCTTAGGTATGCCTACTTGGGGGAAAACGACACCTATCCGGTAATTGTATCTGCTACCCTAACTTCTAGTCAATTAGATAGATTATTGAGGGTTTTGAGAGACCACCAATCTGCTATTGGGTGGTCGTTATCTGACATCAAGGGTAATAGCCCTTCTATCTGTATGCACATGATTTTATTATAGGATGGATACAAATCGAAGGTGCAGCCGCAGCGACGTTTGAATCCCATCATGCAGGAAGTTGTGCGGAAGGAGGTACTTAGGTTGTTGGATGCTGGCATGATCTATGCCATATCGGACAGTGAGTGGGTAAGTCCTACTCAAGTGGTGGCTAAAAAGGGAGGTAATACAATCATTAAGGACGAGAGTGGCCAGGAAATCGCTCACAGGCCTGTTACTGGCTGGAGGATGTGTATTGACTAAAGAGCACTTAACAGTGCTACTCGTAAGGATCACTTCCCTCTTCCCTTTATTGATCAAATGTTAGATAGGCTGGCTGGGTATGAATTCTACTGCTTTTTAGATGGTTATTCTCGATATAACCAAATTGCCATTGCCCCTGAGGACCAACATAAATCTGCATTTACTCGTCCTTATGAAATTTTTGCATATAAACAGATGTCTTTTGGATTATGTAATGCCCCTGCTACTTTTCAAAGATGCATGATGTCTATTTTTAGTGGACTTGTAGAAAACATTATGAAAGTTTTTATGGATGATTTTTCTGTGTTTGGTCATTCATTTGATAACTGTTTAGAAAACCTGATTACTGTCCTGCAGCTCTGTCAAGAAACTAACTTGGTTTTGAATTTGGAGAAGTGCCATTTTATGATACGAGAGGGCATTGTCTTAGGTCACAAAGTTTCTGCTGCAGGTTTGTAGGTAGATCGTGCCAAGATTGTGGCAATATCAAAGCTACCACCCCCCACCAATGAGAAGTTGGTGATGAGGTTTTTGGGTCATGCAGGCTTCTACCGGAGGTTCATAAGGGAGTTTTCTAAAATCTCTAAACCTTTGAGTTTTCTACTTATGAAGGATGCAAAATTCATTTTTGATGAACATTGTTTGCAGGCCTTTGAGAAGCTGAAGCTGGCCCTCACAACTGCTCCAGTACTTATATCTCCAGACTGGTCGGAGCCCTTTGTCCTGATGTGCGACACCAGCGATACTGCAGTTGGAGCTGCCCTGGGTCAGACGAGGAACAAGATCTTCAGAGTCATTCACTACGCCAGCAAGACTTTGGATGAAGCCCAGGTCAATTACACTACTACTGAAAAGGAGTTGCTGGCAGTAGTCTTTGCATTTGATAAGTTCCGGGCATATCTGGTTGGGGCAAAGACGGTGGTTTATACGGATCATGCTGCGATCCGATATTTGTTTGAGAAGAAGGAGGCCAAGCCAAGACTAATCCGGTGGATCCTACTGCTACAGGAATTCGATATGGAGATTAAGGACCGGAAAGGATGTGAGAATGTGGTAGCAGACCACTTGTCTAGACTGGAGAATCCGGTGGAGGGAGATGATCCCCGGATTTGAATCACTGAGGTTTTTCCTGACGAGCAGCTGCTCGTAGCTGAGGAGGTAGATCCATGGGACATGGATCTGGTAAATTACTTAGTTGCAGGCGTTCTACCGCCTGATATGTCCTCACATCAGAAGAGGAAGTTCTTGCACGATTGCAAGTTCTACTACTGGGATGAGCCTTTCCTCTACCGCCGCTGTGCCGATATGGTGATCCGGCGGTGCATCGGAATGTAGGAGTGAGAACAGATAATGGGGGATTGTCACTTGTCCCCCTATGGAGGCCACTGTGCGGCGAACAAGACAGCCATAAAAATCCTCACAAGTGGATTTTACTGGCCTACTGTTTACCACGATTGTCAGAAATTTGTGGCCAGCTGCGATAGATGCCAGAGGATGGGGAACATCTCAAAGAGGGATGAAATGCCCCAGAAATACATGCTTGAGATCGAGCCATTCGATGTATGGGGCATTGATTTCATGGGACCATTTCCTAAATCCCATAGATATCAATACATCCTTCTAGCTGTGGACTATGTGACCCGGTGGGTTGAGGCTATCCCCACTACGACTAGTGACTCGAAGGTGGTGCTCAAGTTTCTACAGAAGAACATCCTGACTCGTTTTGGAGCACCTCGAGCACTGCTGAGTGATGGAGGGTCACACTTCAAAAACAAATGGCTGGGGAGTCTGCTGGCAAAATATGAAGTTCATCACAAAATTACATCTCCATACCACCCCCAGGCCAATGGGCAAGCTGAGTTGGCCAACAGTGAAATTAAGCAGATCCTGGAAAAGTCTGTGGTTTCCAGGAAGGATTGGGCTACTCGCTTGGATGACGCTTTATGGGCATATAGGACTGCATTCAAGACTCCGATTGGTATGTCACCAAACCAGTTGGTATTTGCGAAATCATGCCACTTACCAGTGGAATTAGAGCATAGAGCATTCTGGGCAGACAAAAAGATTAATAGGGATCTGAAGACTGCAGCTGAGCAGAGGTGTCTCCAGCTAACTGAGCTTGAAGAATTCCGGACCGAGGCATACGAGTGATAAGCTCATTATTGTACTCACTTATCTATATTATTTTCTATTATTTTATGTAGTTCTATTGAGTTTATATATATATTATGTGCATG
>JAPKLW010001167.1:161551-193727 GCA_026898455.1 Plectranthus barbatus | reverse complement strand
TATATATATATATAGGGGTGCACTAGGGTGGAAACCACCTCTTAGATGCGAAATAAAACTTAATCTTATCCTTTGATTAGCAATTTAAACATTCTAGATTTAATTTTACACAATGAAAAATTTGCTGCTAAAAAAGAAACAAAATGTTGCATAAAAGGGTTTATTTGTAAATTTGGCTTACCGCATAACTAAAACACGATTTCCTGTGCTTAATTTTCGGAGCAATTAATGAGTAAATAAGGTAGTTTTATTAAAATCAAATCTTTTTAAAATCATTAAAACTTTTCACCAACTGCAATTACTACTGTAACTTTCTAGGTCCCTTCGTCTCTCCCAAAACAATCGATATTTTCAGAGAAATACGAATCTTCATCGTCGGCAAAGATAGAAAATCAAGTCCACCATTACTTTGGTAAGTTTTGTTTTTACTTCTTTAATGAATTCACGGTATTCTTCTCAAGTTTCTTCAAAATGTAAATTGACTTCAAATCTCGGTTTTTTTATCGATTTTTTTTTTTTGTAAAACTTGTTATCAAAAAATTTAACAATTTTTTTTTTTATTCAAATCACTGAATGTACAAACTTCCATAACTTATTGATGGTTTATATCATTTGTTTATATTTTAGTTTTTGTTTTTGGGAAAAAAATGAATCTTCGTAGGTTGGTATCGACTGAAGAAATTCTCCGCCGACTGCAAACGTTCTCCACCAAGCAAGGACTAAGAGGTTAAAATCTAGATTTATTTTTTGCACATTTTTTGATTTAATTGGTTTTTTGATTTATGTATTTTGAACATCGTTACGTGTTATGGTTTTTTTGAAAAAATTGATTCTTTTTGTGCGGGTTTTATAGATTTAAGACCTGGAAATTAATATATAGCTTTTTAAGGAAAAAATAGTCAATGGGATACATGTAAATGTCATTCTCAAATGGTCAATTTTGTATTATATGTTGCTTTAGAATAGTCAATTTAGTATGTGGATGTTCTATTCAACCAAAAGTCAGTGGAATATATAGTTAATGCATAATAAAATTATTTGTAAGTATAGATTAATTTCTGTGTACATAATTATATATTTTTGTGCATATTGCGTGACTAATTGCTGCATAACCTTTATTTGATTTAAGTACTTTCATTCTGACATATGAAATAAACAATTTATGCAAATTTACTGTCAATTCATTGCACCTATAAAATCTGTTTTTCATATCAACTTCTAATGCAAAATGAAATGCACAAGTACATTTCTATTTATGCAATGGTTCTCTACTTTTAGTGCATATATACAGTATTTCATTTTTTGTGTATATTATTTTATACAAGAGAATTTTAATATTTCTGTCTTTAAGTAATGAATACATAACTTATGTGCTATTTTTGTTTTCATTTTCTGTACATCCATTTTTCTGTTTCTGCATATTTGTTAACCAAAATTTGCATAACTTTTGTTTAGTACATGTGAAATTATCTTTCACTGTAACTTTTTGGAGAATAATGGGCAAAATGCCAGAATTGATAGAATGAAGATGAAGTGGAGAACATCCACAAATCATGTTGATTGTGGGGTTTTCGCCATGTTGCACATGGAAACATACATGGGTCAGAGTGCAGATGAGTGGGATAGCGAACTCAGTCAATGCAACAAGAATGCTATGAAGCATAAGATAATGGTCATTTGCAGGAAACTTCTGGGCGCGGATAGCAATAAAAAAAGTGAAGAAATTTTTGAAAGGGCGGCCAAGTTTTTCAGGAAGAACTGCAAAGCAAATGAATTTGGCATGGACTCGTTTCTAGAAAAAAATTAGGCGTTAAGTTATTTTATGAAGTTAAACACAAACATTTGTTTTTGATAGCTACAGATTGTATCAGATTTATCTATGAGTTTTCGGACAAATTTTAGGTTTTGAATGAATGAATGCAACCGTGAATATAGTGGGGGTTTGTTTAAATTATATGATTCGCAATAATTTTTTAATTTTTATATTAATTTCACAAATTTTATATTGCGTAAAACCATTTACACATAAAAATGAAATACTGTAAATATGCACTAAAAGTATAGAAATAATGCATAAATCGAGAAGTAAATATACATTTCGTTATTGTATTCACATATGATTTAAAAAAAATACGATTAAAGTTACAATGAATTGACAGTAAAGTCACATAAATAAAAGAAAAAAGTAATATTTTTCCAAAAATATATTGACGACATTAACGTTTTTAGAATTTTTGCAGACATATCTATATTAATTGAACTTATAACACAATAAATAATATATTCTTTGTGAATTTCAAAATACTCCCTCCGTCCCATTAGATTAGTCCAGTTTGGTTTTGGCACAGAAACCAATGTTTGTGAGTGTAGTGAAATTAATATTTTATTGGTGTGAGAAGATTTTTTTCCATTTTAGGAAAGTGGACTAATCTAGTGGGACAGACGAAAATGAAAATATGGACTAATCTGGCGGGACAGAGGGAGTATATAACTGCGTATAATTACCTTTAATAATGCAAGATTAGAAAATTATTATTAAAAAACCCCAAAAAAAGGGCACCAATAAAACAAGACAAAAAAAATGCTAAAAACTAAAAATATGGAATAACAAGTAACAATTCAACAAATTTAAATAAAATGGAACAACAATGTACTTTAATTTTTTTTAAAAAATGAAAATAGTGCTTACTCAAAAATAAGAAATATCAATAAAAAAAATAAATCTAAACATCATTACTTCCCGCCACATCTTTAACTTTGTCACAGTTTCGTGAATCATGATTAGCCATTTGCTTGCACTTTCTACACAATCTCATATGTTTCTTCACCAACCTCTCAGCTTTCTCCTTACGAGACATAATACGGCTCCCGCTACCTTTCATTTTCACAACATCAGAAGGGTGTACATCCACAGACTCCGGTATTTCAGCCCCATAATAACTTTGAAACATTTGCTGACATTACCTACAATACTAAAGAAATTAAGAAATTACTGCATATTTCCTGACATTACTTACAATACCTACAATACTAAAGAAATTAAAAAAAAATCAAAATTACTGCATATTTCCTGACATTACTACAATACTAAAGAAATTTTAAAAAAATAAAACAAGCAACACATATAATCAATTATCATTAATACTGCAATAAATACGTTATATTTATGCACGTATATAGACGGAATAATTGTATATTTTATAATGAAGTTATAAAATTAATACACATGCATCAAACAAAGAATCATGCAGACTAAAATTAATTAACAACAACAAAAATATAAAAAACCTAAACCTAAAACGTAGCCAAATCTAAACACTAAGATTGCATGATTGAACTCTCACTCTGGTTTCACCTAAGAAAATATGATTATATAATAAAATTTAAAAAAAAAGCAGGAATATTTTCAAATTACCATCATCATATCTATCCATGCCGTCAACTACTGTAGTCATACTACCAACGGCGGCAAAAAGATGATATGACAAAAAATAAAAACCAAAAAAATGTCTGGTAATATGACGAGGCCGAAGAAGCGACGAACATGACTTTACGACAATAAGAACAATTATGAACGTGACTTAAAAAAAATATTTAATGAATTCTGCATATAAAAAATAAAATACAAAGATTGATGAATACATAGTAAAAAAACGATTGGATTAAGAAATAGAATCAAAGATATAATAAAAAGAAAAAAAAATACGATTGGATTGTCTAAATAAGAATAATAGAATAAAAAGATTTGACAAGATAAACTGAGAGAAATTCATGCAAACCATTATGGTATGAAATAAGTGGTAAATTATAATACCCAAAATACCCTAAAAAATAAATAAAAAAAGAAACTAATTATATAAAACAAAGAATCGTGGGCGTTCATTATTAAATATGGATGGATTAGATTAGTTCTCATATCACATATGGGAGGTGGTTCACACATGATATATATATGGTAGTGATCAGGTGAGAATAGGAGTTACTATGAGAAATAAGAATAGATCTCGCGCGTCCATCTCATCAAATCGACGAACAGGATTCATTCTCAGCAAATTGAAAAATGCGGTATTTTTGCCCCAATATCCTGCAGTAAAGGCTAAAACTGTAAAAATACTTAAACACAAACAACAACCTGCATTTTAAGCCCGATTTACTTCATTTTTAGCTCGATTTACTTCATTTTTACATAAATACGAATTAAAAAAAATTACACCGCATTAACTGTCGTAAGTTCATTTTTGACCATCCTCCGTGCATCTATAAGAATGCCATCATGCATTTTTGGTTACATTCTTATTGACTTTGAACAATTCCATGAATCACGATAGGTCAACTTTTTACATTTTGCACACATTCTCATTGGTTTATCCAACATTCTAAAAGCTTTCTCATTCCTCGAAGCAATTCGACTTCCACTGTCTTTGGTTTTCATAATAATTGGAGGCCACACTTTAATATTTTCAGGAACCGATCGACCATAAAAACCTTCAAACATCTTCTTCTTCAAAGCAGCAACACGAGCATAGTCCCTATAAAACGCAATACCATCATCAACAGTTCTAAAAACTCAGCCCTTAAAACGCTTCATCTCATCTACACACTTTGGAATAAATGAACCTGTAAGATACAAAAATGCATAAATTTAACACTAAAGATGCACAATATAAAAGTAAAAATGAACGTCATCTAAATAAAATAAATTTTTTAAACTATATTCATGCACAATTAAAAAAGTCGAGACCGAACACGAATGTGAAATCCAGAAACAAAGAAAAAAATATGATCGACAGAAGAAATATAAATCAAATCGAATGAAGAATGAAGAAGAAATCAAATCGCGAGAAGAAAGGAATAAAAAATCAGTACGATACAAAAAAGCATAAATTTAACACTAAAGATGCACAATATAAAAGTAAAAATGAATGTCGATCTGAATAAAATAAATTTTTTAAAACTATATTCATGCACAATTAACAAAGTGTAGACCGAACACGAATGCAAAATCCAGAAACAAAGAAAAAAATTTGATCGATAGAATAAATATGAATCAAATCGAATGAAGAAGGAAGAAGAAATCAAATCGCGCGAAGAAATGAATAAAAAATCTGATGAGATACTATTTTAGATTTTAAAAAAAGCTAAAGTTACAAAAATAACCTTAATTTTGCAACACTGCAGGATAATCGAGGAAAACTGCACACGGAGTGAAATAGATCATGAGCATTGAAATCACAAAATCAAAGGCTGAGATTTATTCTCATTTCTCATACTAAAAACTAATCTCATATGATCACTACTCTCTCTCTCTCTCTGTCTCTCTCTATATATATATATATATATCCTAAATTTATTTGAATATTTTTTTCATCTCTACTCAAATGAATCATCATCTTATTTGTGCATCAAAATAATGCAAATTTATGTTGAAAGTTAACGTGTAAATTTTGAGTTTTATTCTGAATCGTATCGATCATTCATACATCGAAATAAAAAATGAAATAATTCATTAAATAATTCAATCTCACTATATTGCATAAATAAGATATATATTGATGCCATTTATCTTAAAATAATCTCATTATTTTTTTTTATCAAATATGCATTATAATATTATTTTATTGCATGAAATAAAATATTAAATTCTCAGCTCATTTTATCTTAAAATTTGTTCATTTTATCTTAATATGTGTTCATTATATCTCTATAGAATATGCATTTTCTGAAGGAATATATGCATTTTATACATCATCTAGTGCATTTTAAGTAAGATTATGCATTGTACGAAAATCAATGTGCTGTTACGAGATTTATGTGTAGAATCACTAATTTTTTTGTTAAGATTTTCGTCCTCTAAATTTATGCAATAAGGATTTCGTTTGAATTTAAATTGAGTGAGTTATGATCATTTAAAGTTTTTTAGAATTTTAATTAAAGGATAGAAAAAAGAATTAAATTTTACAAAATTATCCTTAAAATCGAATAATGCACAATTTATTACAAAAAATGAATACGGAAAATTTTAAACCTTGAGCATTAATATACAAAAATAGAGAATTGAAATTTATTCTTATTTTTCATGCTTAAAACATTTCTCAAATAATCACCACTATATATATATATATATACACGCACCAAAAAGCATATTAGAAACTAAGTATGAATAGACAAAGTATAAAAATTTTAAATTTAAAATCATCTTTATTTATTGGTTATATCATTAAATGTTTTGAGCTGTCGACTCATTATTAGCTGACAAAGAAGAAAAAGTTGAGTTAACAAACCTTTTGCACACCATAATTAAAATTAATTTCACAACTCTAGTCTCTTGCTGCAAAAGGTAGCTGCAACCTCAATCTGGTCCCTTACAAAAAATCATTATTTAAAAATTTAAAGAATTAAGCCATCTTAGCCTTGTGCAGATAAAACAAATTACTATAAAAATATTAAACTATTTATTTTGTAACTTATATATGATCACATCACTAACATAGTTCAGATATTGTTTTCCCAAATATGAAAAAGTATCAATATCGTGAAACTACCACAATTATTATAAAATCGAGTTAGACGGCCTTTAACTAAATCGAATTGAACGACGTAAAATCAGCATTCTATACGAGTTTTTATGAGGTTGGACACCTAAGTAGGTTAGACGCAAAATCGGCACTCTATACGAATTTTTATGAAGTCAGACACCTATGTAGGTTAGACGTTATTTACGCAGCCTAGACTATTATTCTTTTCAAATTAAGATTTATAAAAATTTATTTTTTTAATTAATGAATCTTTATATATTTAAAATAATAAAAATAAAAACATATTAACCAACTAGATTCTGTAAATATATTATTAAATGGAATATTATCAAATTATGATAAAAAAAAATAGTTTATTTTTCAATTTGAATATCGAAAGATAAATTTTCAATATATGAATTAAAAATCTTAAAATTATCAATTCAACTCCTAAATTTCCTTTCCTCTATCACGGAAGAATCCATGGATGAAGTCTTGGCTCCTCCACATCACGGGTTGTTTGGCTTGCTCTCAAAGCAGCATTGAACCATAGCTCTAAGTCACGCGAACTTCATTTAAAAGATGATCTTCAACTCATGAAGAAAGGCAAACATTCGTGTCTGAATATGGTCGTCAGGTTAAATATCTCTGTGATCAACTTACAACTATTGGTCGACCAGTAGATGACACAGATAAAACATATTAGTATTTTTCATGGACTTGGCGTTTTGTTTTCGAATTTTTCTACAGCAAAAATGGCTCTTACCACTCTTCCAAACTCTCGTGATCTTTGTTGGGGCTACGGCCTAAGCGGATCCACCCGGACCCACTTGAACGAGCTAACATCCAATTCCTATCATGGCTCTAGGTGCGGAGCTGAGAGCACCTGCGCAGGCGCAACTTGCAGGTATATCTTACGAAGCAGGTGCAACCGGCAGGTACAACATGCAGGGCAGGTACAACCTGCATATCGCCACATGCTTGAGTAGGACGTAGCTGAAGCCAGCAGGTCACGAAAGGGAGCCACGCACCTCAGCACCTTCTTAAGGACGTCACCTCACACACCTACCTTAAGTAGGTTGCCCAAAGAGGTGCCCGACTCGGGTCTCCAAGAAAGCAGCTTACGGATAAGCCCTGACAGTTCCTAGAAAGACGTGGACAGTTGCACCTACCCCTATTGCCTCGGAGGCAGCTCCAACAACCCCAAAATTCAACGAAAACCTAGCGGCTAGAGTTTAATACTTGTAATTGACTTCCCTACGAACTATAAATAGGGACAATCAACCTCATTTCAACTATTCTATGATTCTCATTCACAACGTGTTGGTCCCGAAATTAGAGTGCAAGTATGTGCAACGAAAGTTTGTATATGTAGCGGAAGTAGAAATATTATAAACTTGCACTTGTTCTCCTAAACCAATAGTACTTAGTTTAGGGTACTTGATAAGAGTTAAGCTTAGGTATGTCGTTGTTAGGTAAGTTTCATAGAATATACTTTTCAATACTTGGACAAGTATTGAAGGTTTTAACAGTCAGTTTGCGAAACTAAACATGATTGGATGGATCAGATATTTAAGTGGCAATATACTGAGAAGCAAATAATGGTCAGACTAAGAAAGCTTAAGGAGCACTGGGCTGCAAATGGAGATCAATCATTGCCTACATCTGAATATAAAACGGTTGCTAAATCTTCTTCATATGATATTGTGCTATGGTCTACTCTGAAAAGGAGCAGGCTGCTGCAGTTGCTGAGTTGCTACCCAGATTGGCTAAGGAGAAAGCTGACTATGGAAGAACTCGAGGAGGTTAACCTCAGCGAAAGTCCAAGACAAACCACCTTCATCGGGGCAAACTAAGCACCTGATGTGCGCAAAGACCTATTTCGATTCCTCAAAGAAAGATAAAGAACGTTTGCCTAGTCACAGTGCTATGAATGTCAATCGGGCCGACCCGTCAGGTTTCGGGTCAGCCCTATCGGGCTGCGGGTTAATTGCTCCAGTCAAATCGGGCGAAAAAATCTTGACCCTAACCCTAGCCCATCAGTTTTTTGGGTAGCCCATCGGGCCAATGAATTTATTAATTTTTTTATTTTTAATGTATTTTCGTTATCTTAATATTTTAAATGTTGAAAAATAAGCAAAATATCATTTATCTCTTATAAAATGCAAAACACATAAAAAAAAATTTATATAATGAAAAATTTATCTATTAAAAATATATTATTTTTTATTTTAGCAATATTTGAATACATTTAACTTCATAAATAAATAAACTTAACTATGTACTGAATACCATTCGAACTAAATACAATTATAAAACTTAAAACTTAATTAATAATTATCATTTAAACATTAGAAGTAGATTTTAGTACTATAATTATGAAAAATATATTAATAAAAATAATAATCGGGTTAAACGAGCCAACCCGTCTGGTTTCCGCTCAACCTTATCGGGCCGAGGGTTATTCAGTCCCAGGCTAATTGGGCTAAATTTTTTTCAGGCTAAAATATCTTGACCGTAACCCGCATTTTGGCTCGTGTTAATCAGACCAACCCGTGGGTTTTGGGCTAAATTGATATCCCTACACACAGCGATATGACCAGCATAGACCCGGAGATTATGACGCACAAGCTACAGGCGGATCCTAAATGATTACTAATACGATAACGAAGAAGGTACTTTGCACCTAAAAAGAACGAGGAGGTGCATAAGCTCCTGGATGCAGGTTATCCTACATGGCTAGCCAACGTGGGTCGTTAAGAAGAAAAATGGTAAAAATAGCGTTTGCGTGGATTTCACAGACCTCAACAAAGCGTGCCCAAAAAACCCATACCCCCTTCCGTATATTGACAGCATCGCGAATGCAACTTCAGGACACGAGCTCCTAAGCTTCATGGATACATTCTCAGGCTACCATCAAATTCAGATGCATCCGGATGATCAGGAAAAAATTGCATTCATGACTAACAAGGGAATCTACTGTTACAAAGTCATGCCATTTGGCTTGAAAAATGCTGGTTCAACGTACCAGCGGCTAGTCAACAAAATGTTCGAGCCCCTCATCAAGAAAACTATGGAAGTATGCATAGACGACATGGTCGTAAAATCAAAGGAAGCAAAAGGGCACATAAATCACCTAGAAGAAGCATTCAACATTCTTGACAAATACAACATGAAGCGTAACCCGACAAAATGCTCATTTGGAGTCGCGTTAGGAAAGTTCCTGGGCTATATCGTAACAAAAAGAGGAATCGAGGCCGACAAAATGCAAGTTAAGGCGATAACCAATATCGCACACCTGCGGAATCCAAAGGAGGTGCAGCGGCTCACAGAAACACTAGTGGCCCGCAGTAGATTCATTTCTAGGTACTCCGAGAAGACGCACAACTCGTTCCAAGCACTGAAGAAGGGCAAAAAGTTTGAACGGACAGAAGATTGCGCAAGGTACTCGAAGAGCTTAAACATTACCTCATCGACCCTCCATTACTATCTAAACATAAAAGGGGAGAGGCTCTATTAATATACCTCGCAGTATCAGACAAGGCACTAGGGGTTGTCCTAGTCAAAGAGGAAAAGGGTAAGCAACTACCAGTTCACTATGCCAGCAAACCCCTAGTCGATGCAGAAACAAGGTACAAGACACTAGAAAAACTTGCATTGGCCCACGTGATAGCAACGCACAAGTTGCGGCCATACTCTGAAACTCACAAAGTCACGGTGGTGATAGCGTAACCACTACGAACAGTTTTCTCCAAACCCAGCCTATCCAGAAAGTTACTGAAATGGGCCGTAGAACTTGGGGGATACTGATTGGAGCTTCAAACCCAACAACAATCGAGTCATAGAAACTAGTTGATTTCATAGCAGAATTCACAATGAACTTACACCAAGAATTAGAAAAAGAGATAGCAAATTTAAGCTGCCAGGAACAAAGAAATGGAACCTGGATCATTCAGACAGAAGACTCCACTAATGTACACGGAAATAGAGCAGGCATGCTCCTAAGAAACCCATGGGGCGAGGCCTTCGAGAGAGCCATTCGAATTAATTCAACACAATGAACAATGAAGTCAAATATGAGGCACTAATCAAAGGAATGCAACTAGCCAAGGAGCTAGGGGCTCGACACGTGGAAGTGAGGTGCGATTTACAACTCGTAGTATCCAAGATGAGAAATGAATACCAGGTAAAAGAACTAAGGCTACTTCCATATCACGAGCAAGCAACTCAATTGAAGTTAGAATTTAAAGAATATGACATCAAGCACGTTGCGAGGGACGAGAACTCCTAAGCCAACGCACTGGCCAACCTAGCCTCCACAGTCGTCGAAGATGTACTCGACCAATACCTATTATATGGGTCGACGAACCAGCAAACAAACAAGATACACATGAGGCCTTACCAGTCCTACCAACAAACAAAGATTCATGGATGCAACTTGTTGGGGCCGTGGCCTAAATGGACCTGTCCCGACCCGATTTGATCGAATCCACACCTTGTTCCCAACCTAGGAGTAAGTTGCGGAGCTGAGAGCACCTGCGCAGGTTCAAATTGCAATTAAAGCCTATAAGGTACGCCCAACATGTGCTCTGAAGTACACATTACGCAACTAAGGCAAACCAATCAAAAAGGAGGGCCGCGCACCTCACGACCTTGCCTAAGACGGCACCTCGCGCACCTTGCACGATCAAGTAGGTGCGCGATCGAGACCCTGAATGGACCAACTTGTGGATAACCCTTGGCAGTTCCTAAGAAGGCGTGGGTAGTTGCACCAGACCCCTTTCTTCCCGGAGACAGCTCCAAAGGCTCCTAAATCTTAGGAAAACCTAGCGGCTAGGTCTTATCTCATGTACTCCGTTTCGCAATATAAATAGGGATAGTCAACTCCATTTCGCAGATATTCATTTTTCATTCGATATTGTCGGTTCTTGAGGGCCCCGTATTTGTACAAAATCAAACCTCAACATTTTGGCACCCACCGTGGGGCCCTTGGAACTGTAACCATCGTTTTGTAGGGAAGTGGTTGTAAATATGTATTCCTCGGGAAATGAGAAGAACGAAACACCAAAAGATGCACCTCCGCAAGGCACCATAGTGCCTACCGACCCTGCAGGTGTGCAGACGACAGTACTATCGAATCCAGTGATTGCAAAATTGGAAGAGCAGAAGAAGTTGTTCCAGAAACAACTGGATTCATCTAATCAGAAGATCGACGCTATCATAAGGTCGTATCGAAAGCTGCAAGAAGAAAACATGGCGCTCCGTCAAAGGCCTCAACCCTATCCGTAAGAAGGGAAGGAATCCATAATCCAGGAGATAGAATGGTCAGGAAGGCCGCCACCACTCCGCCCGTGGAACCTGAAATAAAGCTTCAAAACTACCTTGGATGATGTACCGTGCACCCCTCCAGGGTCCAGAAATGCCCTCAAACTCCCTGAAGCAAATCCAAAAGGTGGAGCTGGCCCGCAAAATGATGTCATAGAGGCTATGGCGCGATCCCTCAGAGCTATGGAGGTGCGAATTGAGAAGAAGATTGAAGAGTAAAACTCGCTCCTAGGAAAGGTGCCAGGGATGCCGGCGCCGAAAAAGATCATACCAAGAGATAGCTTTGCCGAGTTGCCATTCACCCTGGAAATAGCTGAGGTGGAAGTACCAGCAAGATTTACCCAGCCAACGTTCGTACTTTATGATGGAACAATTAATCCGGAGACCCACATTGCACTTTATAAGCAATAAATGTTTGCGGTGTTCATTTCGTCCGACCTACGAGAGTCATGCATGTGTAAAAATTTTGGGTCAAGCCTGATAGAGCCATCCTTCCAGTGGTTCGTAAATTTGCCTCAAGGATAAATCAGGACGTTTGCGGAACTACATCAATTATTCCGAAGGTAGTATTCCAGCAGCAGGCACCATGACAAGCATCCAGACGACCTGTACTCGGCAGTGTAGGGGCCGAAAGAGACCTTGCATTCCTACCTGTCAAGGTTCAATAGGGAGCTCGTTGTTGTACCTAACTGTCCCGTAGACACCGCCCTTCGAGTTTTCAAGAAAGGATTGGACGTCGACTCGTACCTCTACATGGAGTTGTCAATATACCTGTGCAGTAGCTTGGACGATGCAATCAATAGAGCGTGGGCTCTAATTAAGTGAGAAGAGGACGAGCCCTACAGAAAGTCAAGGCGAGCACTCCTCGGAAAAACACCCTCGAAGGATGATAGAAGGCCTCCCTCTTACCGTGAGAGCCGACAGCCTGAGACAAGTGAAAGGCGATTGAGTAGGTCGCACCCTTACAACCAGACGTACCACGCGTACGTAGTCACGCCCACACCGACATCGTACGTACCTGAATACAACCTGACAATCGATGCAAATAGCTTGGTCAACTCGGTTCTCAAGTAGATGCCAAAGAAAGTTAGATGGCCAAAGAAAATGAAAGCAGACCCGACAACAAGAAACCCGAAGAAGTACTATGAGTTCCACGGAGATCATGATCACCTTACTGAATATTGTCGGGCCCTCAGGCTAGAAATAATTGAGCTGCTGAAGAAGGGTCTACTGAAGGAATACCTCACCGATAGAGGTAAGAACACCTAGATGAGGGAAGGCCAGGATAAGAAAAAAGAAGATAGACCCAAATCACCTGTGCCCGAGAGGACCATAAACATCATCATTGGTAGGTCGGAGATAAGCGAGGTAACCCGCTCCTCAGCAAAGAAAATGCGATGCATAATAAGGGAAGACAAATCCATTCCAAGGAAGAAACCTAAACATGAACCTATTGAGTTCAATAGTGATGAATCACTAGGGTTGCACCATCCGCGCCACGATGTTGATATCAAATTGCTTGGTGAAAAGAATCCTCTTGGATAATGGAAGCTCAGCCATTATTTTGTTCCTAAGAACCCTACGTGATAAGAAGATACCCGAAGACAAGATCGTACCAGAGTTCACAACCCTGATAGGGTTCAGCAGGGAGAAGCAAGTCACTAAAGGAACAATCACCTTACCAACTTACTGCGGAGGTGAGCAGCTCGATGTCAACTTCACTATCATGGATGCGCCATCCTCCTACAACGTGCTTTTAGGAAGGCCCTAGCTACACACCGTGAAGGCCGTACCATCTATCTACCATCAAATAGTCAAGTTCCCTACTCGCTGGGGGATACAAACAATCAAAGGTGAACAAAACACCTAAAGGGAATGCTACTACTCAGGTTTCAAGTCCGTCTGTAGCCAAGAATGTTTAGAACCGTCTCCACCCAACAAGGTGCAGGTCCTGGAGAAACTTGAGGAAGTGAGTCTAAACGAAAATCCCAGACAAAGAACTTTCATCAGAGCAGAGTTGGCACCCACTGTGCGCGACAACCTAATTCAATTCCTCAAGCAAAGGTAGAAGACATTCGTCTGGTCCCACAATGATATGACGGGCATAGATCCAAAGGTCATGGTGCATCGGTTGCAAGCAGATCCCTCGCGAAGACCAATACAACAGCAGCGAAGGCGCTTCGCACCTGAGAAAAATGATGCAATCAACGAAGAGGTGCAAAAACTCTTAGACATCGGGGCTGTGAGAGAGGTCAAGTACCCATCCTAGCTTTCCAACGTGGTAGTCGTCAAGAAGAAAAATAGAAAAAACAGGGTGTGTGTGGATTTTATAGACTTCAACAAAGCATGTCTAAAGTATCTTTACCCTCTCCCGTATATTGATAGCATCGTGAACGCAACCTCCAGGCACGAGCTCCTAAGCTTCATGGACGCTTTTAAGGATATCACCAGATACAAATGCACCCTGATGACCAAGGGAAAATGGCATTCATGACCAACAAAGGGATTTATTGCAACAAAGTCATGCCTTTTGGCTTGAAGAATGCTGGTTCAACTTACCAAAGATTAGTGAACAAGACGTTCGAACCTCTTATTGCTAAAAATTATGGAGGTTTACATAGATGATATGCTCATGAAATCCATGGAGGCAAGCAACCACATGACGCACCTCGAAGAAGCACTCAACATACTAGACAGATACAACATGAAGCTCCACCCATCAAAATGCTCGTTTGGAGTCGCATTAGGGAAATTGTCGGGATACATAGTAACAAAGAGAGGTATTGAAGCCGAACCAACTCAATTCAAAGCAATAACCAATATCGCGCATCAAAAAATATAAAGGAGGTGCAACAGCTCACGGGAAGTCTCACGACTCTTAGCCGATTCATTTCAAGGTACTCCGAGAAGACACATAACTTCTTTCAAGCTTTGAGGAAAGGGAAGAAGTTCGAGTGGACTGAGGAATGCGCAAGGGCACTCGAAGAACTCAAGTATTACCTAACCAACCCTCCGCTACTCACCAAGCCCGAGAATGGAGAATCTCTACTGCTATACCTCGTAGTGTCAAACAAAGAACTAGGGGTTTTCCTTGCTAAAGAAGAGAAGGGCAAGCAGCTACCAGTCCACTACGCAAGCAAGCCATTAGTCAACACAAAAACAAGATATACGGCATTGGAGAAGCTCTCACTAGCACTTGTGGTGACAACACGCAAGCCGCGACCCTATTTTGAAGCACACAAGGTGACAGTAGTAACCGCATACCCTCTACGGACTGTGTTCTCCAAGCCTAGCTTATGAGGCTATTAAAGTAGGTTGTCGAGCTTGGGGGATACGAGTTAGAATTTCAGCCATGCAAGATGATCAAATCGCTGGTGCTGGCAGATTTCATAGAGGATTTCACGACAAACCTGCAGTACGAAGCTGAAAAGGACATTGCGAACTTAAGCTGCGAAGAACAAAGGAGCGGAACCTGGATAATTCAAACAGATGGTGCCAGCAACGTGAATGGAAATAGAGTTGGTCTGCTCGTAAGAAACCCCTGGGCTGAAGCGTTCGAAAGGGCGATCCGGCTCAACTTCGACTCAACAAACAATGAAGCCGAATATGAAACATTGATCAAGGAAATGTAGCTAGCAAGAGAGCTAGGGGCTACGCACGTGGAAATAAGGTGCGACTCGCAACTTGTGGTGTGTCGAATGAGCAATGAATACCAAGTGAAAGAACCAAGGCTGCTCCCATACCATGAATTAGCAGCAAAAATGAAGTCTGAATTCGAAGAATACGAGATTAAGCACGTCGCAAGGGATGAAAATTCCCAGACAGATGCGCTAGCCAACCTAGCCTCAACAACAGTCGAGAAGACTAATCGACTGATACCCATTATTTGGGTTGATGAGCCAGCAATAAAGCAAGGGGTGCAGGAAACCTTATAAATCCTGCCAATAGATGAGAACTCATGGATGCGGCCCATAGTAAATTTCCTCAAGGATGGCCAACGCCCGAAGATAGGTACGAAGCAATAAAACTCGAAAGACAAGCTGCAAAATTCACACTCATTGAAGAGCAACTATACCGGAGATCCCTGCAAGGACCTCTGTTGAAATGCCTAAACGAAGAAGAATTTAAGAACCTGCTGTCAGAGATACATGAAGGCGATTGCGGAAACCAGTCAGGTGGAAGTCCCTAGCGCACAAGGTGATGTCCGCAGGTTTTTTTGGCCTACGCTAAGGAAAGATGCGAGTGAGCACGTAAGAAGGTGTGATGGATGCCAGCATTTCGAGATAGTTTCCCACCGGAGCGCTGAACCATTACATGCGACGATCGCCCTATGGCCTTTCATGGTTTGGGGGATGGATATCGTGGGAAAGCGACCTTGAGGTATGGGGAAAAGGAATATATCTTGGTAGTCACGGACTACTTCATGAAATGGTTAGAAGACGTAGCCTTGAGAAACACCGGAGAAGCAGATGTCATCAAATATCTCTGGACATATATTTTGTGTCGCTTTATAGTACTAAAAGAGATACGAACAGACAACGTAGCTCAATTTACTAGTGGGAGATTTAGAGACTTCTGCGAAAAATATGAGATAAAACTCACCTTCTCCACCCTAAGGTACCCGGAGGCAAACGGACTTGCGGAATCAACTAACAAGACACTAGTGGCAACATTGAAGAAACGTCTCAGTGCCTACAACAGAGGATGGGTGGAGGAACTACCTGCAACACTATGGTCCTATAGGACAACTCCCAGGACGGCCACAGGCGCAACACCATTTTCACTAGCATACGGAGTAGATGCGATGGTACCTGCGGAAATAAAGGCCAGGAGCCCAAGAATCGAGTTTCACATGAAGAAAAAAACTAATAAAACCTACTCAAAGACCTCGAACTAATCGATGAAGCCCATGATGAAGCACGTGCAAACATGGCTCGACGAACATCCCAAGTTGAAAATTCTTCAACACCAAATTACGGCTAAGAAGCTTCGTGGAAGGTGACCTAGTACTTTGAAGAGTGTTTGACAACACGAAGGATCGCAGCCGAGGCAAGTTCGCACCTACGTGGAAGGGTGATCACTGTAAAATCTACAGATTAATTATAGTAACAGTGGCAAATAAATTTATAAAGAACCCTAAGGTTATCGAATCCAGGAGAATTGTATAATGAAATAATCCTATGTACTAACTATGATCCTAAGATTCATTGTTTGAGGAAACAGAAAATTAGGGTTTTGATTTGGAAAATAATGATGACAATACTGAAAATTAAAGAGGTTTTAAAATCAAATTTAAAGGAACACATATTCTAGGGAAGAATTCTTATTATGAATGACATGTAAGAACCAATTAATTTAACAGGTGGAATACTGCAATAATGCTATATTTCCTTGGTTGGGCAAATATAACCTAGATTACTAATTAGTTACTATCTCCGTTCGGTCTCAAGAACACCAAATTACTCAATTTGATAATCAAATCAGTTCAATTCCTATAGTCTAATACATCTCATTGGATAGTATAGAGTATATCATGCATTCCTAATCTCACTATCAATATTCACCTTTCAGTCCTTCTATCTTTAGCTAGACATTTAAATTAATTGTCACCTTTCGGTCCTTAAATTAATTTAGAATTATAGAATAAACACAGGAATCATGAACCTAATTAATTAATCCTAACATGCATCCATAATAATATCAAACCCTAGAACCCGCTAGGGTTTCTAGCCACTCATCGCAGATAGATATCCAAAAGAAACATATTAAATTGCAAAGAGTAAAGAACTTACAATAAAAATAAAGGGTTTCATGTTTCCCAACTCTTAAAACTCTAAAAACAAAATTGCAGAATGAAAATATGATCATAGGTCCGAAAAATATGAAAGGGTTCCTGAAAAAGTCGAATTTACTAGGCTATTTATAGAGGTGGATGTATATCTTATCAAATCTGGGGCTAAAGATATGATATAATCCGAATTTAATCGAATTTTGGCGCCAGCAGATTCACGTCGATCGACGTGGCTTCCACGTTAATCGACGTGAAATTTCCACGTTGATCGATGTGGATTCCACATCGATCGATGTGGTCCTGTCTTGCCCCCTTCTGCGCGGTCTCACGATTTTGGCCATAACTTCCTCTCCCGAACTCCGATTGACCCGATTCCAGTTGCGCTAGAAAGCTAACTCTAAGCTATATCCATTTCCATGCACCAATAGCCAGAATTCCTCGTGTGGAAGAACGCTTCACTGCTACTCTTGCACGTCACTGCTTTCGGAATGATTTTCTAGTGAATTTGGCCTATAACCTGTAGAAACACACCAAAGCACGCATAATACCACCCAATATAGACTCATGCATAAACTATATATATAAACTCAATAAAATTACATAGAATAGTAGAAAATAATATAGATAAGTGAGTAAAATAATGAGCTTATCGAAGGGCCCTACCTTATTTCAAAGGTAGTCGGTCAAGGTGCATATAGTTTAATCGCGATGGACGGAAGAGAGATAACAAACTCTTGGAATATCAAGCACCTCAAGAAATACTACTCGTAGGTGCCAATCTAGTGATTTGGCACCTTAGATACGCTTCTCTCAATTTAACTTTGACTTTAGATTTGTTGTTCCATTTTTATCGTCTTTATACTAACTTGAGTGTCGGAGGGCCGATGCGCAGAGCATCGCCAACCCACAATGCACTCTTATCCCCGCGGAATAAGTACGCATGAGGTGCACAGGGCCTCACCTATCTACAACTCCCAGATATGACATCCCTATATTCACTTATACGCACTCTTTAATTTGTATTATTTCATCAGAATTTTTACTAACTTAAGCATCCAAGGCATCGCCCACACTCACCCTTGTCATGATAGGATATTAGCAATATATTGACAAACCACAAACAATGCCATCAACGCAACAAAAGGGTAATATTCTCTCCTAATCCTACACATGCTTCCTAACAGTTAGGTGTCACCCACAACATCAATCCCAACAACATAAAGGCATCAATCAAAAAATTTGGAAGGTAACAGAATGAAGGAGCACGAGATTTAAAAACAAAAAGCATCCATTACGAAGGGGAGGGGGCATTCATCAAACAACCACCCTCCCCCCCAAAAAAATCAAACATGTAGAAATTTAAAATTGTTCAAAGACAGGAAATTAAAATGTGTTTGTGCAGAAAAAATAAATTGTTTCAAGGCAGAATTTTTTAACATCATGGCATGATGGTCCCAGATCAGAGTACAAACAATGTGCAGCGGAAGTAATTAAACAATGAATTACACTCTAAGTATGTATACAGTTCAGTTGCTATCACAGTTCGTAGTTAACAGTTTTTTATATGATACACAGTTTTAGTTTAGCCAGCATATTAGTTAGCAGTTTTACAATTCAAACAGTTAAATAGTTACGCACTAAGTATTGAAGGTTTCAAGTAATCTAGTAAACTGTAAGGTGCAGAAAGTAAATCAAAACTGTAAAGGACATAGGATATTATAGTGGTTCGAAGCCTAAAGTCCTACGTCCACTCTTCGGATATCAGATCCAGTAATTCACTAAGTTATGAAGATACAATCCTCACGATCTATAGCCAGCTGCTGCAGCAACCTCTGTCCACAGCAAGATGGATAACTAGCCCAGGCAGTTGCTCTTCACTCCTTCTTCAGTCCGTCGAAGGCTCTGCGCCTTCTCTGTGGACCGGCTCGAAGTTGGACTGAGGACAAACCTCCCTTTTCCTTCTTCGGTAGGTTGAATGATTTTGTTCTTCCCAGAACGTCAGCTGTTTGGTGGTAGCCCGTAATAATCTGTTCTTCCTTTGCAAAGACCAGGCTGATGTGTTCTTACGTAGAAAGTAAAAACACCAAGATACTAGATTAAGTCTGCTAACTTAATCTTAGAAACAACAACGTCGCACAGTGAATCTCCTCAGACTCCGTAGCAATGAATGCAATGAGCTCAATAAAAGAACTACGACAACGATGTCTTCTCCCTTGAAGGCGATTAATGCTTTTCTTCAGATTCAGACGGGAGATAGTAAATGGAGATTCAACATTTGTAGGTAATTAAGCAGAGAGATAGAGATTTGGCAAAGGTTTTTAAGTCTCTATTGATCCTGCTATTTATAGTTGAGCCACCAAAAAATAGCCGGTAGAGACATTGGAGATGGTGTCCAATCACAATCCATGTTCTTCTGAAAAGTTGCTTGTCACTCTGCTTTTTCGACTACAAGGTACTGCTTTTCAGAGTAGTTTGTATTCCAGTCGCAGCTTTGTATCTATTTGATCTTGTTCATTAACCTTTTTGGCGTTCCCTTGTGTCTTGTTTGATCATGTACGCATTTCCTGATGCGAAACTGTCTTGCTCTTGAAACTGCAGGCTCTTCTTAGAAGTTTCATTGTGAAAATTGTATCCACAGTTTTTGTGACCTTGCTCTGCTCGTCTTCGTCTTCTTAGTCAAGACAGTTTTTTGTCTGAACGATCTCTTCTTCAAACTGTTCCACAGTTTTGTTGACTTACTCATTCCTGGACTATTACAACTCGATTTATCCTATACAAGGATTACATGAGGTAGTAACTCTAAGTCCTGGACTTTGGTATTTAGTTTTGACACATCAAACTAAGGTAGGATTTCTACATCAATACCTAACAATTTCCCCCTTTTTGATGTTGTCAAAACCATACCTCTAAGTCTATTTGTCGATAAGAAAATGCAGTTGATCTGAGTTTACAATCTTTCTAGTCTACACCACTCGGAGTTGTGCCTCTTCTTTACTCGACCTACTCTAAATGATCTTCCCCCTAAATGGGATAATTCTCGTCAGTTGAAAATAATTAATTTAGAGCAATAGGAAGGAAACGCTGATCACGCTGGGCCAGATAAGAATCAAGGAAAGAGACAATGAGTGATTGTCTTCAAACCAGCAGTTTTTCATTTCTCATATAGATATCGTTGATTACAAATATATGAACAAACTGCAGAAATGAAAAACATTCAAAAAGATATATAAGAATCAAAACAGGGAAAAATGGAAAGAATTCACCTTTCTCTTTTGTCTTGATTCTATTCCTTCTCCTTCTCATTTTCCTGATTCAAGGAATCTTTGTCCTTTGATTTTGAAGACGTTGCAGTAGCGGTAGATATGGTCAGCAGAGTGGTTTGATGGATCTTGAAGACTGATGTTATATCTGAGATATATTTCCTATCTTCCTCTTTGGTAGCCATTTGAAGATTCAGCTTCATGTTGAAATCTTCATCCATCTTTCTGCGTTCCTCTTCCTGTTTTTTGTACTCTTCATCACGCCTTCACTGTTCCTCTTGTCGCTTTTGATCCAATAAGATCAACTGCAGCTTCAGCGACTCATCCCTTCTCTCTTCCCCCTTTTTGAAAGTTTGATTTAGAACAGTGTAGGGTAGAGAGTTAACTGCGACGAAAAGCGGGTTGGGAGAAATGACTCTTTCAACTGTTGTTATTGCTTTAGAGTTGTCCTGAGTCTGACTTTGAGAGGAAGTAGTAGAGGCCTCTGGTGGAGGAAGGAGTTGATGTAAGTCTGTTTCTTCCCCCTGTCTTGTTGTTGGGTCTGCGGCCTTTTTAGCAGTTGCTTCTGCCCGTTGCTGACGTACTAGCTCAGCAATATCATCGGCCAGCTGTGTTTGTAGGGCGGTCTTTGTTGCGGCTTCTTCCTGTCGTTTCAGCTCAGCAGCTTGCTCGACCTAACGCTGGAGCTCAGCGGTTGCTTCTGCTTGTCTCTTGAGCTCAGCAGCTTCGGCCTCTTGCTTTCTTTTCAGTTCAGCTGTTGTTTCTGCTTCTCTCCTGAATCTTTCTTCTTCTTCTCGTAATCTTTGAAGGTCAGTAGTTGCTATTTCTGCTTCCTTTTCTAGTTGTGATAGATGATTCTTGAACATTTGTTTGTTGTTGGCTAGCTTCTTTCGTTGAGTAATTATTTCTTGTTGCCGATCCTCAAGCTCTTGACGCTGGTTGTCAAGTTGTTGAAGAGATGTGTGATATTCAGCGATTTTTCTATGGATGACCTCCAATTGTAATGCCACAGATCTTGAAGTAATCACTTGATGAGCGCTTAAGTGATCAGTTCCCCCTGAAGCCATGATGGGTATATTTTCATCCAATTCTGGATGACGTGGCGTGGTTCAGTCAAGGTTGGAGGGTGAGGAGGCAATCATCGCTGTCGGACATCCTAGATCTTGGTCTGGAGCTTCTTCGCCAGCATTGGAGACCTTCATTGTCATGTGCAGCATCGAAGGTCAGTTCTCTGGCAACTGATGTGATTGATTTGTCTTGGTTCGTCTTCATTTTCTTGCGATAATGAGGCGGTTCAATAGTTCGTTGAATATCTTGATGTGAATCTTCCTTCGAGTTGTGAGCTCGATGTTTTCGCTTCCTTCTATTTTCCTTTTGTAGGGCCTTTTGACCGTGAGAGCCTGACTTGGACATTTCAGCAATGCAAACTACTAGAATTTCCTTTAGTTCGGCAGCTGATTCAGCATCGATACCATGTCATCCAAATTGGTAGCTACTTCATTCATTTGAATAGAGCGGTATACTGGACATTTTGGTGGGATGAAGTCGGATGATAGAATAGTTTCTCCTTCATCTGTTGTTCCTAAGAACCTCTCAAGAAGATAGCTAACCTTCAACCTTAACCCCACACTTGAGGAGAAATTTCCTTTAATTGGGATATCCTTATTCTTCTTCGTGTTCTCCAGTAAGCGTCCAAAGATGTATGTCGCCCAGTCTCCGCCAGGGCAATCATCAAGGGCCATCACGAGGGAGTATTTGGGACAGTTTAATTCAGACAATGACCCAATTCCACAGTAAATCATTCTCAGCGCAATCTCACTAAGAGTTTTAGAAAAGGAATTAAGTTCGGACACTTTGGTGGCAGTTTCGAACTTCTCTGGCAGTTCGGGCTTTTTCCATTTAAGCTAGTGAGCCTTCAATTCAGCTTTATCATGTTGAAGATAGCTGGCAATATGAACCCCTGTCTTAGGTAGGTGAAGATATGCAGCAACAAGATCAAGATTGACCTTTATCCTCTTTCCTTCAACTGTGGTGAGGAAGAAGGAGTCATCTTTATCGTCGAAGGTGGCATTTTTGTAGAATTTGATGACCCGAGTCGTATTGAACCGTAGAGGACATGCAGTTAGGAACTCTGTCAAGTTCTCTATGATTAGCTTTCCTGTGATTACTTTAGCAACTTCCTCATCTCCGGTGATTGAGAGTTCTTCCAGTTTAGAATTTTCTCCTTCGCAAACTGAGGTATTAGAGTCTGTCGATCGATGAGCTTGGAGATTTCTGCTAACTGAAATATTTCGTCTTGGGAAGTCTCTTCAGTGAAGACAATAGTTTATGTATTCTCAGGGACACTAGCATCCATGATTTGGATCTTGCTTTTCGGCCTAAACTGAATAGAAGGATTGATCGGATATGAAGATCTTCGAATGAGCCCCAAGGATATCTTGACTAGATTGACAGGCTGTATGTGAGGAATTCAAGATGATGGCATGATGGATTGAGGGTTCTTGATGAATTTTTGAATATATAATCGGCTGAGATTCAAACCCTTCTTTGTCGTGAACGACTAAGATTAATGTTGACATTTGCGTCTGTTTGAATCGTCTGGCATGCTATGTTGCAGAGTATGGTAAAACGACATGGCACCGGAAAATACGCTTCGTACTGATCCGCATTAAAATGTGATGTGCCGCCGATATCTTCACGACAATCGATAATGCATTTCATAATGATATCAGCAGTTTTCTCTCTCTTTGAGCTTTGTTGTGAGGATATGAGACGATCCACCCGGTATATCATAGGAAGAAACTGAGTTGCTATTCCTTTACATGATAAGACCCTTTTTCCTATGGATAAAGATCTTGATAGTTTTCTTCATGCTGCGATCAGCAGTTCTTGAACATTGCTCACGAAACAATGATGACTTCTGAACATCTGATTGGTTGAGACAATAGTCTATAGATGTTCCCTAAAATCATAGACATCTGACCTAGTATTTGTTTCCTGGTAGCGATTTACACAAAAAGATGAATGAGTATTGAATCCCTCCTTCATTCCTTTTGTCATTGATCTGATAAGTCATTTCCTTGCTTACTGAGGACGTGGCAGTGCCATAAATGACTCATGTGTCCTTATAAATGCTCCCTTGACAAGGCAGCAATCATAGAATCAGCGACTTTCATTCCTTTTTCTTAACCATATTCTTCCTTTGAAATGGCTGAACCGATGAATATCGCCGAGGAGATGGCTAGAATTACCCTTATCCAAAACAAGGTCTTCGATCGTCAAAGGTTGTATGCTGAATGTTTTAGATTACCAGGGGATGTGTACCACCATACTATTGACCTCTTGGAGATGAATGGCATGGACCGCTTCCTGTCAATACGACCGACTGCTTTCTAGCAGGATCAGTTCATGATGATGCTTTACGAGTCTACTGTCTTTGAGGATGAGATCACCTTCAATCTTAATGGAGTTGATTTTAGCCTCTCTACAGACTTCTTGACCAGGGAGTTCTTGCTGCCACATCATGGTACTCCGGTTTTGCACTATCGAATCGATGAGATAGCTCCTGAATGGTCGTCATGGTGGGGGTGGAGGGGTATCGATCATGTTTTCAACCAGAGGTTCCTTGCGCTAACCTTCGGCCACGACTCTTAGTGTCGTTTGACATTATTAACCAGTTGGTGCTCTGTAACTCTTTGTTACAGGCAAACTTCTCTCCACCTGTTTGGAGAGCAATGATGGCTTTCGAAGATCAGGCTGAGGTTGACTGGGCCACTTTTGTCTTTGATCGTTTGAAGATGGCTATGCAGGATCTGCTGTGTGCTCCCATTCCCTATGGCATGCAACTGAGCTGGCTCCTCGAGAGGCGGATCCCTTTCTTGGCTGAGGGTATGTCAGGTTCGCAACTGCGGCAAACTGACTATTACCCATATAGACCTCGCTGACGGTTGAGGTGATTTCAGTTGCCATTTGACTCCTGTTACTTAGAAGTTGATGATGTGTCCTTTCTATTTACTGTAGCTCTTCAGTTTATGAACTGTGTACTCGATAGGGCTTTAATGAACAGTTCCCCCTTTATCTGCTGCATCATCCAATCTTTGAACATATATGCCTTTGCTAAACATCCGTACTACTCAATCAATGTTGATATTGTCATTCATCTGTTTCGATTGATCGAATGAACACCTGTATCATCTGAATTGGTCAGCGTAGACTGTCAGATGCTGATATTAACGTCTTAGATTCTGATTCTGAAATCTTGAGCATTGTGTGCCTTTTTGAACCATTGTGTCGCATTTAGTTCGATATCCTTACGAATCAACACGCGATTTCCTTTTCATAAATACTTCATTCCTTAAGTATTGAGTCTTCTTCAAGCCAATACTTCCATATCCAGAACAGAGAAAATATTTCTTCCCACATAGCATCATGTCTTCTCCTTCAGAACTAATTGCCATCGAACAGAAAAGGATTTTCAACGAGGGTGGCTTGATAAATCATTACCGGGAAAGCCCAAGTGTCTCTGATCCTGTATTGAGAGGCCTGAGGGTTAATTCTCTGGAAACCTTTGTATCTATGAGACCTTTCTCCTTCCAGAGGGATGCTCTGGAAATCTTTGTTGCAACTTTCCATATTTCAGATGATGGGGAGATATGTGGTAGATTTTGTGGCCATCAGATCTGCTGGTATGTGGAGACGTTCGCTACTAGTTTCGAACTTCCACGAGGTGGAACATCAGTCATGTGTTATCGGAACCAAGAGATTTTGCCTGAATGGTCCTCATGGCAAGGATGGAGAGAAGGAGAAGTCATTTTTCATCCAATAGTTTCGGCTAGATTGATGTCTCCCCGTTATCGCTTGACTTATGAAGTTGTCAACCATCTGATTGTAGGTAATCCTCAGGACCACACAGATTTTTCACCTCCATTTTGGAAGGCTATGATGGCCTTTGTAGATGAGGAGAAAGTGGATTGGGCAGCTTTTGTGTTTGATCGAGTGAAGTTTGCCATCGAATATCTCCCATATGTACCTGTCCCGTATGGAATGGAGTTGAGCGTGCTCCTTGAAAAAGAGATACCTGGTCTTGTCCAAGGTTGGTCTACCATTTGTAGCACCGACTTCTTTCCTTCAAGACGTCAGTCTCAGGCTTGAGTGCGGGGCTGATGATCCGCTAGAATCGTGCTGTAGTTGACATACGTCTTTCATGCAACTAAAAGTACTTTGTCTCCTTGATAGATAGATAGTCTTGTCTAATTATGTAAAGGCTCCCTTGAGCTGCTGTCGGGTTGTATGGATAACCTGTTCTTTCGTAACTAACTTCAGTGAATGAGAAAGCTCTTATTTTCTTTCGTTTGTCTTTAACAAACTGCAATCATATAACAAGCTATAATTGACTTAATCACCTCAATAATCAAGTGCAATCATATAACAAGCTATAATTGATGCATAGCTCTTTGAAGCGAACCTCAGGTAGCGGTTTGGTAAATATATTCGCTAACTGATCATCAGTTCTAATGTATTCCACCGAGACATCCACCTTTTCGACATGATCTTGGATAAAATGATGACGAATATCAATGTGTTTTGTCCTTGAATGTAGAATTGGATTATTCTTAATAGAAACTATGATATTTCTATCACAGTAGAAAGGAACGCATCCTATATCTATTCCATAGTCCTTATCCACAACACTTGGGCACAACAGATGGCTCCTGCTACAAATTCTGCCTCTGTGGTTGATGTAGCCACCGAATGTTGTTTCTTGCTGAACCAGCTAATCAGTTTATGTCCTAAAAACTGATAGGTTCCACTTATGCTCTTTCTGTCGATTCTGTAGCCTCCAAAATCTGAATCGGAGAATCCATTCAGCATGATTCCATTAGTTTTGGGATACCAGATACCTAGAGACTCTGTACTCTTGAGATATCGGAAAATTCTCTTTGCTGCATCCATGTGCGACTTCTTTGGGTTTTTCCTGGAACCTTTTGAAGGGATTCATGAATTGAATAACGAAGTCCGTTTGCCAATGATCGTTAATTGGAATATCAAAAATAAATTGCTATGCCTATGATTAATCCTAGCATACTCCTATTGAATATGCATAAGGGGGTTTATGCGGAATACCTGGATTGTGAAACCCTAAAGACGCGGAGATTCTTCTTGATCTTTTCCTGCGCACAAAGATTTAATTCCTAACAGATTGAGGAAATAAATCTATGAAAATTATCAAGCAATTTTCGGAAACAAGAAGGAGAGAGAAGAAGAAGATAATCCTCCTGATCTGATCTTCTGATTTGTATCCCAACTCAATCTGAATATCTGGTGAAAATTCCCTTCAGATTCCTTGCCCGGTTGAAAAGAAGAATTTCCTCCTCGTTTCTCAGATCTAGTCGATCACCACAACTCCCGAAATCTGGTTTGCTGTGTGCAACTTATGATCTTGTGGTGTGTTGAGATATGAGGAACTGAGGCCTATGTTGGTCCCGGATATCAGGGTATACTTTGGCAGCGGAAAATACGTAAGTTCGTTTCTTGCACTCTGCTGGTTACACAGCTGACTGGGACCTTGTCAGCTGGTAAGTCAACTGGCAACTGAGTATTCAGCTGACTGGCAACTGGCTGGTCAGCTGATGACTCAGGACTTAGAAAATTTTAGAGTCGAGTTTGCACAGTTATAAACTGGTTTCAGTTATACTCCAGCACTTGGGTGCTGGGTTTTAAATCAGTAAGTAAATGCTGAAAGCAGTAAATAACAAGGATATTTTATAGTGGTTCGATCAACTGATCTACGTCCACTCTCCAGTCGAAGCACTGGAAATTTACTAAAAAGAGTAATCCGGTACAAGATTTCCTACGATCTATTTCCAGCTGGTAGATGCCTCGTCTACCAGTCCACTGGATCAACCGCTCCCGGTCCTTGTCCTTCTTCAACTCTCGTCAGATGGATGGAGTGCGAGCACGTCACTTCAACCTCCTCCTCCGACTGATTGGGTGTTGAGTTCTCCCAAGAACTTGACTCTTGCTGGCGGCAAAACTGCCCGTAATAACTCTGGAGCTGGCTGGCTCAAGAGCTGCTATGTTCTTCCTCGGAATGAGAAAAAACACCAAATGAGATCAATAACTCACAAGCTAGAAGCTTGGAGTCTCGTGTTCAAATGATTGACACACGGAGTAGCTTTAAGAAAAGCCTCGAAAGATTGCTTATACGCTGATATGAATGCGTTTGAGCTTTCGGTAGTTCAGGAATGGCTAAGAGTGGGCAAGAGTATTGAATGCTGTTGGATCTCACGTATTTATAGACGTGAGATTCAGATTCAAATACTAGCCGTTTGGACACATCCGGAAAAGTCTCTGTCCTCGCATGTCCTTCTGCAGGCGGCAGGTAGGAATTTCCGGAAAGCGCCATACCTTTGATCGCTTTATCTGACACAGATCTCTTTGTGTCAGAACGACTCTATTCGTCAGTACGAGGAATCGCAACTGGTGTCTTGAACTGATAGACTTTAAGGCATCCTCCTTAAAGTTATACACTGTCAGTTACTTCCTCAAACGAATCTTCTTTTTGTCTCTAAGTCTTCGGGAGAGCGAATCTTCAATTCTGCTGATAACCTCCGACTGGTAGATCATTCTGGTGATCTTGTGCTGGCAGTCTCTGCTGGTGACTTTCCTTAGCACAATCAAGGTCCACCAATTCGTCTGATGTTATCTCTTGGAATCTCCCGTGACTGGTGGCTTCACCGCTGGTGAATAGTGTCAGCCAGAACACATATTCTGCTGGTAAGATCTCTCAGCCTCCTGCTGGTGAAATCTTCCCAACTGATGAACAGTAACCAGTCAATAGCTCTACTCCATGCTGATGAACAGTGTCAGCATGAGTCTTCGTCAGCCGCTTGCTGGTGAGACTTCTCTCAACTGGTAAGCACATCTCATGCTGGTGAACAGTAGCCAGCATGAGTCTTGATCAGCTGCGACTTACAACTCAAAATACCTATACAGGACTTTACATTTGAGACTAGAGCTATTCTAGAGACAAACTGACGCTGGTTGGACTTAGGATTTGATCCACCAAAACACCAAACTAGAATCTAAGCAAGTAGCTACTGGGGAAGGGAAACTTAGCCAAATTTCCCAACAATTTCCCCCTTTTTGGTGCGATCAAAGCCTAACCAGCGAGCACTCAGCTGATGAGGAAAGTTACAAAGCATTTCTGGGTTTTTACAAATAAACCTATTAGATCTAAACCCATGAAACTACTTCCTCACATCAGCTCTAACCTAAAAATCTTCCCCCTCAAACTGGGAGAGATATTGCTCGATTAAATTTTGAAGTAAAACTCTGAGCCAGGTTAGAATCAACAAAGTATCAAAATGAGTGCTGGTGCTGATTACACTGAATGTGTAAGTTCAGCTGGTAAGTAAAAAGTTGACATTAGTTGGACAATGAGAAATTGTCGTCAACCCGTCAGTAATCAATCCATTAATGATGTTACAATTACAAGTACAGGATTAAAAACTGACTAGTCTAACTGATACAAAATTACTTACACAAAAAATGAAGAGTACAAGACTTATGGCTGAGATGAGGATCCAGGTGATTGATTGCGATTTGCTAAATTCCTCAAGATCTCTGTAAGAGCCGCCATATCTTGTTCCCTCTTCAAACGCTCCTCAGCAGCAATCCGGCGTTCTTCCGCAGCAAGCCGAGCCCTCTCCTCATCAGCGACTGCTCGCGCCCTTTCCCCCTCTTGGATCCGCGCCATTTCTGTGACAGCTGGCTTGGCTGGGCATCACCAGCATACGCCAGTCGCATACTTCCCCCTAACTGGTTGGCCTCTTCATCAGTTGGCAACTGATACCACATGCTTATAATACATTCTGCTGGCAGACTCATCAGTTAGCAACTGATACCACTTAATGAAGAGCCATTTCTCCACTTGATGATAATTTCTTCAGTTAGCAGCACCACCTTGTAGATATACATCATCAGTTATCAACTGAGACCACTTGAGAAATCAACCACTTGCTGGTAGCACGTCCTGCTGGCAAACTCATCAGTTACAACTGATACCACTTGATGATCAGACTGGCGACCTTAACCAAATTGAGAGTTTGGACTCAATTTTCGCCAGTCGTAGGAATGACCACCAGTTATCTGCTGGCAAATGGAAGTGGATCCATTTCTTCAACACTGCTAGAAGGTGGCATCTGGGACCCAATTTCGCTTCAGCGGAAGATAAAAGCTGACAATTGAGGAATAAGTTCCGCCAGTAGATACCACCTGTGGTTGAAAGACATCCACTTGTTGAGAAACAACATACGAGGAATGTGAAACGACTAAGAGCTTGGACTCAGTCGTAATCAGCAGCGGCCTTCTCGATGCAGCCCTTGCTGATAACTCTGCCCTTGGAGTTATCATTGAGAATAACTGGAGGAACTTCGTCCTTGATGAGATCTGTAACCAGATCCTCTTCACCAGTCACATGAGCCGAGTATCCATTCCCTATGATTCACTCGCTCGGCCCCTGAAGCTGGGTTGCATGACCCTGTACCTGAAAAAAAAATTATAGGAATTTATCGAGGTCCCCGATCATCGTCGGGTCCTGCAGGGTTAGTATGCTGGATAATTCCTTTCGGAATCCAGACTTTCCTGAGCTTCAGCTTGGTCTCAGCCTTGCTGACATTGCTCGTAGCCTTTCCCTTCCTCTTAAAATAATCTATGGATTTGGTACGGGAAGGTGTGGTTCTGTGTGTAGCTCTTTTGGAAGTGATCTTCTGCTGAGAGCCTCGGAAATAATTTCCGGTTGAGGGGGTTGCCTTTGTGGTCTCTGAAAGTGTGGACCACTGTGGCTAGCCTTCATAGCCTGTTTTGAAAACGTGTGATTGGGCTCTGGCCTCTGATAGGTATTCCTCCTATCAGGTAGTATCCTCCTCTCAGAATTACTCTGAGATTTGGATCCCTTGTGAGTATGCTGATGACTGGCATACTTACTAGGTTGGCTGTGATTTCCCTTGACAGCTGGCGCTGGCTGTTGGAAACCACTGGCAGCTGACGCTGACTTCATTGCCTTAGAATAATTCGGCTTAGTCGGCGTCTTCGGGTGCGCTGGCTTCCTGTCAGCAGCGGGTTTTGCCAGTTGAGGTTTTTGTCTAGATGACTCACCCACTAATCTGGTCTCATTGTTCCCGTGCTGATCAGCCATACGGGGCTTACTGGCAACAGCAGCTGGTGCTGATAAATTTGCCAGTTTTCCCTTACCCTTTCCAGCTATGAGCGCGGGTTGGTGTATAGTCAAGGATTTATCAAATCCCAACCCAGACTTATCAGTAGGCTTTCTCCAATGTAGGAGCGCCTCTTCAAAAGTCTTTGAACCTTTGTTCAAGTGATCTATTTTATCGCCTTGCTCAAGGACGATCTTTTGAAAATTATCTCTCTCAGTTTTTAAAATTTCAAAATTTTTAAGCAAAACTGAGTGAGTTTCTTTGAGAGTGGCTAGCTCTACACCGATTGACCTAGATTTTTCGATCTCATCAGTCAAAATAGAAATTTTATCTTTAAGCGAGGTGTTTTCGCTAGCCAAGATATCCTTCGTTTCATAAAATTTTGAAAATTCTTTTTGAAGGAGATCTAAGGTGACAGCCTCTGAGTCAGAGCAATGTGACTCAGCATCGTCAAGAATGCACGGAGACATGATATGCAAGAAAGGAACTAATTGTACCTGCTCGTCAGCAGCCATAACTTGTTCCCCCTCACTGTCAGAACAATCCTCAACTACTCCGTCTTCTCCAAAGGCCACCATCAGCGCCAGCAGCGCTTCCTCATCTGACTCTTTACAGAGACCGTCAAGATAGTCCCATACTTCCTTGGCACTGTCAAACTGGAGGACTTCCTCCATCAGCGGCTCTGGAAGAGATGCTAGTATCAACTCGTGAGCAATGGAATCCAAATGATTCCGCCTCCTATCCTCAGCGTTCCATTGCTCTTGGGGCTTTGGGATCTCAACCGGCCCTGTCTCCAGTACATCTTTCATGTCTGGATGGATGCTCTTCAGAGAGATAAGCGTCCTCTTTCGCCATATAGAGTGCTTCTCCGTCTTGTAGTCCATTAGCTTTGGGATATTCATCTTGAAGTACCTGAGCTAGACAAACAGACAAACAAACAGGAGTGCAAGGAAACGTGGATCACGGTCCTAAGCGACACAGAAACGAACGGTCTGTAAGAACCGTCCGCTCTGATACCACTTGTTGGTCCCGGATATCAGGGTATACTTTGGCAGCGGAAAATACGTA
>JAPKLW010001167.1:131585-156551 GCA_026898455.1 Plectranthus barbatus | reverse complement strand
AAGCAAGTAGCTACTGGGGAAGGGAAACTTAGCCAAATTTCCCAACAATTTCCCCCTTTTTGGTGCGATCAAAGCCTAACCAGCGAGCACTCAGCTGATGAGGAAAGTTACAAAGCATTTCTGGGTTTTTACAAATAAACCTATCAGATCTAAACCCATGAAACTACTTCCTCACATCAGCTCTAACCTAAAAATCTTCCCCCTCAAACTGGGAGAGATATTGCTCGATTAAATTTTGAAGTAAAACTCTGAGCCAGGTTAGAATCAACAAAGTATCAAAATGAGTGCTGGTGCTGATTACACTGAATGTGTAAGTTCAGCTGGTAAGTAAAAAGTTGACATTAGTTGGACAATGAGAAATTGTCGTCAACCCGTCAGTAATCAATCCATTAATGATGTTACAATTACAAGTACAGGATTAAAAACTGACTAGTCTAACTGATACAAAATTACTTACACAAAAAATGAAGAGTACAAGACTTATGGCTGAGATGAGGATCCAGGTGATTGATTGCGATTTGCTAAATTCCTCAAGATCTCTGTAAGAGCCGCCATATCTTGTTCCCTCTTCAAGCGCTCCTCAGCAGCAATGCGACGCTCTTCCGCAGCAAGCCGAGCCCTCTCCTCATCAGCGACTGCTCGCGCCCTTTCCCCCTCTTGGATCCGCGCCATTTCTGTGACAGCTGGCTTGGCTGGGCATCACCAGCATACGCCAGTCGCATACTTCCCCCTAACTGGTTGGCCTCTTCATCAGTTGGCAACTGATACCACATGCTTATAATACATTCTGCTGGCAGACTCATCAGTTAGCAACTGATACCACTTAATGAAGAGCCATTTCTCCACTTGATGATAATTTCTTCAGTTAGCAGCACCACCTTGTAGATATACATCATCAGTTATCAACTGAGACCACTTGAGAAATCAACCACTTGCTGGTAGCACGTCCTGCTGGCAAACTCATCAGTTACAACTGATACCACTTGATGATCAGACTGGCGACCTTAACCAAATTGAGAGTTTGGACTCAATTTTCGCCAGTCGTAGGAATGACCACCAGTTATCTGCTGGCAAATGGAAGTGGATCCATTTCTTCAACACTGCTAGAAGGTGGCATCTGGGACCCAATTTCGCTTCAGCGGAAGATAAAAGCTGACAATTGAGGAATAAGTTCCGCCAGTAGATACCACCTGTGGTTGAAAGACATCCACTTGTTGAGAAACAACATACGAGGAATGTGAAACGACTAAGAGCTTGGACTCAGTCGTAATCAGCAGCGGCCTTCTCGATGCAGCCCTTGCTGATAACTCTGCCCTTGGAGTTATCATTGAGAATAACTGGAGGAACTTCGTCCTTGATGAGATCTGTAACCAGATCCTCTTCACCAGTCACATGAGCCGAGTATCCATTCCCTATGATTCACTCGCTCGGCCCCTGAAGCTGGGTTGCATGACCCTGTACCTGAAAAAAAAATTATAGGAATTTATCGAGGTCCCCGATCATCGTCGGGTCCTGCAGGGTTAGTATGCTGGATAATTCCTTTCGGAATCCAGACTTTCCTGAGCTTCAGCTTGGTCTCAGCCTTGCTGACATTGCTCGTAGCCTTTCCCTTCCTCTTAAAATAATCTATGGATTTGGTACGGGAAGGTGTGGTTCTGTGTGTAGCTCTTTTGGAAGTGATCTTCTGCTGAGAGCCTCGGAAATAATTTTCCGGTTGAGGGGGTTGCCTTTGTGGTCTCTGAAAGTGTGGACCACTGTGGCTAGCCTTCATAGCCTGTTTTGAAAACGTGTGATTGGGCTCTGGCCTCTGATAGGTATTCCTCCTATCAGGTAGTATCCTCCTCTCAGAATTACTCTGAGATTTGGATCCCTTGTGAGTATGCTGATGACTGGCATACTTACTAGGTTGGCTGTGATTTCCCTTGACAGCTGGCGCTGGCTGTTGGAAACCACTGGCAGCTGACGCTGACTTCATTGCCTTAGAATAATTCGGCTTAGTCGGCGTCTTCGGGTGCGCTGGCTTCCTGTCAGCAGCGGGTTTTGCCAGTTGAGGTTTTTGTCTAGATGACTCACCCACTAATCTGGTCTCATTGTTCCCGTGCTGATCAGCCATACGGGGCTTACTGGCAACAGCAGCTGGTGCTGATAAATTTGCCAGTTTTCCCTTACCCTTTCCAGCTATGAGCGCGGGTTGGTGTATAGTCAAGGATTTATCAAATCCCAACCCAGACTTATCAGTAGGCTTTCTCCAATGTAGGAGCGCCTCTTCAAAAGTCTTTGAACCTTTGTTCAAGTGATCTATTTTATCGCCTTGCTCAAGGACGATCTTTTGAAAATTATCTCTCTCAGTTTTTAAAATTTCAAAATTTTTAAGCAAAACTGAGTGAGTTTCTTTGAGAGTGGCTAGCTCTACACCGATTGACCTAGATTTTTCGATCTCATCAGTCAAAATAGAAATTTTATCTTTAAGCGAGGTGTTTTCGCTAGCCAAGATATCCTTCGTTTCATAAAATTTTGAAAATTCTTTTTGAAGGAGATCTAAGGTGACAGCCTCTGAGTCAGAGCAATGTGACTCAGCATCGTCAAGAATGCACGGAGACATGATATGCAAGAAAGGAACTAATTGTACCTGCTCGTCAGCAGCCATAACTTGTTCCCCCCTCACTGTCAGAACAATCCTCAACTACTCCGTCTTCTCCAAAGGCCACCATCAGCGCCAGCAGCGCTTCCTCATCTGACTCTTTACAGAGACCGTCAAGATAGTCCCATACTTCCTTGGCACTGTCAAACTGGAGGACTTCCTCCATCAGCGGCTCTGGAAGAGATGCTAGTATCAACTCGTGAGCAATGGAATCCAAATGATTCCGCCTCCTATCCTCAGCGTTCCATTGCTCTTGGGGCTTTGGGATCTCAACCGGCCCTGTCTCCAGTACATCTTTCATGTCTGGATGGATGCTCTTCAGAGAGATAAGCGTCCTCTTTCGCCATATAGAGTGCTTCTCCGTCTTGTAGTCCATTAGCTTTGGGATATTCATCTTGAAGTACCTGAGCTAGACAAACAGACAAACAAACAGGAGTGCAAGGAAACGTGGATCACGGTCCTAAGCGACACAGAAACGAACGGTCTGTAAGAACCGTCCGCTCTGATACCACTTGTTGGTCCCGGATATCAGGGTATACTTTGGCAGCGGAAAATACGTAAGTTCGTTTCTTGCACTCTGCTGGTTACACAGCTGACTGGGACCTTGTCAGCTGGTAAGTCAACTGGCAACTGAGTATTCAGCTGACTGGCAACTGGCTGGTCAGCTGATGACTCAGGACTTAGAAAATTTTAGAGTCGAGTTTGCACAGTTATAAACTGGTTTCAGTTATACTCCAGCACTTGGGTGCTGGGTTTTAAATCAGTAAGTAAATGCTGAAAGCAGTAAATAACAAGGATATTTTATAGTGGTTCGATCAACTGATCTACGTCCACTCTCCAGTCGAAGCACTGGAAATTCACTAAAAAGAGTAATCCGGTACAAGATTTCCTACGATCTATTTCCAGCTGGTAGATGCCTCGTCTACCAGTCCACTGGATCAACCGCTCCCGGTCCTTGTCCTTCTTCAACTCTCGTCAGATGGATGGAGTGCGAGCACGTCACTTCAACCTCCTCCTCCGACTGATTGGGTGTTGAGTTCTCCCAAGAACTTGACTCTTGCTGGCGGCAAAACTGCCCGTAATAACTCTGGAGCTGGCTGGATCAAGAGCTGCTATGTTCTTCCTCGGAATGAGAAAGAACACCAAATGAGATCAATAACTCACAAGCTAGAAGCTTGGAGTCTCGTGTTCAAATGATTGACACACGGAGTAGCTTTAAGAAAAGCCTCGAAAGATTGCTTATACGCTGATATGAATGCGTTTGAGCTTTCGGTAGTTCAGGAATGGCTAAGAGTGGGCAAGAGTATTGAATGCTGTTGGATCTCACGTATTTATAGACGTGAGATTCAGATTCAAATACTAGCCGTTTGGACACATCCGGAAAAGTCTCTGTCCTCGCATGTCCTTCTGCAGGCGGCAGGTAGGAATTTCCGGAAAGCGCCATACCTTTGATCGCTTTATGACACAGATCTCTTTGTGTCAGAACGACTCTATTCGTCAGTACGAGGAATCGCAACTGGTGTCTTGAACTGATAGACTTTAAGGCATCCTCCTTAAAGTTATACACTGTCAGTTACTTCCTCAGACGAATCTTCTTTTTGTCTCTAAGTCTTCGGGAGAGCGAATCTTCAATTCTGTTGATAACCTCCGACTGGTAGATCATTCTGGTGATCTTGTGCTGGCAGTCTCTGCTGGTGACTTTCCTTAGCACAATCAAGGTCCACCAATTCGTCTGATGTTATCTCTTGGAATCTCCCGTGACTGGTGGCTTCACCGCTGGTGAATAGTGTCAGCCAGAACACATATTCTGCTGGTAAGATCTCTCAGCCTCCTGCTGGTGAAATCTTCCCAACTGATGAACAGTAACCAGTCAATAGCTCTACTCCATGCTGATGAACAGTGTCAGCATGAGTCTTCGTCAGCCGCTTGCTGGTGAGACTTCTCTCAACTGGTAAGCACATCTCATGCTGGTGAACAGTAGCCAGCATGAGTCTTGATCAGCTGCGACTTACAACTCAAAATACCTATACAGGACTTTACATTTGAGACTAGAGCTATTCTAGAGACAAACTGACGCTGGTTGGACTTAGGATTTGATCCACCAAAACACCAAACTAGAATCTAAGCAAGTAGCTACTGGGGAAGGGAAACTTAGCCAAATTTCCCAACAGCCTATTTATAGGAAAATACTGGACTTCTATTGGGCTTGAGTTTCATGGGCCAGACCAGAATACAAATAGCAAATAAGGCCTATCAATTAATTAATTCCCATATTCAACCCAGAATATAATTAATTAGTTAATATTGATTCATTCCACCAGAGAATCAATACTGTCCTACCTATTTGCTACCACGTTTTGAGGTACGGGTTGCATGGGCTCGGTATATCCCCACATTTAAGGTTACAGACATTTGTTAATTAATTTAAGCTCTCACAATCTATTTAATTAATTAACATCTTATATTCCTGAGTCAATCCACTCAAACCTTTTCACTTATGCTTGAACTTAATCAACCAGCAGGACTTTAGCATAACGAACCTTTTGATCTGCTCACGGAATATCACCATCTTATACTGGATGTGGTTACCTAGTTCCAGTACCAGACAGTCATACACAAACTGCTATTACCCAAGATACAGATATACAAGCGCAACTAGAACCTTTCACTGCAACTCAAAGTAATACACAATCTGCATGTACTTCTGTACCTTCATATAGGCTTAGGATCTCATTAAGCCATAGAGATCTAGATTCCTTTAATGTCAGATAAAAGAATCGATCTCGACTTAGGTCCTTATCAATGTGTGCCCCACACCAGCATACCAAGCCATCCAAGATAAGATGCTTATTACTGTGTATGTTGCAGCCTACACTGACAGTTTATCCTGGAACTATCTCAGCTGTGATAACCATTTATATCTCGCTAGGTCAAGCGATCTATATGATCTTCCGTGATCTTCTACACATCGTATGATCTCCCTATCGACAAGATAAGAGGATAATTGTGTTTGCGACACATGTTTGTTAATTTAGACAGGAGATGAACATACAACATTTATGATTCTCAGTATATTAACCAATCGACCTTGTACATAATATACCAATCATAATGCTTTCTGTATATAAATCCATCAATCTCCCACTTATACTCAAAGCATTATACAGGTGTTTTCCAGAGTATAACGAGTCTAAACTAATCTAGCTATTACATCAAACATTCAACGTGGTTAGATTTGCCCTCAGCCCAAGGTTACGTACATGCATCTCGTAGACCTTCTGAGGCAGAGCCTTTGTGAATGGATCCACTAGACTATTTCTTGTATCAATCTTCTCTACCAGCATATCACCATTTGCTACGATTTCTCGTATAATATAGTACTTCCTTTTAATGTGTTTTGTTGCTCTGTGAGTTCGTGGTTCCTTTGAATTAGCCACAGCTCCCGAATTATCACAATATATCGTGATGGTCTTGGGCAGCTTAGGTTTCACGTCCAACTCCAGAAAGAAGTTTCAAAACCATACTACTTCTTTTGAAGCTTCAGAAGCTGCCACATATTCTGCTTCCATGGTGGAGTCCGCAATGCACTTCTACTTTGCACTCTTCCATGATATGGCCCCACCTCCCAATGTAAACACATAGCCAGAGGTGGACTTCTCTTCGTCTTGGTCTGCCTGGAAATCTGAATCAGTATAACCCACAGGGCACAACTCCTCACACTGATAGACGAGACAATAGTCTCTAGTCCTTTTCAGGTATTTGAGTGTGTGCTTTACTGCGGTCCAATGCGCCTGTCCAGGGTTAGACTGGTATCTCGCTACCATGCCTACAACAAAGCAGATATCTGGCCTCGTACATAGCATTGCATACATGAGGCTCCCCACGGCCGATGCATACGGCACGTTCCTCATTTCATCTTTCTCCCTTTGTGTCACCGGACACCGATCCTTGGAAAGATATATGCCATGTCTGAAGGGTAACAGACCTTTCTTGGTAGTTTGCATGCTGAAACGGGCAATCACAGTATCCACATATGATCCTTGAGACAAGGTCAGTATCATCTTATTGCGCTCTCGTAATACTTTTACCACTAGGATGTATCCTGCCTCCCCAAGGTCCTTCATATGAAACTGCTCGGATAACCACCCCTTTATGCCCGACAATACTTCCACATTGTCGCCAAATAGGAGAATATCATCTACATAAAGTGCAAGGAACACCACGCTTCCGCTGACACATAGATGGTACACGCAACTCTCTTTTGAACATTGTGAAAATCCATAAGATTTAATCACTTCATCAAAACGCAGATTCCATGACCGTGAAGCTTGTTTAAGTCCATACACCGACTTCCTTAGCTTCCAGACCAAATGTTATTCGCCCTTCTACACATAACCTTCTGGCCGTTGCATATAGATGTCCCTACCTTCTTCAAGGTACCCGTTTAGAAATGCGGTTTTGACATCCATCTACAAGATTTCTAGGTCCTTATGTGCTGCTATGGCTAGGAGTATACGAATGGACTTAAGCATGGCTACCGGTGAGAAGGTCTCGTCATAGTCTACACCGTCTTTCTGACTATAACCCTTCGCCACCAGCCTTGCTTTGAAAGCTGTAATTTCACCATTCGCTCCTTTCTTTCTTTTGTATACCCATTTGCACCCTATGGCTCAACAGCCATCTGGCAAATTAGTTTTCTGGTATACATCCATAGCCGGAATGGATTCTATTTCCAAATCCATGGCGATCAGCCATTTGTCAGCATCTTTATCAGATACTGCCTCGTCATATGTCCAGGGATCGGTATCATCCAGTCTGTTTTCCGGGATCAAGTCAGAAGACTCTCCCACGAACATATACCTTTCGGGTCGGTGGACAACCCTCCCACTACGACAAGGCATCTGAACCGTGTCAGTAGTTGGCACAGTACACGTTGGTTCCATACCTTGCATTAGTGGCAGTGTTGGTATAGCCTCACCTGTTACAGGTGGATTTACCACTACACTGGGCTTTCTTGATGGAATTGATTCCTTATCCTCAAGCTCGTGGAGGATAATTTCACTCTTGGATCTGTGGTTTCTTACATATTCGTCTTCCAAGAATCTTGCGTTGGTACTGACAACGACTTTCTGATTCTCAGGACAATAAAAGTAACCACCTTTCGTTTGTCTGGGATATCCTACAAACAGCATCAGCTTACACCTACTTTCTAACTTATCAGGTTCCTTTGTCAGCACATATGCTGGACAACCCCAAACCCTCACTCTGTTCAAACTTGGCTTTCGCCCATACCAGAGTTCTAGAGGTGTTTTAGGAACTGATTTAGAAGGTATCAGGTTAAGCAAGTAGGCCGCTGTCTCCAAGGCATATCCCCAAAATGAAATCGGCAAGCTTGCATAACTCATCATTGACCTGACCATTTCCAAGAGAGTTCTATTTCTTCTTTCCGCTACACCAATTTGTTGATGGGTTTCTGGTGCAGTCCACTGGGATGTAATCCCATTGTCTGACAAGTACTGCAAGAACTCGTTACTGAGGTATTCTCCACCACGATCTAATCGTAGTGTCTTGATAGTCCTACCTAGCTTCTTTTCTACCTCGGTCCTAAATTCTTTGAATTTCCCAAAGCATTCTGACTTATGGCAAAACAAATAGACATATCCGAATCTTGAGTAATCGTCCATGAATGTGACGAAGTACTCCTAACCTCCAGGAGCTTGCGTGGACATTGGTCCACATAAGTCAGAGTGGATCAATTCCAACGCATCCTCTGCTCGAGACTGACTTGCCTTAAAAGGCTTAGTCGTCATCTTTCCCTCTATATAGGATTCAAAGATTTGATGCGGTACCACTTGAAAAGAATCCAAGAGATGTGACCTAGTCTCAAGTGCCAGAGATATGTTTGATCCTCATCGGAAGAAAACTTTCTCTTTAAATGATTATTATTATTGGATGAGTTTGCAACATTCACGGAAGATTTATGCATACAATCAATGATATAGAGAGAGTCAATCAGTTTACCATGACAGATAATACCGTTATTACCAATGATAGAAACTCCACTATAAAAAATAACTGAATATCCATCATTAAATAACTTGGAAACTGAAATTAAGTTCCACCGAAAAACCGGCACATATAAAACATCTCTCAAAATCAAAACATTGTTTTCAAAGCATAAAGTAAAATCTCCAATGGCTACGGTTGAGACTCGCTCTCCGCTGCCCATTGAGATGGTAATCTCGTCATGCTTATGCTGCCTTGTCGGCCTGAACCCCTGCAAAGTATAACAAACATGATCAGTAGCTCTAGTATCCACTACCCAAGAATGGGTAGAAACCGATGCTAAACATGTTTCCGTTATAAATGCACATGACGTATCTTGTCTACCTGTGCCAAGCACTAGACAATCTACTTCACTTCGCTTGCGTTTGCATGGCTTGATGACATCTTCTGCTAGATCAACTTCATCTAACCTTTTAAGCATTTCCTTTGCTTCAGCAACTGTCTTGTCAAAAGCTAACAAAGTTGGAGCAAATTCCAATGCTCTAAGGTCAGATTCCTCTTGCATCAGGGCTGAGAGTAACTCAGGAAGAGCAAACTCGCGCCTAGTACCGAGGGACTTGATGAAGTCATTATAAGAATCAGATAGAGAGTGCAGGACAATGTTAATTTTTGCCCGCTTACTGACTTGTCCACCTCTCTTTCTGTTCTTTCTCATTATCCTCATCATACTAACGAAGTGCAGAAGCAACGAACTCCCATCAGTCATCCTCTTGCAGACTAGGTCCTCCACAAGATTATAACTGACAGTTCGTCTCACCTTCCCATAAACTTTCACAAGGTCCCTCCATATCTCAACAGCACTTCGGAACTTCTTGTACTTGAGCTTTAATTCTCTAGACAGACTGTTCATGATGAGTCTGCGGGCAAACTCATAAGAAGCTACCCATCTGTCATAGAATACTCGCTCATAACCAGTACAGTTCCAATATTTGGGAGTTAGAGGGTCCATGTAAAGTACATGGACATGTTTTGCAGTGCAGAGTATTTCCATGAAGCATAACTTCCACTCAGGAAAATTCGGACCAGTTAAAGGGTTTGTTATTAAGAGGTTGACAACGTGAGCAATAGACATGTCTGAAAACAATAAATTAAAATAGAAATTAAAACATAGTCGCAAACTATTGAAACAATTAAATATTGAAACCTTATGATAAAGAAATATTAATGTTTACTCCAATTTGCCTAAGTATTACTATTGCAAGCCACACATGTGGACGTTTACAACAAAACACTTAACCAGACTGCATCTTTCAATTTCAGTCCTTTAATTCCAATCCATGCCCAGGTTCCTTAGACAAATGGAATTAATAATTGGAGACTAACTTAAGACCATATTATCCTACTGAGCAGGGACATCACAAATGAGTTATACTTTGGATAAAATCTAAGCTAGCTTACCACCAAAGCCAACCCACCTATATAAGGATCTATTGAAACACACCTGATCCCTATAATAAGGCTGTCTCATTAAATTCAATCCCTAGAGAACTTATGAAAATTCAATACGCAAGCTACACATTTAGACGTTTGCGCATGAACTCCCGCTTCTCACATGAAATAAATGTTTGTTTTAAGAAATCCTATCTATTAGAACTTATGAATAATAAATTGAGTAAGCTACACATGTATACGTTTACCTAATAAATTACCCACTTCCAATAAAGGATCGCTTTGTGGAGGTCTTATTAAATTATGAGCTTAGTAATTTTTAGTTCATAAGGTTCAATTGCACAGATTATTTTATGTAGCCATAATTATAACATTGCTAAAATTCTATCATGCATAGCATGAACCCCGAATTTATAGTTATAATTAATTACACAAAATAAATCACATAGCATGCTTTAAAGCTGTAAATAAAAGCAATAAAAGTGCTCCTATTATCTACAACATGCTTATATGTTGCGCAATTAAATTAAACACATATATCATGCGAAGATATATAATAAAACAAATAAAAAATGCCCTCGTGGCCCCATGATACAAAAATAAAAATAATTCTAACTATTACAAGTTGGAATTAATTATATAGATCTTCGATTGGGCTCCCACTACTTGGACTGTGATCTGAATTTATTTTCTGAATCTGGGCCTCCAAGATTTGATCCATCAAAAAATTGGACAACTGGGCCAGTTAACCAAATCGCAGGCCTAGGCACACATTGCAAGCCCAATAGCCCACGAGAACTTGGCCCGACGAGCCACCACCGGCGCACCACCGCCGCCAGCGACTCGCCACCGCTGCAAGGGCTCTCGGGATCGCGCAGCAGCCACGCACGTACGTGCATGGTTGCAGCCCGCAATTCCGCCTCCTCCGGCTGTCGCTCGTTTTGCATGTCGTCGCCCCGGCTTGCCCCGACCATTGCCCGAACCGTCGTGCACTATCTTCTCCACCGTCGGCTACCACGACTCGCTTGAAAACGCGCAGGGAGCGTGACATGAGAGACGCGCGCGCAGCACGCAAACCCTGGGGTTTGCGATGCCCCGCTCATGCGAGCCACCCGTCGGACCGCCCCCAGCCACGAGCCGCCGCCATCACCACATGGCCCCCCGCCGACGCTGACCGAAGGGAGGGAGGAGCGCCGCCGGCATCGTGCGCAGGGCCGCGCAGGTCAGCCGTGCGTGCGCGTGGAACTAGGATTCCGTCGCGCTGCGCGCGCCTCGCGCCCTGTCTGCACCGCCGCCGTCCAGGCCCCTTGCCTTGACGCCCCTCGCGTCGCCAGCCCCGTAGCCTCGCACCGTGCCTGGCCAGCCTCGGTCGTGCGGCTGCTGGCCATCGTGCGCACGCACCGGACACTGTAATCCTAGGGTTTACGTGCGGTTGCGCCGTCGTGCTTGCGTGCGCGACCACCGTGCACGGCCTTGTGCCGTGTCGGTGTTTTCGTGCATCGTGCGGTCCTTCGTTCTTTATGTTCTTCGTTCTTCGTGTTCTTCGTTCTCCATTTTACAGATTTAATTTTTAAATAAAAGATTACATTGAATAAACCTAATTACAATTTAAAAAATCTAAATCTAACCATGGATTTATCTCGTGAGTGAAAAACGAATCCTTATAAAAGGGCGGATTAACCCGAGAACCACGAGGACGAAAAATATAACTTTCAATCCATAAAACTCATGCAATCATTCAATAATAATTATCATGCAAATCATAGGCAATATTATTTTTCTAATAGAGCCAATTAATTCAACCTGACTCTGATACCAATTGAAGGGATTCGTAAATTGAATCACGAAGTCCGTTTGCCAAGGATCATTAATTGGAATATCAAAAATAAATTGCTATGCGTATGATTAATCCAAGCATGCTCCTATTGAATATGCATAAAGGGGTTTATGCAGAATACCTAGATTGCGAAACCCTGAAGAACGAGTGCGCGGAGATTCCTCTTGATCTTTTCCCACGCACAAAGATTTAATTCCTGATAGATTGAGGAAATAAATCTATGAAAATTATCAAGCAATTTTCGAAAACAAGAAGGAGAGAGAAGAAGAAGATAATCCTCCTGATCTAGTCTTCTGGTGAAGATTCCCTTCAGATTACTTGCCCGGTTGAGAAGCAGAACTTCCTCCTCGTTTCTCAGATCTAGTCGATCACCACAGCTCCCAAAACCTGGTTTGTTGTGTGCAACTTATGATCTTGTGGTGTGTTGAGATCTGAGGAACTGAGGCCTATTTATAGGAAAATACTGGACTTCTATTGGGCTTGAGTTTCATGGGCTAGACTAGGGACCAGAATGCAAATAGCAAATAAGGCCTATCAATTAATTAATTCTCATATTCAACCCAGAATATAATTAATTAATATTAATTCATTTCACCAGAGAATCAATATTGTCCTACCTATTTGCTACCATGTCTTTAGGTACGGGTTGCATGGGCTCGGTATATCCCCACATTTAAGGTTACAAACATTCGTTAATTAATTTAAGCTCTCACAAGCTATTTAATTAATTAACATCTTATATTCCTGAGTCAATCCACTCAAACATTTTCACTTATGCTTGAACTTAATCAGCCTACAGGACTTTAGCATAACGAACCTTTTGAGCTGCTCAGGGAATGTCACCATCCTATACTGGATGTGGTTACCTAGTTCCAGTACCAGACAGTCATACACAAATTGCTTTTACCCAAGATACAGATATACAAGTTCAACTAGAACCTTTCACTGCAACTCAAAGTAATACACAATCTGCATATACTTTTGTACCTTCATATACGCTTAGGGTCTCATCAAGCCATAGAGATCTAGATTCCTTTAATGTTAGATAATAGAATCGATCTCGACTTAGGTCCTTATCAATGTGTGCCCCACACCAGCATACCAAGCCATCCAAGATAAGATGCTTATTACTGCGTATGTTGCAGCCTACACTGACAGTTTATCCTGGAACTATCTCAGCTGTGATAACCATTTATATCTCGCTAGGTCAAGCGATCCATACGATCTTCCGTGATCTTCTACACACCGTATGATCTCCCTATCGACGGGATAAGAGGATAATTGCGTTTGCGACACATGTTTGTTAATTCAGACTGGAGATGAGCATACAACATTTATGATTCCCAGTATATTAACCAATCGACCTTGTACATAATATACCAATCACAATGCTTTCAGTATAAAAATCCATCACCTTTCACATACTCCACTGCATAGGATGTGTCTGGTCGGCTGGCAGTTAGATACAATAAGGATCCAATTATCCCTCTATAAGCTGTCGGTTGACAGATTCTCCTTCTACATCAAGAGTGATTTGAGAACTGGTGCTCATAGGAATCCTTAGAGATTTTGTCTTTTCTGGACAAAACTTGTTGATCAGATCTTGAGTATACTTCTTCTGACTGATGAAAATCCCTTCGTCAGATTGATCAACCTGCAAGCCAAGAAAATATGTCATTTTGCCCATCATACTCATCTGAAAGTTGTTCTGCATCAGCTGGGCTAACTTCTAACATAGCTTGGTATTTTTGCTTCCGAAGATGATGTCGTCTACATAGATCTGAACTAGTAAGATGTTCTCTCCATCATTTATCTTGAATAGTGTTCGATCTATTGCACCCTCCTCAAAACCACTTTTGAGCAGAAACTGCGAGAGAGTTTCATACCATGCTCTGGGTGCTTGCTTTAGTCCATATAAAGCTTTTCGTAACTTGTAGACTTGATTTCCTTGCTCGAAACATGGGGGTTGTTCGACGTAGACTTCTTCCTTTAATTCGCCATTGAGAAAGGCACTCTTCACATCAATTTGAAGAACTGCGAAGTTGTGATAGACTGCATATGCTAGGAATAGTCAAATTGCTTCCAGTCTGGCTACTGGTGCATATGTCTCATCGAAGTCTTTCTCTTCACATTGAGCGTAACCTTTTGCAACCAACCTCGTCTTATTTCGAACAATGGTACCAGTCTCATCTCTTTTATTCTTAAAGACCCACTTGGTACCAATTACAAACTGATGTGTAGGTCTGTCCACAAGATACCACACATTGTTGTGAGCGAACTCATTTAGTTCCTCTTGCATCGTATTTATCCAGTTTGTAGATTGAAGAGCTTTTGTGATCTTTACTTGTTCGATCTGAGACAAGAAGCAGGACATTAAAAGTTGTTCCCTGTCTGGTTCGAACAGGATTTCCAATATCATCAAGGATGGTTTCCTTGGGATGATCTCTTAACCAGCTAGGGTTCTTTGTTGGTTTGTCTTCAGTGGGGGCAGCTAGATCTTCAGAGAATGTAGGACGTTCCTTTTGAGATGGTTCAGTTTTAGGTTCCAGAACTGTTTCTTCCCTTTGTTCAGAGGCTTCCTCATCTCCTAGCTTTGGAACTGCGTCTTGGGCTATTTCTGAATTCTGAGCAATAATTGCATCATCGGCTCTCTCGACTGTTTGGAGTTCAGTCGAGAAAACTGGAGTCTCAGGTATATCACTCATTGATCTAGTCGGAGGAACCATCTGATTATTATCAAGATCATTCTTAGGTTCCTCATTGACATAATTGATCTCATGATTTCCTAGACTCAGTTCTTGGAGAGTCATGCGCACTAGAGTTGCTTCATCGAAAACAACCTTATATGTTATTTCCACAATCTGGGTTGTCTTGCTGAGTACCCTATATCCCTTGTATGATGGATGTCCATATCCAAGGAACACTCCTTCATCAACCTTGGGGCTGAAGGTACTCAACTTAAACTTCCCATTATTGTGAATATAACATGGAGAACCGAAAGCATGAAGAGGAGCTATAGATGGCTTACGACCATTGTAGATCTCGTAGGGAGTTTTGTGAAGCTGCGTGTTGAATGCACTTTTGTTTTGTGTGTAGCAGGCTGTCACCAAGGCTTCTCCCCAGAATCCTTTGGCAATGTCAGTTTCAGCCATCATGGTTCTCACTGTTTCTTCGAGGGTCCTGTTCCTTCGCTCTGCGAGTCCATTCTGCTGCAGAGTTCTTGGAGCAGACTTCTCACGACCAATTCCTAGCTCAGCGCAGAAGTCCATTAAGGGTCTATTGCAGAATTTTGTTCCATTATCTGACCTTATTCTCTTCACTTTTAATCATTTTTCATTTTGAAGACGATTGATCAGTTCTGGTAGGTGAATCTTGACCTCATCCTTGGACTTGAGTAGCACCACCCATGTATATCTTGAGTAGTCATCAACAACTACCAATGTATATTTTCGTTTTCCAAGTTTGGGTGGGGTGATTGGACCAAACAAATCCATGTGAAGCAACTCTAGTATTCTCTCTGTGCTTGATATAACTGGCCTGATCTTGAAGGAGGCTTTTGTCTGTTTCCCGAACTGACAAGTTTCGCAAACTCCTTCTTTTTGAGACTTCTTATCTGGCAGTCCTTCAACTAATTTGTGCTTCGCCAGATGTCGGATAGAATTGAAGCTTAAATGGCTAAGTCACTTGTGCCATAGCCAATTTACAGCTTTTGAGGAATTGATTGCAATGAGGCATGTCCCTTTTACTCCGCTGGACCAGTCTACATTGTAGAGGCCTCCTTTTCTGATTCCTCTGATTATGATCTTGCGTGACTCCTGGTCTATCAATTGACATTCTGACTTCTCAAATCTGACCATGTAGCCACTTTCACTTAGTTGACTTATGCTGGGGAGATTGTGCTTCAGATTCGTGACCAAGGATACGTTCTGAATGATTATCCCATTGTGCTCCACGAATCCTATTCTAATCACTTGACCCGTAGCCTTGTTTTCGAAGCTGACAGTTACTCCTTCATATATTTTCAGGTTTTTGATCAGTCCTTTTTCTCCTGTCATATGGGTTGAGCATCCGTTGTCCAATATCCATGTTCTTGTCTTCTTCAGTGGATTCCTACTCTACAACACAGAAGAAATTATTTAGGTCCCCGTATCCTTTCGGGTCCCATAGGGTTAGTCATGTAAATCCAACCTTTTGGTATCCACACTTGTCTCACTCTTACAATCTGTGAAACCAAATTACCTTTCTGATCACGATAAGCCTTATTTCCAAACAGGTGTGTGCTGTATGGATGTATGTTGTTTAAGTGTGTGACTAGTGAACTCTTCCTGAACTGGCTGTTTTGGAAAGAGTTTTTGGAGACTTTTCTCGGGAGTATAGCCGTCACAATCCTTTGAGTATGAAATTGATTGGACTCTGGCCTCAAATAGGTGTTCCCCCTATTTGGTTGATAGGTATGAGGAGCAGCAACTCTATTATAACCTCTCGGATTAAATTCTGATTGTCGAGTAGACTTCCTTGCAACATGTGTATGTTGCTCAGCCGCTCTTGTTGGTAAAACTGGAATCCTTGCATGGGAAACATTATGCTTATCCAGTTTTGAGGGATGGTCAGTTTTCCTCATGGCAGTCTGCTCGTCAAGTTTTCCAACTGAGTTCGCATTCTGTCGAGATGCCAGTTCAATTTTTTACTAGGAACTGGTCTTAACATTCTGATTAACTAGTCTCTTGGAAATTGCCTTTCCCTTTTCCAACGACGTACCTGAACTGAGTCTTGCTTTTACAAAGCCTAAATGAGTGTCCTCAGTTCCTAAGGTGGGATCATGATTGTTCAGGATTTCCTCCTCATTGTGATATTCAACATATCCAAGTTCGAGTTTATTGGATGGAGGTCTTTGAACACTCAGAATCTCACTCAAGGTCTTTGGGCTTCTTTTAAAAGAACAATTACATTCAGCATGCTCAAGTATCTTTAGTGAATCACGTTCTTTTGTCATGTTTTCAAAATCTTTAAACAGTTTAACATGCTCTTCTCTTATGTAATTTAATTCTATACTAAGAGACTTATTTTTTTCTAGTTCCTCTGTCAAGGCTGAAATTTTAGATTTTAGTGAGGCATTTTCACTATTTAGTGTATCCTTAATTTCATGAAAAATTTCAAATTCTTTAATAATTTTATCAAGCGTGATATCTTCTGAACTAGAGTAACATGTTTCAGAATGTGTATCAAAGCATAAGGAAACACTAGGTGTGGGCAGATTAGTTGTTACCAGGATTTCGAGGTTTGAGGCACTTTCTTCTTCATCGGTAACATCTCCATCTATGGCTACCATGAAAGCGAGAAATGCTTTCTCTTCCTTTCATCTTCAGACGTGTAGTAGCCATCGTCCTGGTCTGGTACATCTGGCACTTTTGTTCTGGTGAGCATTGCTTGGGCAACAGCTCCGGATGCTCTCTTCTCAAACAGTTTCTTCAGTCTGTCTCTCTCCTCCTGAGAGACTTGAGGGCATTCATACTTCAGGTGGTCAGGAGAGTTGCACTCGCAGCACGTATGTGGTTCTCTCTTGATAAACCTCTGCTCACTTGATTGACCTTCCTTCTCCTTGCATTTAGCCTTCTAAAGAAGTGCAGTCAGGTTCTTTAACTGCTCTTCCAGTTTGGCAACTGACAGTTCAGTTTCTGTTTTCTTAACTGTGTTGGAGGTGGCTGGTGAGGATTGATGGGCAGTTTTCTCAAAGTAGACTGGCCTTTTTGAACACCTTTGGAAGTCTCTTTTTACGAAGAATGCTGCATCAACATCAGTTGCTGAACTTGGAGTTCGAACAACTTCATTTCTGCTCACCATCTGGATGTCCCACTCATGGGCTTGAAGTTCATCGAACAGTTCTTTGGTGGACATTTTTGAGAGATCCATGGCCTTCAGACTGGTGGTTTTAACAAACCAGTCTTTCTTTGGCAGTCTTGAGAGAACTTTAGCGTTCAGGTCTGCTACTTTTTCTTCTCTTTCGAGGTTCTTCATTTCACTAACGATGGTATTAAATCTTGCCTCCATCGATTTGATTGATTCGTCGGGCAGCATCTGAAAGGATTCATATTTTTCCATGGCTATTTGCTTCTTGTTGCGCTTCATCGTATCTGTTTCTCTCATGAGATTGTTGATCCAATCCCACAGTTCCTTGGCAGAGTTGTTATCCACAACTGCGTTTTAAAGATTATCTAACAGAGATTGTAAAATCATCTCTTGTGCGATGAAGTCGACCTGGTGACGTTTCTTGTCTTCAACGGTCCATTCCTCCTTCGGCTTGTCTGGTGTCTCAAGGATGATTTTGGTTATCTGAATCTTCAGAGGTCCCTCTTCCAGGACTTCATCCATCTCTGGATGCTGAGCTCTTAGATGAATGAGACATTTCTTCTTCCATACTTCAAACCTCTATGGATTGTACTTTGGGAGACTCGTATGAGTTATCATTCTCTAGCAATAATCTGCTCGCTAAAGCACACTAGATAAACAGTTAGAGTGCAAGGAAGTACGAATCTGATCTTAAGCGACTTAAAAACAGGACAGTCTAGAAAGACCGACCTGTGGTGATACCACTTGATGGTCCCAGATCAGAGTACAAACAATGTGCATCGAAAGTAATTAAACAATGAATTATATTCTAAGTATGCATACAGTTTAGTTGCTATCACAGTTTGTAGTTAACAGTTTCTGATATGAAACACAGTTTAGTTTAGCCAGCAGATTAGTTAGCAGTATTACAGTTCAAACAGTTAGACAGTTTATACGCTTCAATACTTACGCAGTAAGTGTTGAAGGTTTCAAATTATCTAGTAATTTGTAAGGTGCAGAAAGTAAATTAAAACTATAAATGACACAGGATATTATAGTGGTTCCGAGCCTAAAGTCCTACGGCCACTCTTTGGATATCAGATCCGGTAATTCACTAAGTTATGAAGATACAATCCTCACGATCTATAGCCAGCTGCTGCAGAAACCTCTGTCCACAGCAAGATGGATCACTCGCCCAGGCAGTTGCTCTTCACTCCTTCTTCAGTCCGTCGAAGGCTCTGCATCTTCTCTGTGGACCGGCTCGAAGTTGGACTAGGGACAAACCTCCATTTTCCTTCTTCGGTAGGTAGGATGATTTTGTTCTTCCCAAAACGTCAGCTGTTTGGCGGTAGCTCGTAATATCATGTTCTTCCTTTGCAAAGACCAGGCTGCTATGTTCTTACATAGACAATAAGAACACCAAGATACTAGATTAAGTCTGTTAACTTAATCCTAGCAATAACAACGTCGCACAGTGAATCTCCTCAGACTCCGTAGTAATGAATGCAATGAGCTCAATAAAAGAACTACGATAGCGATATCTTCTCCCTTGAAGGTGTTTAATGCTTTTCTTCAAATTCAGACGGGAGACAGTAAATGGAGATTCAACGTTTGTAGATAATTGAGCAGAGAGATAGAGATTTGGCAAAGGTTTTTAAGTCTCTATTGATCCTGCTATTTATAGGTGAGCCACCAAAAAATAACCGGTAGAGACATTGGAGATGGTGTCCAATCACAATCCATGCTCTTCTGAAAAGTTGCTTGTCACTCTATTTTTTCTGCTACAAGGTACTGCTTTTCAGAGCAGTTTGTACTTGTGTGTCAGACGTCGAACGTTGTATGTCAGTCGCAGCTTCGTATCTGTCTGATCTTTTTCATTAGCCTTTTTGGCGTTCCCTCGTGTCTTGTTCGACATCTTATCATGTACGCATTTCCTGATGCAAAACTGTCTTGCTCTTGAAATTGCAGGCTCTTCTTAGCAGTTTTTTTGTGAAAATTGTATCCACTGTTTTCGTGACCTTGCTCTGCGCATCTTCATCTTCTTAGTCAAGACAGTTTTTGTCTGAACGATCTCTTCTTCAAACTGTTCCACAGTTTTGTTGACTTCCTTCTTCCTGGACTATTACAACTTGATTTATCCTATACAATGATTAGATGAGGTAGTAACTCTAAGTCCTAGACTTTGGAATTTAGTTTTGACACATCAAAACATCAAATTAAGGTAGGATTACTACATCAATACCTAATAGGGCAGATCCCTGGGAGGCTTCGGTGCGGAGTCAATGACATCTAACCCAGGTGTGGTAGGGTCGGCGACCATGGGCAGATCCACGGCAGAAGAGGCATTGGGGCTTACGGCAGGCGAGAGTTGAGGCTGATCACCAGGTCCCAGGATAAAACAATCTCCCCTCGATATTTCCAAAGGTGGTACCACGTCAACGTGACCACCTTGCAAGGTGTCAACGCGCGTCACAGGTGGCTCGGGGGGGAGGTGGAAGAATGATAGATGCGTTGGGAACCTTTGCGGGAGCCAGCGGAGCGGCTGCAATAGGTGTGGTAGGAGCCTGATGCGCTCTCTGGGCGGCCACCTTGAACTCGGCGATGCGAGTGGCCTCCTCCACCATTAGTTGAAACAAGAAAGAAGATGAGTCCAGATGAAAGAAGCAGGAAGGAAAGGAAAAAAATGTAGGAGATACTTACATTAATGTCTCTCTGAAATTTGGGTGGGTAATGACCTGCTCATAGTCCAGGCCTTCGCCAGCTCGCATGCGCGCAGCTCTCTCCTTGAAGGCTGCAACCTCCTTCTCGTAGCTCTCCCACTGCACCTGTAGCCTATTCCTTAGGGAATCTGCCTCACTCACTTTTCGAGGGGCCACCTCAGCTTCTTTTTCAAGGCGCGCAAGTCTATACTGCATCTCCATGAGCTCATCCCGAGAATGCGCCAAGTTGACATCGGCTTTACTCAACTCGGACTCGAGAGTCTTCACCCTATCGGCCAAATTGCCTCGGCACCCTCTCTCCCGCACCAAGTCAAACCTTGACTTCTGCAACTCGGTACTCAGATGGCCCACCTTCAGCACCAGGTCCATATGCAAGGTGATTGCATCCATGCTCACCTTGAAGGAAAAAGCACACATTCGAGGTGCGAATAGCCTAAAATGGACAGATACTTACCAGCAAGAACCTCCGATCCACATCCAAGGATCGGTGTGCAAGATTGACATCACCCTCCGCAAGGGGTGTTGTCTCAAAGAGCAGCCTCCGCACCTGGCTGCAGAAGGCATCCACCTTCGCAGCCCTCTCCTCAGAGGTTGGGGCTGGACCTGGTGGTGGCAAAGCGACAACACCTCTACCTTGGGGATCAGACACCCCGGCTACCTTGTCCAGTCCAGAGCCCACACCATCGCGGAGCTGCAACCTCCGCGACAACCTCCTGCCCTAACCAGAATAGTCCTCCACAGAGCCGTGCCCGGAAGAGCTCGTCCTGCAAGAGGAACGATCATCTCGACTCCTGGAGGAATGGTGTGAAGTGGCTTGACTCCCCACACCTTGGCCGCTGGTGTCCTGGCAGCTCGCACCTTGGGGACCCGCACCCTAGACATCCTCCTGCACCTTGGAGACCGGCGTAGCTGAAGTGCCTCCCACCTTCTTGGACAAAGGGGTGTCCTTGTGATCCCGTGAAGATTCTTCCCTCGCTCTCTTCTTTGACGCCAACATATGAGCAATGGCAGCTGGATCCATTAGCTCACAGCGGTAGTCCTCGGGAAGCACGATCTCCCTCCCATCTGGGTATCTGATAGAATTCGCACCAACGCTGCGCCCCGCAAAACTGCGTCCCAAATCCTCTCACCTTCCTGGTAGACAAAGTTCAACCTGGAAGTCTCCTCCAACGTAAGTTCGATTCTTTGGATTCCTACAAGCCAAAGATCACCCAAAGTTAAACAAGGTAAGGGAAGGATAGCAGAACCAACACCTAAAAAGAAACACCTACTCTTTGCTCTTCCACCTAGGGTAAGGAACTCCGGGGTTACTGGGTTCAACCCAAGGAAAAAGAATTTGTTATGCCGATCTTTGGAATTCTTAGGTGATCCCGACACTACCAGCGATCTACCCCCGACCACCTAGTGATGTAGTAATACCCTTTCTCAAAGCAGTTTAGAGTTTTTAGACGGTAGATGTTGCGCCACTCCCAAAGGCTGGGAAGTCCTAACCCTAGGTCAAAGAACGTGAGGAAAGCCCCCACCAAATGACACCAACTCACAGGGGAAACCTGGAAGGGAGCTACGCCCCAGGAGCGGAGCACATTGCAGAAAAAGGGTGGATCGGAAAGCCAACGCCCTTATCCATGGTGTGCAAGTAGAAGGAAACGTACCCAGGAGGAGGCAAGTTGCACCTCTGGTCCCGAAGGGGAATCTAAAGATCCACCTCAGAACAGCCCACCTTGGCCAAGGACTCCTGGAGTTGTTCCTCCATAGTACAAGAAACAACAACCAAGACCCTTTTCAGGGTGCACTCCACCACAAAGTCTGAGAAAGAAGACAGTTGTACGGGGTCGCCGGCCGCACCCTGTGCAGGGTCTTGCAGCACGACCAACCCCAAAATAGGGCGATAAGTGACAAAATTGCCCATCGATTCGCCCGCAGGCGATCCCGATGGGTTAGGCGTCCAAAGGGGAGAAGAAACCATGGTAGCAAATCCAAAGACGGCGAAGACAAAATGCTTAGAGCAATAATCTATCCCCCTAGACGAGCAATGCCACGCTAAAAACTGACCTGCAAAAATGAACAAGAAAGGAGAAAGCCTTAGGTCCTTTACGTACGCTCAAGAAAATAAAACAGAAAGGGAGAGAGAATAATACCACAAAGGTTGAGTGTGATGAACCCTAAAAACCCCGCAAGTAGTTCTCCTGGAGGTTGTCCCCCTGATGAATATCATGGTTAACGGACCCATGTATGCACACTCGAGCCATCTTCCCGGAGGTAACCGGGGCGTACCTGCGCGGGTACCTTAAACAAGCTGGCAACATTGATTAGACACCTTGAACAGGACCCACGCCTACCATAACCCGAACCTTCCCGATGCAGGAACTCAGCATCTAGCACTTCATACATGTCTAAAGAACAACCCTTCGAGGTTAATCCAATAAATTGATTTATTTTGACTCTGTTGTCTATTGTAGGTACACGTTAGAGCTGAAGGGGCTATTGTTGGGTCCGTGGCCTAAACGGACCTGCCCCGACCTGATTTGACCAAATCCACGCCTTGTTCCCAGCCTAGGAGTAAGGTGTGGAGCTGAGAGCACCTGCGCAGCTTTGGAGAAGCTGCGCAGGTGTAGCTTACAATTAAAGCTTATAAGGTACGCCCAGGAGGTACTCCAAAGTGCACAGAACGTAGCTAAGGCAACCCAGTCACAAAGGAGGGCCGCGCACCTCAAGACCTTGCTCGAGACGGCACCTCGCGCACCTTGAAAGATCAAGTAGGTGCACGATCGAGACCCTGAATGAACCAACTTGTGGATAAGCCTTGGTAGTTCCTAAGAAGGCGTGGGCAGTTGCACCAGACCCCTATCTTCCCGAAGACAACTCCAACGGCTCCTAAACCTTAGGAAAACCTAGCGACTAGGGTTTATCTCATGTACTCGACTCCCCTATGAACTATAAATAGGGGTAGTCAACTCTATTTTGCAGATATTCATTTTTCATTCGATATTCTTTACTTATAACGCTTATTCTTGGCTTAGTTGTAACATTGTTCAACTATTTCAGCGCACCTTGTACTTACATTTATTGAAGGAATCACGGTTCTTATCTTGTTTTATGTATTATTTATCTTTCAATTACATTCATTATCATGTTTCTTTGCTTTCTCGTATTATTTCCTGCCATATTCTTTGTCGGTTCCTGGGGCCCCATATCCATACGAAATTGAACCTCGACACAACCTATAATGGACTTCATCATAGACAGCAAGTGCCCCGAGGATAGGTATGAGGCAGCTAAACTTGAAAGACTAGCTGCAAAATTTACAATTATTGAAGAGCAGCTCTACTAAAAATCCCTACAAGACCTCTACTCAAATGTCTAAATAAAGAAGAAGCAAATAACCTGTTAACAGAAATGCACGAAGGCAACTGCGGAAAACACTCGGGTGGAAGGTCGCTAGCTGCAGCTCAACTGGTTACACCAAAGCATTAAAGCTTGGTGTTAAAGGTTGAGGTAGGGAGTTCGATCCCTCTCAACAACAACCCGCCAGGAAGGACCTCTGGTGAACTGGAGATGGGTTGGAGTGTATAGGGCTGCAGACCTGACAGTCCCAAACCCAGTGAAGTACTGCGGTGAAGCTGGGGGGACGGCTGTTACATGCCGCCTCTCTTCAAAGGTCGCTACCTCCTTTTCAAAGCTCTCATGTTGCACCTGCAGCCCTTTGCGAAGAGAGTCCACTTCATCAGCCTTCCGCGAGGTCACCTCCGCCTCCTTTTCAAGAAATGCAAACCTCCTCTGCAGCTCAGCGAACTCATCACATGACAACGCCAAGTTGGTATCTGCTTTGCACAGCTCGGACTCCAGGAGCTTCACCCTGCTTGCCAGGTCCGCGCAGCACCCGTTCTCCCAGGCCAAGTCTGGCCTTGTCTTCCGCAGCTCGGACCCCAAATGGTCCACCTTGGCAACCAAGTCTTTATGTAGGTTGATGGCGTCCATGCTCACCTAAAGACAGAGAAAGACAAATTCAGAAAAATAATTCAAGGTGCACGTACCTTAGGGAGTGAATATCTACCTACAAGAACCTGCGATCTATGTCCAGAGCCCGGTGGGCGAGGTTGGCATCACCCTCCTCAAGGGGCACAGACTCTAGGAGCAGCCTCCGCACCCTGCCACAGAAGGCCTCCACCTGTGCGACCTCTGCCTCCAGAGCCAAAACGGGGCCTGATGATAGAAGAGGTACAAGGGCCCAACCCTGCGGCTCTGACACTCCAACTACCTTACCAAGGCCGGAGTCGGCACCTTCCCAAGTATGCAGCCTCCGAGGCAACCTCCTACCTCTACCAGAATGTTCATCCACCGACCCATGTCCAGAGGAATCAGTCCTATGGGAGGAGGGGTTGTCACGACTACTTGAGGAATGATCGGAGTAGGATGGCTGCCAGCACCCAGCATCTTGTCGACCGCCAGCACCTTGGCAGTCCACGTTCACACATCAGACCCTCAGG
>JAPKLW010001167.1:95594-131575 GCA_026898455.1 Plectranthus barbatus | reverse complement strand
GACCGCCAGCACCTTGGCAGTCCACGTTCACACATCAGACCCTCAGGCACCTTGGCCATTGGAGTTGTGGAGGCACCACTAGCCTTCTTGGAAGAAGGAGTATCCTCTTTGGCCTTGGAAGATTCTTCCCTCGCCCTCTTCTCAGTGGCCAACATCTGAACAATGGCAGTCGGGTCCATGAGTTCTCAATGATAGTCCTCCTCTAGCACGACCACTCTTCTGTTCGAATAGCAAATGGAGTCTGTATTGACACTACGACCTCCAAAAACCAAATCTCAGTTCCTTTCCCCCTCTAGGTAAACAAAATCCAATCTTGCTGTCTCCTCCAACGTAAGCTTGACTTTCGGAATTTTTGCACAACACAAAGATGCCGCGAGGTCAGATTAAACAAGAAACATAAAAACAAAGTTAACACATAAAGAAAGCACCTACTCATTGCCTTGCCATCGGAAGTGAGAAACTCTGGAGTTACCGGATTCAACCCAAGAAATAAATATTTGTTAGGCCAACCTGTGGAGTTCCTAGGAGAGCCCAAAACCACCAGCGACCTACCCCCAGCCACTTAGTGATATAATAATATCTGTTATTAAAAAAATTAAGTCGATAGCCTAACCCTATATCAAAGAACGTCAAGAAAGTCCCCACTAAATGACATTAAGGGGATACCATCCAAGATCAAAGCATGTTACAGAAGAAGGGGTGGGTAGGGAAACCAACACCCTTGTCCATGGCATGAAGATAGAAAGAGACAATGCCTGGGGGTGGGAGATTGCACCTGTGATTGCGAGAATGGATCAAATGATTCATCCAAAGCAGGCCACTTTGGCCAAGGACTCCTGGCGTTGCTCATCCGTGGTGAACAAAATGGCATCTCTCATCTTCCTCAAAGTACATTCCACTATAGAATCCGAAGAAGATGACACCTCTACGGGAGCATCATCCACTCCCTGCACCGAGAGCTGCAGCACCGAAGCAAGTTCAACCGGTACCAGAACCGGCCGAGAAGACACAGAGTCACCAACAGACTCATCTGCTAAGGAATCAGAAGGGGTAGGCGTCCAAAGTGGAGAAGAAACCATCGTAGCAAATAGTTAAAAATAAAGGGGAAAGCACTACAACACAAACTACCCGCAGAATAAACGATACTACACTACAAAATTGCACGCAAGAACCCACACAAAGTAAAAAGGGGAAATTTGAAAACTCTAGGTCTACAATATACGCTCAAGAAAGCAAAGTGAGAAAAGATAAGAATAATACCGCACAAACAAAATGCAACAAAACCCCAGAAATCTATGAAAAAACACACCCATATCTCAATGAGCATCCGTCAAAATTTAAGAGGAAGAACAACCGTCGAGAAAGAAAGAAAATTGAAAGACAAAATGGCAAGAAAATCAACAAAAGAAGGAACGGGCCGACGTGACAAGAAGGGACATGAATACATGGGGGAATGCAACCTAACAATGCCGCGACTTTTCAACTGGCCCTCATAACCGCCCCTACGGTGGCGGTTAATCATACAATCGCCACTACACCTCTGGCGTGAAAACCTAGACTCGCACCTTGACAATCTCACGCCTAGATAATCCTATTAAGGACATCTTATGGTACGCGACCAAGAACATAACAGACCGCTCATAAGGCAGCCAAATATAACAGGGGTTACACCGAGCAAACCAAACACTCGGTAACTAAAGGAATCTCAAAGGAGTCCATGAAACCAAAAAAATTCACAAGGTCTCCCGACCTCAATGAGATATGTGAAATAAAAAGAAAACCTCGCCAAAAGGCGATGGATTAAGGGGAACCATGAGCCCCCATTAATCCTAATAGGGAAATATAGTGCTAGATTTGGGAGCACAATACTCCACCCAGGGGCTGCTCGAATGAGACACCCCTGATGAACATTGTGGTAACTGAACCCAAGACTGCACACTCGAACCATCTTCCCGGAGGTGGCCGGGGCCTACCCATGCAGACTCCTCAAACGAGCTGCTAACATAGATAAGAAAGTCTCATCAAGGCCCGGGCCTATCATAGCCCGAGCATTCCTAACATGGAAACTCGACATCTAGCACCTTACGCATATTTAAAAGCACGAAATAAAACAACCCTCTGAGGTTAAACTAACAAACTATTTTTCGAATATGTCATCTACTACAGGTACACCCCAGAGCAGAAGGGCCTATTGTTGGGGCTAGGGCCTAAGCGGACCTACTCGGACCCACTTGAATGAGCTAACATCTGATTCCCAACATGGCTCTAGGTGCGGAGCTGCGTAGGTACAGCTTGCAAATATATCTTATGAAGTAGGTTCAGCTTGTAGGTATATCTTACAAAGCAGGTGTAGCTGGTAGGTACAACATGCACGGCAGGTGTAGCTTGCATATTCGCCATAGGCTGGAGCAGAACGCAGCTGAAGCCAGCAGGTCGCAAAAGGGAGCCACGCACCTCAGAACCTCCTTAAGGATGTCACCTCACGCACCTACCTTAAGTATGTCGCCCAAGGAGGTGCCTGGCCTGGGTCACCAAGATAGCAGCTCGCGGATAAGCCCTGGCAATTCCTAGAAAGGCGTGGACGGTTGCACCTACCCATATTTCCTCAGAGGCTGCTCCAACATCCCCAAAATTCAAGGAAAACCTAGCAGCTAGGGTTTAATACTTGTAATTGAATTCCCTATGAACTATAAATAGGGACAGTCAGCCTCATTTCAACTATTCTACGATTCTCATTCACAACACTTATTTCGGTTTAGCCGCAACTCTGTTTGACATGCGTTAACACACCTTGTACCTGCTTTTATCAAAGTAAAATATGATTTTTACTTTAGTTTAAGTGTTCACTACTTTTCATCTGTCATTTAATTACTTGTTGTCATTTTCTAAGTACTATTCTTGATATATTCTTCATTGGTTCCTGGGGGGCCGTATCCGTACGAAATCGAACCTCAACAATCTTCTCTCCAAGACTTAGAGTTTCTCACCATATTAAGACTCTTTGGATTCCTCAAGTTCTACTTTTGTCGCCTTCTTCAGTCAACACAAACCCTCGGTCTCTAATTCTCCTTCTCATAGATGTAGTGGCTCAAGAAGTTCCGATTATCGTGGACGAGGTCATAGCACTACCCATCGTCCATCTCATTGTCAGATCTATCATCACGAAGGCCACTACGTAACTTCCAGTTTGTAACATTTCTCTCATTCAGTCATTCTCTATTACAAGCGGCAACCACTCTAGTTGAAGCTTTATTAGCTAGTTGCTCTATATCTTTATATGATTCATCTGATTGGTCTCTTGATACTAGTGCTTCGATGCAAATGAGTCCAACTTCGGATACCTTGGATTCCTCACTACCTTACTCTGGCTCAGATCGCATTATTATGGGTAACAGTGCTTAGCTTCCTATTTCTCACATTAGTAACTCTTAAATTTTAGATTCTTTTCAATTACTGATACCTTAGTCGTGCCACATCTTACTAAGAACTTGCTCTCTATTAGTAAACTAAAACCAAAATTTTCAGTTGAGTTTTTTTAATGCCGCATTTATCTTTCAGAATTGTCACACCAAAGAAGCGTTGGCAAAAGATCGTCGTGAGCACGGTCTATATGTTTTAGAACATGCATGTTTGACTTTTCTTGCTATTTTGAAGAAATGTTGTTTATGTGCCTTTTTTGAATTATAGCACGATAGACTAGAGCATATTTCTTATTATATTGTGGCTTTGTTGAGTTTGTTAGGACATCTATCTATTGCTTCATGTAGGGGTGGCAAATCGTGCGGATCCGATCCTTATCGTGTCGATCCGTTAACTATCCGATCCGTTAAGACCAAATTCGTATCCAATCCAATAAGAAAATATTAAATCTGTATCCGAATCCAATCCATTAGGCTCAAATCTGAATTCGATCTGATCCGATCCGATAAGAAGCCGATAAACATCCAATCCAATTACAATCCGATAAATGAAAAATTATATAATACCTGGCAAAAAATAAAAATATAATAATTGATATATTAATTATTAAATTTTAATAATTAAATAAATAAATAATATTTTTTATTAAATTCTTAACGGATTATCCGAATCCGGTCTGATTTACGGATTATCCGGTCCGGTCCGGTCCGGTCCACATCCGATCCGAATTTTTTGTGTTCTTATCGTATCGATCCGATAAGAATTCAAATTCTTATCGGATCAATCCATATCCATTATTATCGTGCAGATTCATGTGAGATTATCGGATCGTGTAAAAGATTGTCATCCCTAACTTCATGCTTGCCTAAACGCACTTTATGTGACTTGTGTCAGTTGGCAAAAACTGAGCATTTGTTGTACTCCCTCCGTCCCATTTTAATTGGCCCTTTTCTTTTCGGCACGGAAATTAAGAGTTGTGAGTGTAGAATGAGTTAGTGGAATGAATATTTTATTGTTGTGTGTGTAAAAGTTGCCATTTTTGGAAAGGGGCCAATTTAATTGGGACGCCAAATTCGGTAAGTGGGCCTATTCTAGCGGGACGGAGGGAGTACAATTTAAATGAAAAACAGGCTTGTCATGTTTTAGAGTTGATTCATTGTGATTTATGCAGGCCAACTTCAGTTTCTTCAATTGGAAATTTTTAATATTATGTGGTCGTTATTGATGATTTCGATCAATTTACTTGATTGTACCCGCTTGTCCACAAATCAAAATTTTTTTTATATAAATCTATGACAATTTTTGTTGTCTTGGTTGAAAATCAATTTAATTGTTCCATAAAAAAAACTCCAAAGTGATGGACACATAGTTTACAAATAAGCATGTTGAGGAGTTTTTTCAAGGTAAAGGTATCCATCATCTTATTTCATGCCCGTATACACCTACTCACGAGTTGAACACAAGCATCACCATATTATAAAAACCGGCCTCACCATGTTTTTTCATGCTCACTTACCTTCATTGATATGGATGAAGGCTTTTAGCGCTGTTTTTTCTACAATCATCTCTTTCCCTTCCTCTATTCTGAATAGTATTTCTCATTTTCAGGTTCTTTTTTAGATTGTGCTTAATTATGGAAATTATAATACTATTGGTTGTTGTGTCTATCTTTGTCTTTATTGGGCTGGAAAAAAGTTTTCAGTCTGAAGCTGCCAATGCATTTTTACTGGCTATTCTTCCAATCATAAAGGTTTTTTAGGCTTAGATCTACTTACTTCTAGGGGTGTAATCGAACTGAGTTGAGTCGAGTAATATCGTGCTCAAGTTTGACTCGTTTAGTTTCGAATCGAGCTTCGAGCTTTTTTATCAAATACTTTGATTTTCATGAACTTTATCGAACTTTAATCGAGCCTAAACGAACTTTTTAAATTTAGAATATATTTTAAATTTTCATTATTATCGTGGAGAAAAAAGTCATTTATTCCAAAATTAATATCATATTCATGTTCAAGTTCTTAAATTTTTCATTATTAAAAAGATTTATCATTATTATTACTCTTAAATCATGAAAATATATTTTTATAAAATTAATTATTTTATATTTCTTACTAATTTTAGCTAACGAGCTTGCTCACGAGCTCACGAGTCGAATACTATGATGCTCAAGTTTGGTTCATTTAATAAACGAGCTTTACTAAACGAACTCGAACGAGCTTTTATCGAGTCGAGATCCGAGTAGCTCACAAACAGTTTGATTCATTTACACCCCTACTTACTTCTCATGTATATCACGCGCCATGCCAAATTCGATGATGAGCAATGAGCTAAATTTGGGGGTGATAACTCGTGAAAACAACTTATATTTCTATCAAATCTCTTGTGCTTTGAGAGTCTATTGCGTGCTTTTATGTCTTTAGTTTGTTATTCTAGTGTTTTCTTTAATGTTTTTTAACAATGTTTCGAATGTGCAGCCATGTGCATGTTTGTATGGATTTTGTATTGAAAAGTACTCCCTCCGTCCCGCTAGAATAGGCCCACTTACCGAATTTGGCGTCCCAATTAAATTGGCCCCTTTCCAAAAATGGCAACTTTTACACACACAACAATAAAATATTCATTCCACTAACTCATTCTACACTCACAACTCTTAATTTCCGTGCCGAAAAGAAAAGGGCCAATTAAAATGGGACGGAGGGAGTATGTTGTAGGTATAGTATTTTCTATGTTGAAGGTGTGCAAAATTTATATTGATGATCTGGTGAGTCAATTCTGAAGTAGCTGATGTGGACTAAAAACAAGGGTAGACTGTGCTGACTCCGCCGTTGAAAGTCAAAGGTGTCGAGGTGGCCAAGGTCCCACGTTGATGGATGAGCGCCAGCACGCTGAGGGGACCAATATTCAGATCAGACTGTGGAAAGTCAACAAAAGAACAAGAGAAAGTTGAATAGCATAGTTGGCGAAGCGTGAAGGTGGAGGGAACCATGCTGATTATATAGTGGACTAGGCAATAAATGCTAAAGTGGAACCGTAGTGGGAGGATGACGCAGCATGAGTGCGATGGAGTCAACATGACACACGAGAAGGGCTGATTTGTCTCAAAAGTTAACCCAGAGCCCGAGATGACCCAATGTATAAAAGGGTGTGGAATGCACATTTTTAAAGGGAGAACTCACTCATTTTTATCACAATCGTAGTTAGAGTTAGAGAGAGAAGGAGCAAAGTGAAGAGAAAACCGATCTTGCTGAAGATGAAAAAAGTCGTTGGAGCTCAGGCAATAGTAGATGTTGTATGACATGCCAGATTCAACATCGGCAGAGTGGAGATATTAAGGATCGAGTGTTAATTTCTATTTTGAGCAAGGATTGAACAAATGGGTTTCAGACTTAATGTTTATGTTATTATTGTTTTTATTATATTTACTATGAGCTAAATTGGTTAACTTAGGTTGCCTTGAAACTTATGTTGCACCGCACTTTACTTATCTATTAAATGTTGATTTATTTTGGTGTTTAGCCGGGTGAGTTTATTTTGTCTGCATTGAGATCGAGAGATGATGTGCAGATATTTTCTAAGTCAGGCTTGAGAGAGTCAACTAGGTGAAAGACTCGGACCAGAACATGTGTTACAACATAGACATATGCTTCAGCATATGTCTATATATATATATATATATATATATATATATATATATGCGATGGTGATTTATTCTTGTCATTTTAGGTGAGATCGAGAGATGAACCTAATAGAGTTGGGGTTGACAGTGCTAACTTAGATTTTTCATTCATGTGAAAGCATTATTTCCATCAGCAATAAGTGGATAAGCGACTTAAGAATTTTCTTAATCTTGTTTATCAAATGTTTTATTGCTTCCATTGTTTGCTTGCTTTGCTATTTTACCATCCCAAATCAGTTTAAAATGGAATCTAATTATGTTGAGTTCTCTGTTTTATGTTGTTTGTCATTTTAAGTATTAAGTTAGTAGATATATCTTTTATTTGAGAAAACAACTGAGACTCGCTCAACTCCCTGTGGAGACAATCTCTTGGGAATGCTTGTTCCTATATTACTTGGATGCATGCACTTGCGAGACACGCGTTTACATGTTACTTCTAAATTCATATGATGAGATTCTAAGTTGGAGTTGTACCTAATCTTCCTACCTTGTGTGTTGTGTTGAGTGACGGTCCAGCTATGTTAACCCTCAATTTTTAATCATGTTTTTCATTTGAAGAATACTCTCTACGGCTTAAAACAGACGTCTCGGGCCTGGTTTCAATAACTTAGTGACTTTCTTACTAGCTTGGGTTTTTTTTTATAGTTGTGATGGTACTTCTTTGCTCTGCCGTCTAGTCTACGTTGATAATATTATTTTAAATGGTAACGATTCTTCAATTATCTTCGGTTTCAAATTTTCCTTTAACTCCGGATTTTCTACTAAAAATCTTGGTCGATTGAGCTATTTTCTGAGCCTTGAGGTTACCTACACTGATACTGGTCTTTTCCTATGTCAAGAAAAATATGGCAAAGTCTATTTTCACTCCTCTGGTTGTTGAACATGTTCTCACAAGCAAGGCACTCCTCATTCTGATATCACTAACTATCATTCATTTGTTGGTACCTTACAATAATTAACCATCACTCGATCAGATCTCATGATTCTTGTAAATCTAGTAAGCTAATTTCTTCATGCCCCAACAGAGAATCATTACTAGGTTGTCAAACGAATTCTTCGGTTTGTCAAAGAAACCATCACACATGGTCTTTCATTTTCTGATGGTTCTTCTTACAATTTAGTGGCTTATTCAGATGCAAATTGGGCCAAGTGTACGGAAACTCGTCGTTCTATATATGATTATTTTGTTTTTCTTGTTGTAAGTATCTTGAAGTGCCAAAAAGCAACCTATTGTGACTCGTTCTAGCCACGAATTTGAATATCAGGCACTTGCAAATACTACCTCAAAAGTTGTTTGGCTTACTTCTCTTCTGCATGAGCTCCACGCTCATCTATTTGGTTCTCATAGACTATATTATGATAACAATAGTTTTGTTTTCCTTAGTCAAAGTCCATTGGCTCATAAATGTGCGAAGCATATCAACATCGACTTTCACTTCATTGGTGAATTTGTGCAAATCGAAAAGCTCATTAGTTGATTTGTTGCTTCTCATCTTCAAATTACGAACATCTTCACCAAGAGTTTATCTCAACCACAGTTTGAATTCTTCAGATGCAAGCTTCGAGTCATTACATTCCCAACGTCACATTTGTGGGGGGTGATCAAGAATAAATATTCTACTATTTCATAGCATATCCTTTTACAAATTTATTTTACCCTGCTCAGGAAATTTATTTTTTATTTTCGTTAATTTTCTCCTTTACTCTTTATATAGAATTTGAATGAATAACTTTTTTTTAAACAGATAATATTGTTTTTATCATCACAATTACTAAGTTCTTTTCTTATGTCTACTAAGTTAATCAAAGACTTATTGGTACTTAGTGGGGACAGGCTATAGCGACCCAAGTCCAATTGACAACTCAAAGACCCAGACAACCTAAAGCCTGCAATCCACAACTCAACCAGCTATTGCGCATGGCAAATTGTCTAAGTAGCTAGATCAACACCGACCCGGATTCATGGTCTGCACTGACCACAAGTTGTGCTTGCCATAGAGGAGACAAGTCTACAACAAAGGGGACATGGCGGCGCAGAGCCATTGCAAACCTAACTGACCTCGAGATTCTCAGCGACCACGTCCTCCCCGGCGACTAAGTCTAGAATTAGGGTTCCCCCCTTTCGTCTATAAATAGGGGTTGAAGACCCGTATAGATTTTTTCCACTAAAAAATTATACCTAAATTCTGCCCAAATTAATACGGACTTGTTGTCGTTTACCGCATTTCGTTTCGGTGTTTGTTTACCGCATTTCTATTTTTTTGTTTTCTTTTATCGCTTTTATACTGCTCTGTTACCATGTTTCACTTTCCTTATTCGTTAATTTTTTGCGATTACTTGTTATTTCCGTTATGTTTTCAAGAAATCCATCTCAGTAAATCGAACCTCAACAATACTTATTATTAATTAAAAATTACAAAATTATAAAACTAATAATTTAAATGTTCATAATAAATTTCTTCTTCATTAAATTACGGGTTGATTAATATAAAACTCAATTTTAATTTATTTGATTGACGAATTTGAATAATATTTTATCGAATGAATATTGAAATAACTTTTCTAGCAGTGTAGCCTTGTCATTGAAATAAAACTATTAAAATCAAATTTTGGCGTAGCATAATTAAAGACGTAATTCTCCTTTTGTCATTTTGAGGACATATGAATATTCTCATCAATTTAGACCGACATAGAGTAAAGAATTTCAAATGTAATCAATTATTTTATTATTACTATATGTATATGTATAAGACTAGTCTCTTTTTTTTCTTTTTCTTTTTTCAAATCAGCATATGTAATCAAAACTATTTATTTTTAATATCTTTTTTTGAGAAATCAGTTTTGTGTAATTCGTTTGAGTTGTATCCATAGTAAAAGTAGATATTTTAATTTTAGTGAGAAGATATGAATTATTCGAGAAAAACTTTTTTTTGTGGTCCATGGTTGTTGTTTTTTATTTTTATTTTTTTAATTGGATATACAATTTAAATAATTCTTTTTGAATTTATGTCGATTAGTTGATTATCAATAAAGTACTAGATCTACATAAGAGCGTTACACGGTAAATTTTTATATGTAAAATTTTATTTTTAATATAATTTATTAATTTCAATTTTATTCTATCAAGATGTTTCAATTGTAAGTTAATCTCATAATTTATTGAACACAAACAAAATATTTTAATCACTTCCCGAGTTAAGACCACATTTAAAATTTTCAAGTATCTCTAAATATAAACTCATGTTCTGCTTAATCATCTAATTATTTATATTTTGTTGGTCCCGATATCAGAGTTCGTAATATGCAGTGGAAATAAGTATAAGTTGCACTTGTTCTCCTAAACTCACTGGAACTCAGTTTAGGGTTTCTGAAAGGTTAAGCTTAGATCCAATAGTTCTTAAGTAAGTTTCGCAAGATATACACTTCAATACTTAGGCAAGTATTGAAGGTTTAAAAGTCAGTTTTAAGAAACTTAAGAATATGAAAACTTAAATAAAAGCAGTAAAGAACACAGAATATTTTATTGTGATTCGGATCTAAAAATCCTACGTCCACTCTTCAGAAACTTGATCTGGAAATTCACTAAGTATGATACAAGCCTCCTTACGATCTATGCACACAACGTCGGCGCTCCGTCCTTCGGTCTGCTGTGGTTTCTCGCCTAGGAACTCCTTGTAAGCTTAGTCTTCAGGTTGAAGTGAGGACGGTATCCCGCAACCTTCTTCCCGGTAGTTGGATGTTTGTTGTTCTTCCAAAAACTCAGTTGGTTGGCAAAAGCCCATGAGAATCAGAATCCTTGAAGTAAGGAAACTGACTGCTATGAATATATATTAGAAAGATATATTCACAAAAGAATAGCTTAAGCTTTAAGCTTAGCCTCGTGCTTTTAACAACTAGCACGGAATGACAATTTGAGTCAGGAACTCAAGTCTCGTGTTCACAAACACGGAGAGTCAGAGGGCTTTGAGTAGAGAGTATGACAGAGTAACGGCTTAGCTTTCAGAGAGACTCAAAGATCCTCTTCATTCTAGATGTCGAGGTATTTATTGGCGATTCCTTGGAAGAATTTGAAATCTACCCGTAAAACACATTAATCCAGTCGTTAGAGACATGGAAAATGTCGTCCAATCATAGCCCCTGCATTATGTATGCTTTGCTCTGCTCTGCTTTCTGCTATGTAAGTGTACTTTTCATTGACTTTGTGTCAGACTAAGTTTCAGTTCGAGGAATTCAAGTATGGATATCCCCGTACTGACTTTTACTTAGCGATTAATTCTTGAAGTCTAACTAAGCTTGATTGTCTTAGTGTACCACGTGCTTAAAAGGTAAAGACTTTCATACTGACTTCATATAGTCAGTATAGGCAGCCCTCATATTGACTTCTCATAAGTCAGTATGGTGAACCCTCATATTGACTTCTCATAAGTCAGCATGGTAAACACTATACTGAGTACCCAAACTCAGTATAGGTCTTGGCCATACTTGGTGAAACCAAGTTTCACTCACGTACGCTTCTTCAATTCTCGAGCATTTCCTATGCTCGGTCTTCAGCTACTAAGTTCTATTACAATTCGATTAATATTTTACAAGGATTACATTTTTTAACTCGAGGAACTTAGTACTAACGTGAGTTTTGACATATCGAAACATCAAATTAAGGCGAGAACTAAAACTTAGTTCCTAACATATTTATTTAAAGTTAGTTTTTTATATAAATTTACAATATGTAATCTCTGTCCCTATACAAATATATTAAGTCAAATTATTTAATTTTCTTAAAAATAAATGAATTCAAAAGAAGTTGAATAACTGAAATAAAATTTACACATTATGATAAATACAATATTATAACTTTCGTCATGAAATGCATAAAAAAGTAATGTGAAACTATAGTTTAATAGAGTGAAAAAATATATTAAATAATATATTAACTATTTGTTTAGTGGTTATGGCTTGCATAAATATTCTAAAAAAATAAAATATTTCTTTTAAAGTTATGCATATTGTTCATATTAATATATTTAAAAGTTCATAAATTATTATATAAATAATCATCACGGAAAAATTCATATTATTGGGAATAATATTATTAAGAATCATAAACTAACATATCCTCCAATTAAATGAAGATAAACATATATAACTTATGCATAGTTCACAATTATAAAGTAAAATGTAAAATTTTATGATTTTGAATACTATAAAATCGGTAATTCTTAGGTCTTTATTTTATCCAAGACTTTATTATAATACAATCTTATTTTATAAATACAATACAATCTTTTTTGCTTTTTTGTTCTTATGCTTCAATATAATTTTATAGGTCATATATATATATATATATATATATATATATAGAGGAGAGATCATGTAAAAAAAATTCACATGTGAGAAAAAAGAATGAATCATGTCCATCAGATCTAAAAAAATCAATGGTTGATATTGAATCAAGCAACAACTAAAATGCAATCAAGCAACAAAATAATCAAGCAACAACTAAAGCACAATCAAGCAACATTGCAATCAAGCAACGACCTGAACACAATCAAGCAACGCCGTGAATGCAATCAAGCACCTTTCTCACTTTCTCACGTTAAGAATTTTCTCACTGGATCCGCTCCCTATATATATATATATATATATAATAAAATTAAAAAGCTTATATTGAACACAAAACCTAAGAAGTTTGATTCAAATATTATTCCATAAAAAATATTATGCTTGTATTGTTTTAAAAAATAATAAATATAATAAATTGGTGAGATAAAATATTTTAAAGAAAAAATAACAAATATAATTTTTATATTTTATTATTATTTATTGCATATTTATGATATAATAGAAAATTAAAAAAAATAATATTAAATTTAAAATATTGACGGGACGGTTATTTTAGACTATTACTCCCTCCGTCCCAAAACAATTGTCTGGTTTGGAAATAGCACAAATACCAATGCGTGTAGAGATAGAGGAAATTAGTATTTTACTAGTGAGTGTATATTAACTTTCCATTTTAGGAAAGGGGACAATTGTTTGGGACAGACGAAAAAGGAAAACAAGACAATTGTTTTGGGACGGAGGGAGTATATTTTAATATATTATTATATTATATAAATATAGATATAGATTTTAATAATTGTGCACGGCCGTGAATAGCTTTTATTCCAACATATACAAAAACATTACAATCAATTAGCCAAGATCCTCACAAAAAGAAAACTAAGCAATAATGTATTAAATACATCATTTTATTTTTAAAAATTATATTATTTACAACAAAGAAATATATTATCTGCAATAAAGAAATACATCATTTCATTAAATTCGTTTCAAAAAAAAATGATGAGACCGTCTCATCTAAGAATTTGTCATGTATTAATTTGAGGTGGCTTAATTTTGGTTTTGTATATTAAACAAAATTTATTCCTTTTATAGAAACAAAGGTAGGTGAAGCTTAATACCTAAGTTTTTTTAACTTCTGAAAATAAAGCAAACGAATCACTTAAAATTACTTTCTCATTACAGTGTGTTTGATTAGAGTTCACGCAAGTTCCAAATACTTCTCGATAAACGAGTTTGCTTTTCTCTTTATTTTATCCTTTTCTTAAAGCTAATTTTATTGCATTATGCTTTAATTCGTTATGGATTTTTCAATATTGATAAAATAAATGTTGCTTGCAATCATTTACTCTAGTTTTATAAAATAACATTGAATAGTCGTCGGTGTAACGAAGTATGGATGATGAGATGCTCTAGTAAAATCTTTTAATAGTTGAGAGTAGGGTGACATGAATGAATCGAATCCACTAAAACGAGAGAAATTTCGAGGTGAGAGTATTAGAACTGTATAGCTAAGGAAAGCTTAAATAGTTTTGATACAGGTTACTCATACTTACATAGTGCACTATCTTTTCTAATACTTTTATGAAAATCCCAAAGTTAAGCAAGTTTCACTTAGGAGTAGAACTAATAGGAAATACCTAATATAATTAATTAATTCTCTGGTCAAAAAATCAATTAATTATAGTGATTAAACTCTATGTTGTAATGAGCGCAAGAACTTGGAGAGGATGCTAAACTTATCAAAATACGCCGGTTCATGAACAAGCTCAAGCTCCATCTTGAAGAGGATGAGAAGAAGAGGAAGGCCGCAAAAGAAGCTGAAAGAATCAGGCAGGAGCTTGCTGACAAGGAAGAAGAGGCATGGAGAATCATAAGTGGCATAGTACCTATTACCCTGGCCATCACTGTATCTCTTGAAACTCCTTTGATTGATTTGTCGGAGGATGCCAATCAAGCCACAGCCAGTTCCTCCCAGTCTTCCATCATTGGTGAAGTAAAACATTTTATTCAATCTCAACTTGAAGCTATAAGGTAGGAAACTCAAGAGGTTAAAGAAAAACTTGAACAGAAAGAGAAGAAGGATGCTGAAACTCTCAAAATTGTCTCTTCCCTCAAACAGACTGACGACTGTGGCGAGTCTTTTTGATGTTGTGAAAAAGGGGGGAAGAAGATAAGAAAAATGAGGTTGAAGAAAGGAGAAAGGAGGAGAGGCTCAAGCATGAGAAAGAAGAAGAAGAAAAGAAGAAGAGAGAGGCTGAAGAAGCTGAAAGGAGAGAAATAGAAGAAGCCAAAGAGAAGCGGAGGGAGGGAGGCTCAGTTTCAAGCTTTAATGGAGTTGGCACAAAACTTTCAGATCCTAAGCCTTCTTCCTGATCAAAGCAACCCCGTAAGTCTCTAAGATTTTGAGTTCTGAAACTTAGTTTGAAATTGGGCTTTAGTTTTTTAGTTTTAACCTAGCTCTAGTTTTCAGTTTTTATGTATCTGTAACTCTTCACATTTAATGAAAAACCAAAAACTGGATTGCAGACAAACTCTTATTGTCTCTCTCTCGCTCTTATGATTTTTTTTTAACCTGACTGAATTCACATGTTTCGGTGTGATCAGCATCTTTACTAGCACCCTATTTTGATTATTATCGAGCAATATCTCTCCAATCCAGGGGGAATATCAAATAGAGTAGGTCGGATAAGGAAATGATGTTTCTGAGTAGTGTCGTTGTAAACTCAGTTCGTCGATTGTCCTTTTTTCAGACTCTTAGAAAGATGGTTTTGACAACACCAAAAAGGGAAAAATGTTAGAAACTGTGAAATTGGTTACCCTTTATTTGATATTTTGGTGTGTTAAAACTAGCTTTAAGTTTCTAGTAAGTTTCTACATGTAATCCTTGTATAGGATAAATTGAGTTGTAAAAGAAACTAGAAACTAGAAGCTAAGCATCGAGAAGACAGAAACTTAGTTTCTAAAGAAGGAAATTGTTAGAAGTCAAAGCTCGAGATGCTGAAGTCAAGTTTTAGAATTTAAAGATGAAGAAACTAAGAAACTAGATATCTGAAATCTAATTTTTGAACATGAAACTTGAAAAGGCCAGAAAGTCCGTTTCTGAAAACTTATTTTTCACCAAAGAAAATCATAAACTTAAAACTTGAAATTTGGAGGATCTTAGTTTTCAATTTTAAAGCTTAAAGAGCACGTGAAAAGCGAGAAGACAAAAGGAATTTGAGTGAATCTCAAAGTCTTATTCAAGTTTCCTTAAAGTGTCAATCAACAATCATGTACGAGGAATCTTCGGTTTTAAGTTTCTCGTACTGAAACTCGCTCTGACAGAGAGCAGGTAAAAGTACACTACAAAAAGTCAAAATCAGATCAAAGCAGAGCAGGCTGCTACAGCAAAGAAGAATGACGATGATTGGACGACATATTCTTTGTCTCTAACGGATATTTCTTGTCTCTAACGGACAGAAATTCAAATGATCAACCAATCTGTCTATAAATAGCAGACCACCACTTTAAAGGAGAGCACCTGAAACTTACGCAAAAATCAAGCAGAAACTATGTCAAAGTAAAAGCTCAAAATCACTCTGAATATTTTGTGTGTCTGAACACGAGGCTTAAGCTTTCTAAGCTCAAGCTTATCATTCCGGAATTTTGATTTTTACTGGCTATTGTCAACCACCTACGTTCTGGGAAGAACAGCAAACATGAACCATTCCAATTTGAGGGCTGCAAGGTGCGTCCTCATTTCAAGACTGAAGAAGTAAGCAGACCAAGTTTTCTGGGCGAGTGAGCTAGCAGATTGAAGGACATTGGCATCCAACGGGCTAGTTATAGATCGTGAGAAGTCTTGTACTTTGTTACTTAGTGAGTTCCTAGATTAAGTTTCGAAGAGTGGACGTAGGACTTAAGGTTCCGAACACTATAAATATCCTGAGTCATTTACTGTTTTTTTGTTTCTGCGATTTAAGTTTTCAAGTGTATTTGAAACCTTCAATACTTTCTAAGTATTGAAGTGTATGTCTGTAAACTGAAACTTTAAACTATCAGAGTTTAAGTTTAGCTAAATAAAGTTTTCAAAAACTAAAAACTGAAAATTGAATTTCAGTTTTCAGAGTGCAATCAATTTAATACTTCCATTGCATACAAAACTACTCTGATCTCGGAACCAGCATTTTCAATTTAATTATGTTTACCCAAATTTCAAGTAGATTATTAGGTTTGTAACAACTATTCTGGATACATGCATATGTTGAATTAATTTATTTATTTATTGTTGATAGTTCATGATTCCTAGTTTTAATTCTCAATCAGAAATTTTTGAGATCGACATGAGATAATAATTTATAATTGCACATTATTTACTGATGGACCCGGGGTGAAAGTTAATATCTAAAATAAGAATGTATAATATGATCATTTAACTATCCGACAATGAAGTATTGAATTGTAGGGAATAAAATTTTATATTTTATGTGATTGATTAATTTGTGTTCTTTAGACCGAGAGGAAATTGTTACTACTTGCCCGACAAATTGCAAGAGTAAACTTTTTTTTTTTGAATAAGTGTACATTAATCTTAAACACACACACCCAAGTGTTCCCTTGGGAGCTCGAACATGTGACCTCTCAGTCACAGGCAAGGTGCTTTAACCACTACAACCCTAAACCCTAAACAACACAATAATTTATAGTGGTTCGAGTTATGCTCTACGTCCACTCTTCAAGCCTCCTCGGTGATGATATTATTATGGTGAAGAAAATACAAAGTATGACAATTACAATTGGTGTGGAGCAGGGGTATATATAGGGAGATATTCCTAAATACATAAGGAATATAAAACCTAGATATTGTAAAATATATCTAACTAAATCTATCTAATAGATTTATTCCTATCCAAATCTAATACCAATAAGGATAAATCTTGTCCAACAAGGAAATAAGATATACGCCATATCTTTTCCATATTTCTCTCAAACTACTTTCTAGTTTATCCAATGTGGGACAATTGGGTTTGTCAATCCCAACATTCCTCCCCTCAAACCCAAGGACCACAATCTCGTATCCTTCCCCTCGATCATAATTCATCTTGTACCGCTGTTAACCCACGGGACTCGCCGCCTGACCACCACTATCATGAAGCTTTTGACACATGGCACTCATTGTATCGAGGTTTGTTGAGGGCTTCCTCCCCTCAAGCCTTGATCCGTCTCAACTTGGTTCCTTTCCAGGCTGCTAGCCATTGCAGCCTCCCCCACACCATATAGCCCATCGTGTGAGATGTACAACCTGAATTCAGTATCCAATTCAAGGTCGGGCCCAAAACTCCAATTTCTCATTGTTCTCTCCACACCTTTCGCAACACCGTGTCTTTCTCGCTTAATATCCGAGCACTATGAGCTCTCTCCAGTGCATCCTTCTTCTGTTGTTCCATTATCTTGTTGGTCAACACAACCTTCTCCTTCAAGGTATCTACCAAGTCTTGCTGCACAATACCGCTTGCATCTTCATCCTCCACAGATCGAAGTCGTTCGATCATATGAAATTCTCCACCTCGAATATTGGTTGAACCTACTGCAATCACTTTGACCACGTGTTCGTTCCACGTTCACCGCACCAATTTGTTGTGAATTGAAGCGATTGTAGACACAAATAACTAACAGAAAATAAAGAACACAATAATTTATAGTGGTTCGAGCTATGCTCTACGTCCACTCTTCAAGCCTCCTCGGTGATGATATTATTATGGTGAAGAAAATACAAAGTATGACAATTACAATTGGTGGGGAGCAGGGGTATATAAAGGGGGATATTCCTAAATACATAAGGAATATAAAACCTAGATATGGTAAGATATATCTAACTAAATCTATCTAAGAGATTTATTCCTATCCAAATATAATACTAATAAGGATAAATCTTGTCCAACAAGGAAATAAGATATACGCCACATCTTTTCCATATTTCTTTCAAACTACATTCTAGTTTATCCAATGTGGGACAATTGGGTTTGTCAATCCCAACACTAATTTTATCAGCGATCAGTTACTCATCATATTTTTAATCTCGTCAATCACCTATAGTATTTTTAACAAATAAAAGTAAAATTTAGTGTAAAATCTTATAATATGACAAAATTGAGGTCATTTTTTTAATTTATCAAATATTAAGATATTCACTGATAGAAAAAAAAAAGTTGGATAGATTTTAAAGTTGAACGACATATTGAGATAAAATTCATAATTTTCTCTTTTCAAATTAAATACAAATATCAAATTTTTTAATTAAATAGTCAATCTATTTTGAACTATGCAAATATAGGAATACATTTGTTATTTGGTGAAGGAAAGCTTAATGGATTTTATCGAAATTCATATTATTAAATAAAATAGTACATGTATTTTTAAATGGTGTCATTTGATAAAAAGAAAGAAATCGTGTCAAAATCTTTCAAAATTGTTTGTGAAAAAAAAAGCATCATAAATATGAGAATCCAATAATCTGAATGGCGTCATTTACAAATACATACAATATTTTATTAATAACATAGTCAATAAATCCAGTTTACTTAGTTTTTTATTGCAAAAGAAATTAAATTTTATACTTGCATATTTTAAAATAATTTGACTATTTAATTTAAAAATTGATACTAATATTAAAAAGATGTAATTATATATTACCTACCTCCCAAATGTTACATATTAATTTTGCATTATCTTTATGTAATGTAATGCACTATATCTTATGCAATATATAGCATTATCTTAAGAGCTTAACACATGAATATCGCATTGCATTATTTATAATAATTTTGTCCATAATTTTTGTAATGTACTTAATTTGCCTAGATAATATAACTAATTTATTTAGTTAATGCAGTGAAATTTGATTTAACAGTTGATATTTGGGAGATGATTATGTACCCCTAATATTAAATTTGAGAATTAAAACAAAATTGTAAGTATATTTGAATGGGGTATTTGATAATTTATTACATATCGACTATTTTTTATTATTTGATTGATATTTTTAATTTCACATTCTATTCATCGCTTTAAATAATATTTACATGGGGAGAGAGAAGGGATGATAATTAAAATACTTTGGACATACAAGTGTAGAGGACAGTGGTGGTGAGTGATGGATGGATGGATGGATGAAAAATGTGGGGTACAAAATTATGTCTGATTTTTAACCTTAAATAGGCACACACTTTCTTTGTCAGCTCCCTTTGACACGTGAATACCTTTCCATATTTGGAAATATGAATTTAAAGTAAGTCACATCCATTACCATTACTCCCATTTATCTCTTTTTCAATTATACACCCACCCCTACCTTTCCATTATTCAATACTTTTTCATCACAAAATTAAATATTTCTAAAATAAACAAGAATATATTAATATATGTTGCGTCTGCATTTAAATACATACCATGTGATTAATATTTGATGTATGTGTGACATATGTGATTGGTACTTTATTCGATTATTATGTTATATTTATAGATTTATTACGAGAGTGAAAACCATCCATCACTTTACAACAGAGTTTGAGGTTAATAACCAGTGTGATAGAATTTGATTCTGATTGTGTTGTCACTAATTTGTAGAGTGTGATATTATTCCAATACTGCAAAAGGCATATTGGTTTTAATAATTCACCAAGTTTAGTACAAGTGACTGAACTAAATTCATTGCTACGAGTCTCCATCAACTTCTGAATAATTAATTACTATCTAACTAATTTTGAGCTGCCAATATTTATCTAGGGCATCACAATTGATGACTATACCTCCACTACACGTACGACTATAATAATTGGCTGCCATCTCTCTCTCTCCCCTTTTCTTTTTACTTGATTTGTTAAATCCATCACAATTCCACTACCAAAAATATGTATTTCATTCATATATACAAATATAAGTATATAGAATTATGATATATTTTAAACAGGAGGTTGTTGGTATGTCTTGAAATAATTGTGTCGACCAATGGTCAAATTTACTCAAATTATATAATAAAAAATGCAAGGAGTGAGCAATCATATATATCCCAAAAGAGTAGCTCTAATTGAATGTAGCATGTGCGCTTGAATTATTTTGGGGCTTGGGTGTGGAATGGATAGCTTTCCTTCCTTTTCAATCGTTATTTCAATTGTAATTTTAGAAATTAAGAGATATGTATGTTGAGATTAATTTATAAATCATAATAATAAAGTGATAGATATGAATTAATTATTTGATGTGGAAAACGTGTAGCATTAGAAAAACGTGAGGATATAGAAGAGAGAGGGGAAGGTGGAAATAATTAAATGTAGAAAAAAGTGAAAAGATTAGAGAAGAGGAAATCAAATTAGGTGGTGTTTAAGGATAGATAATAGAAAACATGAAACACTAAGAAAACGTGAGAATGTTGGCCCACTCATCGAGCTGGTGGGAAAGCTACTGTGAGATTAAATCACACCACATGTCAGTTACATCTAATGCCTCTTTTCGTCAACTCCCTCCTTTTTTATTTTTAATTATGTTAAAATATAGTTTCAATATTTGATGAGATTGGATCATGACAACTATGAGAATGTGTCGAGTTAGAGTGGGTTTATAAACTTGAGGACTGTTGAGGGGCTACGGAAAAGATTTTGGTGTATTTAGTTTCCTAATCTGGTGGGATTTATCCAAATCAGAATAATATCTAAATATGAATATATTAAAATTTGGAATATATTTACCATACTCAGGGTAGATTTTCGTTAAGATTAACAAAAACTATCATGAACTATAAGATTAGCTCCATTATGCATTCTTAGGTTCCGAATTTTATTTTATTTTATTTTTTGAAATGAAGTTTTATACAATTTTATTTTTATTAAATTAATATGTATGTATTAAAAATACTGAATAAAAAAAATTTACTAATTAATTATCATCTAGATATTAGGCCCAACTTGAATATTTGTAGTGTGTGACTAATTTTGCAATCAATATTTGGCTTGTATGTTAGCTCGAATTCAATAGGTCTACTGTTTTTTATAATATATACCTGAGAAGTTAAACTTAGATCAAATAAATTATATAGAAAATGTAGTGAATTAAAAAATGATGAGGATAGTCAAAATGATGCATTAATTTTAGCTTGCATTTTATTTAATGACAATCCATGGATTTTTTTGGAGGTCTTACTCTTTCACATCATGTTTTTCCATGTAATTGATTTGATACCAATTTAGGTTATTATATTAGTACAATAAAAAAATTTATTTGTTTAGTTTTAGATGGTGTAAATATTAACCCTTGTTTATTGCTGGGTAAATAAAACTCACAATCCTGTAAATCAGACAAAAATATATAAAAATAAATTACACAAAAAAATAAAAAGTTCCATAATAATTCCTAAAAAATTAATTTAGTTGTAGATTGTAGTTTTGTTTTGATAGTTTTTGTTAATGTTTTGCCGTGACACAAAGACTGCAGACTCTAAAACATCTTTTTTTTCTTTCTAAAAATTCTAATCAACTGTCTTTTCACTTCTGTCACATTCACACATATTTTATATGTAGGGAAAATCATGCTTTCTCCGTTCCGCATAATTAGTTCCACTTTGATCGAACACGATAATTAATATTTTTTAGTATAGTTTAATTAATATTTTATTGATGTAACGGAATTTTTTTTATTTTAGAAAATGGGATTAATCTAATGAAATTGACGAAAATGAAAAATAAAATTAATCTGACGGAATTAAGAGAGTACTTTGATATATCATTTGGATATACATGATGAGTCTTGTGCTAAATTAGGGATAAATATATTTCTTTCATAATCGACACTGAATTAATGGCCAAGATTAAAAATTCTTACAATCTTATGGTTTTTTTCTTTATATTTTATATTAAAATATATAGTGGTAATTGTTGTATATATTATACTTAAAGAAATAATAATTATTTTTTAATAAATATTAATATTTTTTTTATCTCAATGTTAATGTGATTAATCTAAAGTTCTTATTATTTTTATTTAGTATAGAATTTATTTTTAGCTTTGATCTCAACTCTCCATATATAGAGAGAGACTTGATCATATGCATAATCAGTTGAATGTATTAATTGTGAAAAAACTTTAACCTTAGTTTTAATAGATGGATGATTAAAGTTTATTTGACATTTTGAATTTTAACATGGAATGTTATGACGTATATTAACGAAAAACGTAACATTAAACATGATTGTAATATTCCGTTTTCGAATCTAGTATATACATTAATTAGAACACAATTGTTAACATTTTTCTAACATCGAGTATTAATTAATTAGAATGCAATTTTTTACGAAATTATAAAAGTAGAAGCCAAATTGTGAGGTTACTAGTGGCACGTGATTTTATATTAGACCCTTTGATCCATATAACCCATTAGGGATCCAGCCCCAATTATTTATTTTGGGACATAAGATTTAAAAAATTATACATTTGTATATTTGGATTGTAAAATCTTATTAAATGAATATAATGAAATATATAATTGAACCACATTACATCCACGTATCAGTAATAAGAGAAACTCAATAACAATGGATAAATAAGATATTAAAACAAAATTAGATATTTTTTTTAACGGTTTTTACATATTTTCCGAATTCAAGAATAAGAGAAGGAGAAGAGAATCGACCCATAGTTTATTTGAAGGCAAATTCTCAGATGAAGCGGTCTCATTATTTTTATTGTGTGACGAATTTAATGAAATGATGTGTTTCTTTATTGCAAATGATGTATTTATTTATTGCAAATAATGTAATTTTTAAAAATGAAATGATGTATTTAACTTATTGAAATGATGTATTAATGTCCGTCTCACAATAAAAAAATATTGAGGCCGTCTATCAGGAGACCAACTCTTATTTGAATCATTAAGAATGGCTTATTTATGTCGAACTTTAATTATGCATCATTTTTTTAAAAATGCATTTTAGTTCAATCTCCGATATATAACTTGAAAAACCGATCTTAAGGAATTTATTTTAGAAATTTGGACTGTTTAGCTATGTTGAAAAAGTGTTTCGATTGAACTAAAAAATATATAGCTGGAAATAAAATTCCATAATAAACATTTTGTTTTTATTAAATTAGTTATCTTATCTAGTTGAATGGAAAAGACATCACTTTTTGTTTTTCGATTTATTGAAATATAACCACATATTTTCAAAAATCAATTAAAATTTCTTTTAGAAACCAACTAATCTCTATCAAATGAACAATTGATATGGTTGTTACACATTATTCGGCTTTTCTTTGATCAGTTATTTAATATTACTTTGTTTGGATCGAGCTTGTCACTTTGGGCCTAATATTCTAAACGAATAAGAACTGGATCAATACATAATTCTCCAATTGGTAGTCATCATTATCTCCTCTAGTGTTAGGTAGTTTAATAAAAAATTGATGCTTAGATAACCTAAGCTAGGTACCGCTAGTTGGTTAAGGTGGCTATTTTTTTTAATAATTTAAATTTAATAATTATATATTATAAATATTAAATGTAAAAAATTAAAAGCTAATACTCAAATAGCGCCTAGCCTAGTAATTTTTAGAACAACGATAGTGATCCATCCTTGTCCGTACATCCATCTTGTCCGTTCCATATGATGATCTAAAGGATGACAGAGACAGGCAGACGGAAGGAGATTACATAACAATAATCCATCTGGTTTTTAGCTAAGGATAATTGCTCATGCACAACATTTAAAAATACGCTTAAAATCAAAATCAAGAGATGATTGCAGGTCCACTCATAAGTTTTTGAAGGCAGGAGAGAGAGAGAGAGAGAGGGGAAAACATAAAGAAGGAAAAAAACTACTCCCACATGAAAGAGAGAGTGTGATGGGGTGATGATGTTTCCTCCTGAGGGAAATATTGAAAGGCCGCAGCATCATTACTTTGATGATGATGGTGATGGTGATACTGCCCTGCACCAATGGTGGCGTTGTTCACAAGTGGCAAGGGTAAGGGTAAGGGCAAGTGTAGGGGGAGCTGCTTGGCTTGAGGCAAACCAAACTCCCTCGATGACAGAAGAGAGAGAGCACCATCAGAGCCACTGCTACTAGTTGCTGCTGGATCCACAAACCCCCCGGTGTCCATGTAGTTGACTCCGGCCCAGGGGTATGAGCTGCTGCTGCTGCCTAGTATCTGTGGGGTGCTGAATGAGACGAGCCTTGATGTGGTGGCTTGTTCCGGCTGCGGCTTCCTACGCCTCCGGTTGTGCCCATCGAGTCGTTTCCTGCAGCTGCGCTTCCCCTCATCAAACTCTACAAGAGAGTGAAACCTGCACAAATTATGTTCAATTACAAACTCAGTATTTCACTTATAATGCAGACAGCAATCAATGATAATAATCTTGGATGGGAAAGCGAGAGAGTGACAAATGGTTGTCGAGGAGTCCCTTTCTGACTAAAAATTATTCAAAACAGCAGTTTAAGTTTGCAAGGTGGTGGTCCTTTCTGATTCCACGTGTCCGACGCTTGCCATCATAAATGGTCCCTTGAATTCGTTCCAAACATCAAATCCATAGCTCTCAATATTATACAACTGAATGCTAAAGAAACATTAACATGGTGCAGGAGAGTTGTAGCTGCAAGGTTGAATTGAATCCAGCAGTATAAAAACTAAAGTGAGTTTATAAATAAATACCTGCTGCATTGCTGGCAAAAGCGCTGCTCCCGACCAGCAATTGTAACCTTGGGAGTCTTGGAGTGAGCTTCACAGACTTTATGGCGGCGGTGATAGTCTCTGCACTGGCTCAAATCAGCACTGCATCCGTCCACCAAACAATGAGGAGCAACATTCCCAGGGGCTTTGGCCCTTTTCGATGATGAAGATGATTCCATTGCAACTCCTGCTCTTCTGTTCAATCAATGTTTGCTACTTGTCTATTTCTACCTGCAATCCAGACTAATTCCTTCCTGTTACATACATATCATATCATGTCAATCACAAACTAAGTTAACATCAGTCATCCTATCCCCAAACACTATCCTATCAATCATTCATGCATATCTAAACACTTATTCACAACCCAATTACTTACCTTTTTCTGGATATATATTCCAATACACCAACATACAGAAACACAATCTGCACAGATTTCATCAAGACAAAAGGGCAAAACTCGCCAGACAAAGTCATTCAAGAAAAAGTGAACCCAGCTCAAAGACTTGTTTTTTTGGAGGCAGACCAGAGTGCCATTTGTACAAGAGGGAGAGGAGAAGAGGGGAAATAAATAAACAGTTTCTATCTCTGTCACAATTTGAATATCACAAACATTGGAAATCAGTAAATACCCATTTCAGAAAATAAACACTCACTTTTGCTACTTCTGATGGGAGTTGAAGAGTAGGGAATCAGTGTACAGAAACCCCAAGAGAGAGGGAGAGTGGGGATTGTAAAATTGTACCTCAGAAATCAAACAAAGAGCCTGCCAATACTTGCCATGCTAACTGCTAAGTACCAAAGAAAGTGAAATAGGGAAAAGGGTGGCCAGAATGCATTTATATACACATACACACACACAGATGTGTACATACAGAAAGCCCAGAGCAAGAAAGTGAAACCATAGAAATTGATAAGGGTTAGTAATGAGAGAGAGGGTAACAAACAAAGACTTACATACAAGTGCAAATGGTGAAGATTGACTTAGTCGTCCCAGCCATTCATTCTCTAGGTGGATCAGTGAAAAAAAAATTTAAAAAAAAACTAGACAGAAGTAGTGAGTGTGAAGTTGATAAGGGTATAGACTGACAGTAGCAGTTATAGCAGTAGAGTAGGCTTGTGGGGTTGAGTTGAAAAAAGCTATCAAGTATAAATGAACACAAGAGAGAGATTTGCAATAAGAGAACAAAATAGTCTTCAAAGTGTTTTCATATGTGAGAAATTATTGGAGAAGACCAAAACCACACAAAACCATTAGCTGCATAATAAATAAATAAATCTTGCACATATTCATCCAACAAAGAAAGGAAGATGCCAAGAAGAAAGCTACAAAAATGGTTCACATATTTTAGAGTTGTGGGCTTTTGAGACACACTTGGCATTAAGAAACAAGATTTGGAGCAAGATTACCAGTTTTGCTAAAAAACTTGCCTTCCTTTTTGGGCTAGTAGCCTTGTAACAAGTGATTAAAAAAATAGATTGCCAAGATTAAAATAATAGTTAATGATATAAAGATGTTAGTTGGGGTAAAAGAGAAAGAGAGGCCCCATATAAAATGTGTGGCAAAGAAAGGGACAGGGTGTATGCGTTTCAGTCTTTCAGTCTTTTTCTTTTTTCTTCTTTTTATGAGAGAAGAAGGGAAAAGTAAAGTACAAATTAATTGAAGGTTGGCTTTATCTACCAAATCAAATTCTTCCACTTTCTTGTCTAAATCATCTATCATCCTGCTGCCACATTTCATACCTTCCTTTGCTTATAATTCTGTCTTTAAAAGTAGAATTTCACCTTAAATTTGGTTAAGATTTTCTTTTTGAGTGAAATTATGAAATAGCTAATTTGGTTATTGTATCTATCAATTTTAGCCACACTTATGAATATATATCGAAAATAGCCAAAGTGTCTTTTCATTAAATTTATTTCCATAAAAACCCTTCAATTATAATTCATGTAGTTGTTCTAATTTTCATTTCTAATTTTTAATCTAATTTCTTCTAATTGTTGATGTAATTCTTTAATTTTAGCTTCTAATATTTCTATGTCAGAACTAAGTTGTCTAATTTCCTGTATATTTTATTTATCAACAAGTGTAAATTTTTCTACTAGACAGCTATAAGCAGTATGAGTTTCAAGATATTCTTTTCGTAATTTTTGTTGCATCAATTCATGAGTATAAGGAAGATATATGCTTCTTTCGTCATCTATTTTTATTGATATAAAAGTGAAACTAGGCATAATTTAATTAGTATCGAATTATATTTTATCATTTATTTCTGTAACAACTGTTTTTAATTCTTGTATTTGTTTATTCAGTTGTGTTATTTGATTTTCTGAATGTAGTGTTTGTCTTTTTAGTGGTTCAGGCCATTTATTTTGGTTTATATTGCTTGTACTAGCCCTTGGTTGTTCTATTTTTAAGGTTGGTGTATTATTTTGAATTCTTTGAGATGAACTTCGTTGAATGAATTTTTGTAGGCTATTATCTTTTTTTATTACAGTACTTGTAGTACTTAATAGTTCGTCTGTATATATTCTATCTCTATGTTGAAAAATTATACTTAAATTACTATTAGTTAATGCATAAGATACTTTGTAACTTACAGTAAATGGTATATCTAAGGATCTCATTAAATCTTTTTTAAGAAAATTACATCGGACTCCAATTGCATCATTAAAGGATTGTGTTTGGAAAGGAATTCCATATTGTAATGCAACATTGAATTTAATGATGTCAAAACCTAGATTGACATCTATTCCTCCTATAATTTTATCTTTTTCATCCAAAATTCTATTGTAAACAATTTGTAATTGTACAGGTGTGTCTATTGCTGTGAAATAAGTAGATTTTACTATTATTTGTATTATTCCAATATGTATGTATCCTAATTTCTTCTGATCTTTTTTAGGTATTTTTTCTATTTTTTCTTTTATTTTTTCTTTATTCATTATGTATGCTTGGAATTCATAATTTACTTGATTCATGTATACTAATGATTCTCCACTCATTAATCCATAGTATACTATATTTTCTCGATTTAGTATGTTTGATTTTCTTTTATTAAAAGTTGGAATTTCTATACTTTCTTTGGAGTTAAGTGTAAATTCTCCCTTTTTTCGTACTTTATTTATTATTTTCTTATCGAATATTATATCAGACAAGTATTCTCCAATTGATTCTGCTCTTATTATTTCTTTTATATCTTCTTTATCGTCTTGATCTTGCCTCGAGCTTTCTCCTTTTTCAAAAATATTCATAGTAATTGTTTAATATTTACTTTATATAAATTTAGTCGCGGGATTTTAAATTTTTCACCTTGTATTTTTAGTATTAATTCTTTACTTTTTATTTTATAATTAAAGTTTTCTAAAAAATCTATTCCTAATATTATTTCCTTTTGTTCTTGTTTAGTTCTTCCATCGATTGGTATTTCTATTTTTATTGAAAGTGTTTTACTAAAAATAATATTAACAGATGTATATTTAGTGTTTCGTACTGGAGTTCCTTCGAGAGTAATATATGTTACTTCTGGATATAAATCATAAATTTCTGTTGCTAGATCTTCACTTATAAAACTTGTACAAGATCCTGTGTCTATTAATGCAACAACTAACTTTTTGTTTATACTTGTTAGTATATGATATTGATTATAATTATTATGATCTAACTTAACTTCTATGTTCTTCATATCATTTATTACTCTGTCGGGCCTGCTATATGCTGTCACAGCGATATAGGTTGCCACTTTGACATTTCATGCTTGATATGTTGAACCTTGTAAAAGAGTTTTGTGATTTCATACCTGAAATGTTTCTTCTTCAAGATCTCAAGATCAATTCGGCCAAAGAGCTTCCTTGCTGTAGCCGTTTTTAGATCCTCCAGAGATAGAAAAACCCTTTCATATATGAGAAATATATTACATGAGATAGAAAGAGAAATATGTTACAATAGGAAGTGTGTCCTCTCCTAATGAGAGAGCCACCTTATTTATAGGCGACGAAAGGTCTGCCTTTTACATTATTAGGGTACCACTACACATGGAGGGGTACCACTACACACAGTAGAATCTAATAATTTACATAGTAATTACAAAAGGAAAGAAACAAAAATAGTGATGTCTTTTCACATCTTTTTCTCTTCTATTGTCTCAAAGTCTGCATCTCCGTCGGTGCTTGGTGTACATATGCTACAGGCATGATCTCCTGGGAATTCTTCTATCAGTCTGATACAAATTTCTTGTTTTATTTCTGGAGTGTATTCGAAATCAATTCCTTGTAAATCTCTTAGGAATTTTTCTATATATTTCTGGCTTTGAATATCTACTTCTTTCCCTCTTGCTTGCATGCTCCATATAATTACTGATTTTGAAATATAATTTGTTCGTGCTCGAATCTTGATTCCTCGTAGTAGTATCAGGACATAATTATTTAAAAATTGTTGTATGATATCTTCATGCTTTGTATCTCCAATAGTTGGGTAATTTTGATTGCTTACTCCTATCTGGCATAATTGTATAGCTGGTTGTCTAACTTGTCCTGCTTGCTCTCCTTCATTGAAGAATAGTGGATATGTTGCAAATATCTTCAGAAATCCTTCTCTTTGTTTTATCACTCCTGAATGATATTGTTGAATAGCTTTCTTCATGTAGTTTGGGAAGTATCGAAATATATCCATGCTTCTGAAGTAGATTGTACTTATGAGTCCGCTTTGGAACATCATATATGTCTTAATAGTATCTGCTTCTGGTAAAACAATTGTCTTGGGCCCTTGAAATATTCCTTCAATAGGGTATATGCTTGAGAGTTTGTCTGCTATTGTGTAATTAACCAAGAAATTATATTCTTGATCAAAAATTGCTTTGGTTAGTTTTGTTAATTCTTTCCGTTCTTGTTCAGTAGGGATAGAATTTATTATTAGTGGTTTGTTATTAGGGATTCGCCCTAAATTTGCCATTCTTGATTGAAGTGGTTGTCCTAGCATTGCTACATAAGTATTTCGGTACTCTGTTAGTGCATTTTTTGCTTCTTGTAGGCTAGGATATTTTTTGTAGATGATGCCACTTTGGTTGTTGATGAAGATCGCTGCTTTGCTCCAGTCATCATATATTCCTGTGTTTAAACCATTAAAAATAACATAGTATGCTTTAGCTCTTTCTTCTTCATCAAATTTTTCTTTAGATCGAGATCCACCAGTTGCCTGTTCCTCTGTCTTTGATTTATCTTTGATTGTTGCTGCTGGAAGATCTTCGGTTGATTTGTCACTGGATGAATTAAGCATTAATTCTATTGCCTGTGCTTCTTTATCTGCTTGGCTTGCTTCTTTTTGTAATTGTTGTGCTTGCAGACGAAGTTGTTTTGCTTTTTCTAATAGTCTTTCTCTTTCTGTTTTCAGGATGGATCGCACTCCTTCCATTCTCTTGTTAATGTATCTGCTAGATTGTTTTCTTTGCCTGAAATGTATAAAGATAAGAAATCGTATTGTTGAGCTTCAAGGCTCCATCTAAGTAGTCGTCATTTATTATATGATTCTTTTATTTTGTATTTTGTAAAGTCTTTTGTATAAGAACTGTCCGTTTGATATATAAATTTTATTGGTTGTAAGTCCAATTTGAATTTTCGTAATGCTTTTATGAATGCAAGTGTTTCTTTTTCATGAACTATATAATTTTTCTCAGCTGGTTTAAATGTTCCCGATGCCCATTTCGTTAATAATATATTCTTATATTGTTTTAAAAATGTTTTTACTTCAGATGATTTATTATTTGTGATAAATATTTTGAAATCATTATAAACACCTGGGATTGCTTGAAGGACTGCTCCCCAAGTATCTTGACTTGCGTCAGTATTTAGAATGAGTAAATCGTTTGGTTTTGGTAGATATAATTTTGGAAGGTTTTTACATAATTCTTTTAAAGCTTTTACAGCTTGTGTTGCACTAATTGTCCATTTCCATGGAATCTTTTCTGATATCATTTCTTGTAATAATGCTCGTTCTTTTGAAAGTTGTTTTATAAAACCTTTTTCACCAATGTAGTTTAAACATCCAAGAAATCGTTGTATTTGATTTCTATTTTCTAATTTATCTGGAAATTTATTAATTTTTTCTAATAAATGTTTTTGTGGTTCTATGTATCCCCCTTTTAAAATCTTCATTCCTAGGAATTCTACTTCTTCTAATGCTATTTTTGCTTTTTCTTTACTTAGAATTACTTCTTTTTCTTTTAGTTGTAGAAGAATCTTTGCAACTTGATTTAAATGATGTTTTCTTGTTCCTAAAGTAAAAATTATAATATCGTCTATATATGCCAGACTTATAGATTCAAACCCCTTAAGATTATTATCCATAAATCGTTGATAGATACTAGGTGCTTGTTTTAATCCAAATTGCATAACTGTAAATTGATATTGATTTTGTGGTGGACAACTAAATGCTGTTAAAGGTTTAGTATCCTTATGTAATCGTAACTGCCAATATCCTGATTTTGCATCAAGGGTTGTGAACCATTCTGCCTTTTTAATTTTATTAAAAATATAATCTTGCCTAGGTAATTTGTATGCATATCCTCTAGTGGCTTTATTCATTTCTTTATAGTTTATAACCATTCTTCTTTTCCCCCGTTTAATTTCATTATGATTTTCAACATAAAATGCTGGTGCACTATGTGGACTTATGCTTGGTTCTATAATTCCTTTTTCTAATAATTTTTCTATTTCTTCTTTAAATTCTGCGACATCTCTTTCTGTATATGGAATTCTATTTGGTATATTTACTTCTTTATTAGGATCTATTAATTCTATCCTAACTTCCATTGTATTTGTATTCTTAATAGGGTCTAAAGGATCTTGACTGCTTATTTCATCGAGGATTCTCAAGACTTTTATTTCGATTTCTTCGTGAATGTACAAAATTAATTGATTTTTAAGTTCATGGATAATTTTTCCTTGTAAAAAGGAAAGTGTAGTATATATCTTTGTTGTAACTAGATGTCTACGTTGATTTTCCATTGCTGGACAACGTAATTTTACTCTATCAATTTCTTGAATAAAAGGGTAATATTTTTTAAGAAAATTGTTTCCTAGTATTAATGGTACTCCTGTATCTTGTTTGTATAAGGTGTCTAGAGGGAATTTTCTTCCTTCAATTAGTATTACAAGATCTTTTGCTCTATCATTTATTTGGATAATTTTATTATTAGCAATTCTTACTTGTATTGGTTTTTCTAGTGTCGACCAATATTTTGCTGGTAACATTCTTTCTTGTGCAAGGCATATAGTTGCTCCAGTATCTATATAAGCAAAAGTATATTTATTAAATAGTTTTACTTTTATAAATGTACTATTTTTGCTCATCACTACTTTCTGTATAGTTAGAAGTTTCAGATTCAGATTCTATGCTATATGTATCGAAATTCATTTCTTCGCCTTCTTCGTATATGTCTTCTATAGGTTCGAGTCCTAAAGAGTATATTAGTTTTATTTTATTCTCTTTATATAAGTTTTTCTTTGGACATTCATTAGCATAATGACCAAATTCTTGACATTTCCAGCATCTACATGTCTTTTTTTCTTTCGAATTTTTCTTATTTCTTGTGTTTTTATTATCGTATTTATCGTATTTTCTATACCTCATCTGATATTTTTGTTTCCATAGTTTTTTAAATGTTCTATATTTTTTATATCGAGGGTAATATTGTTTTTTATATCTTCTCTTTCTTTCTGGTTTACATCCATATTGATGTGGAATTATTTCAAGTTGTTTACAACATCGTATATTTATTTTTTCTAAATATTTTTCTTCAGTTTTTCTCATACACAAATCATCTCTATATTCTAATGCATATTTTTCTATTAATCCTAATGTTTCTTTTGTTTTAGTTTTTGCTGGGTTTGTTAATTGTATATTTATATATTGTAACATTGCTGGTGGTAGTTTACTTTTTACTATATCTAATAGGCCAGTTCTATCTGGTGTTTTATAATAATTTTCTTTTATTTGGCAAAAGAAATTTTCTATAAAACATGGGTCACAGAGAGCCATATTACTTAGTATTTTTATAATATGTGATTTTTCAAATTCTCGTGTCGTTTCTGATTCATCCCCAAAAAATTCTGCAAATATTTCTTTAGTTAATTGTTTTAGAAGGTCAAATTTAGCTTCTTTTGATGTATCTGTTTTAGCATAGTTTGTATAATTACATGGCGTTGTTTGTAACCAGTCTGATAATTGTGCTGTAGCTTTATACATTATATATGTTAAAAAATCTTCTAGTGGTAAATTGCTAATTGTATCATCATCAGTTTGGACTATCATTTGGAATTGGTTTATCCATAACATAATTAAGCTTGTTGCATTTGACGCACAATCTATGTTTAATACTCCACTACTTATACTTCTTTCTTTCTGAATATATGATGGTGGAATATTCTTTTTGTATTTTCCTTTTGTATATGTATAATCATTTTTATACATATAATCAATAAAGCTTTTTTCATATTTATTTGGTCGTGTTTCATTGCTTGTAGAAGCATTTTCTTGTTGCTTAATATAATCTTCTTTTTTACGTTTTTCTTCTTCTTCTTCCATATTTAATGTTGGATTTTCATCATCACTATCTATTCCATATATGATACCTTGAGCATCTTCTTCATCTATTCTTGCAACATTTAAATCATGTATTTGTAATTTGTCTATTAATTTTGATAATTTTTCTATTTCGTTTATCTTCGAATTGGTGGTATCCATTTATTTTTTAAATTTATAGGTTCATTTATAGGTTCATTTTTTATTAATTTTCTAGTTGTCCCTTTTGTTACTAATTCTTGCATTAATTCTAATGCTTCTTTACATTCAAGACATTTTTCTTTTCCTGATAATATTTCTTCATTATCTAATTCTCCTTGTTCTTTTAGAAAATTTATTAAATCTTGATATTTATATTTTCGTATTTTTGTTTTCTTTATTCGATTTATTGAATCTAATAATTCTTTTTGATTTTCTTTAATTATTTCTATTAATGTTAATATTAAATTAGATACTTTTGAATTCCCTTCTTTCATGCAGTTATTAAAATTCTGAGTTGTTTTTCTAGTTTTTCTAATAAAATTTCTAGTTGAAATACTTCGTATATTTCATTTTCTATTTTATGAAATTTTATTAATTCTTTTATTAATTTTATATATTTTTTTAATTTTCAAAATTTCTTCTCTTAGTAGTGTCATTAAATTGTGTTATATGGCTCTGATACCAAAATTGTTTACGCGGATTCTTGGGAATTTTAATTAATCGTATAGATGGAATTTTATTTTGTATAAATGGTGGAATTAAATTAAGATAAATATAAAAGAAATACATAGGAGGGTATAATTGGAATTTTAACTCCATTCAAACCTTGGTCAAAGCATTTTGGCTATATTCATGATGTTTTTATAAAAATGGCTATTTTGTGAACTTCTTTTAAAGTTTTGGCTATTTTGAATTATTAAAAGTTTCTTTTTTGTATCATTCTCAATCACCACCATTCCATATATCAGGAAATTATTCGCTCTCATTTATAGTAATGCTATTATCTCATTTATAGTAATGTTGTCATTTTTTTTTTGCTTTATATTAAATCAACAAATTTAATTGCAGGACTAGAATTCCATGCAACTCCTTCAAGCTTCAAACTACTGTCCAATCTAGATAGACAAATGCTGTTATTCTTTGTAAATCTTTTTTCTCCTCACTCAGAGCATAGGGATGAAAGCGACTTACTTGTGACCAAGAATTCATGAGTTGAGATTGTTAAAAAAACTTCTTTTGGCAACTTTATTCATAGAGTATTCCATCCTCTATATATCATTAAATTTATTAATTCTAATATAAGTCTTGTAAAATTAATTAACAATTATAGCATAATATACTCTAATTATTTTTTTTAAATGACGAATTTAGAATAATCATAAATTCTTTTTATGAAATAACCAAACTTCTTAATCTCCAATTCAATCTTGTCTAAATGTACGAAAGGATAAAAAATATGAAAGCTCTTCTTTATGGTGATAATACCAAAATATCAAGTCTTTATGTTGATCCTTATAGGCCTCTTGAATCCTCTCTTTACCTATTTATTTTTGTTTAATTTGGTTTTGTCTCTAATGCGACTTTTTCCTTTATTTATTATTGATTTAATAGGAATTCTCTTGTTAAGACCCTATGAATTGATTAAAACCTCAGATTCATACTCAAACCACTACGATTTAATAAAAAAATATAAGCTAACCCAAGGATTTTCTGAGTAAGAATCCTTAGTTTATCACGTATTTCACGAATTAGATCAAATCACTAAAAAAAAAGAATTTTTTTTCTTTTTTCAAACGGGTTGAAATTTTTTGCGCCGGATACGAGGTCAAATATGAAGTATGAATCATAGTTCAAATATTTCTTAATCTAGTTCATATAGTTCTTAATCTAGTTCATATAGTTCTTAATTTCAATGATCAAATATCAATTAAAACATGGAAATATATATTTATGCTGGAAACAAATTGGTATACAAGAAATTATTATTTTTTTTTAAAAAAGTAGTATTAAATACCAACTAATTGATTTATAATAACAGATGGGACATGGTGATTGACTGATTGTATTAAAACTTAAGAGGAATAAGAGTTTTTGTTGAATTGAAAGTCCGTAAGGAGAACTAAATAGTGCCACTCACAGCTATAATTTTGGTCCCTTTATAAAGAAATTTGCATTCTAGAAAGTAGTTACTAAAATCTTACTCCCTCCGCACTGGGCTTATTGTCCCATTAACTTTCGGCACAATAACTATTGAGTGTGAGTATAGAATGAGTTAAGTAAAATTAATATTTTATT
>JAPKLW010001167.1:46421-95584 GCA_026898455.1 Plectranthus barbatus | reverse complement strand
TATTGAGTGTGAGTATAGAATGAGTTAAGTAAAATTAATATTTTATTGTTAAGTGTGAAAAAATTACCCTTTTTAAAAATAAGACAGTTAAGTAGGGACAGACAAAAAAGAAAAGTGGGACAATTAAGTTGAGATGGAAGAGTATTATTTTCAATATTAATTATATCATTAGTATACTTAACTTAGTCAAAGTAAAATTATTAACTCGGTTTAAGCAATTTCCATGCGAAGAGCAGCACGCCATAACAGCATAACGTTGTGGACTATTTCGATAATTTTATTAAAAAGAAATTGCAAAAGTTGAGATTTTATGCATAAGTTTCCGATTAATTAATCTCCCATGCATGAAACCCCAAAATGTGTGTTTTACAATTTGGTCATAAAACTAAGAGACGTAATTAAAAATTGTGACGTAAGTTTGAAGTCTTGTAGTTTTTTACTCCATTTTGTATATATGCTTCACAAGGGGACAGCTAGACTAGAGCAAGATGCTTATTGCAACTTTTATGGTGATGTGCCTCTTTCATCTACACTTGTAAAAAAAATAAGACGAGGATGTGAGGTTTTTCTGATCTGTCATTTTCGATACAAAATCTCAATTAAACTAGCTAGTCTATAATTTATTTTTTGTTTTAAGAAGTTTCTTACATCAAGTTTTAAACAATACGAGTAGAAGATTTGGAAGAATGTTTGAAAGAATTCAATCACAAGTTCTATACTTGTTATTATTCCCTCATTCGTATTGGAGTATAATTACATTGACCATGGGTAACTAAATAGTCAAGAGTCAGATTTGATTATTTAGTAACCATATTACCATCTGGATCTATTCATATTTACAAATTTTGGAGTTCATTTTGTCCCCTACGTCGGTTTTGCTCCATTTTTTGTACTCCCTCCGTCCCGGCTGAATTGTCCCGGTGACTTTGGGCACAATAACCAAGGAGTGTGAATGTAAAGTAAGTTGAGTGGAATTAATATTTTATTGTTGAGTGTGAAAAAGTTGCCTTTTTAAGTAATGGGACAATTGAGGTGGGACGGACGAAAAAAGTAAGTGGGACAATTGAGGTGGGACGGAGGGAGTATTTTTTTTAGAACATTCGTTATCACTATTTACAAATATGGATTGACCTGTAAATAATAATAATAACAATATTATTAATACCCTCTACTCTCTAGTCGAAAAATTAAAAAGCAACAGAATAATTTTTCTTTTTTGGGAGGGGAATTATGATAAAAGAATTCTTATACGATGGAGAAAAAGAGTTTCGACCATAAGATCAAAACTTCATGAATGGTATGTCAAAACTAAAATATTTTTAAAAAATATGGCAAGATATTCTCACTAGTAAGATATTATAGTACGAGTGAGTGAATGGTTATGGGTGGACCTCAATGGCAGATGAAATGATTAGGTTTTTGTACTAAATATAGGTATAAGTCAATTTAAGCATAATTTACAAGGTCTAGTAAAGTAAAAGGCAGAGAAATCATCCACAGCCATTGGGATGGGAGGAAGATGCACAAAGTTCAAATTGAGGCAATCCATTTCACATTTCTATTTCTTATACCCTACTGATTGATATGCTCTACTTTCTACGTACTTTGATATTCTTTTATACTGATATAGTAAGATGAGTGTGCATACATAAATAATAAAAATCATCCCACATATAAAAGATTAAAAAACATGTTTTAGTTAAGAATACACGACCGGAATGCTAATCCTGTGATGTGAAAGCTAAAAGAACCGAGAAAGGGAAACGGTGCAACCACTAACCATTCAGATAGGGAATGGTGCAAGAATATAAGTTTGAGAAAGTATTTGGAAGTTTTAAATTTGAAATATTAAAAAAGGTGATGCCAATATGAAATCGAACTAATATTCCCATCCCAAATAGAGGAAAAGAAAATTAGTACGACAATAATCTAAATCGAAACACTTGGGAATATCTGGCTCGCTTCATATTTAAGTTTCATGATTCCATGTTTTGACAGAAACCTAATACTTGCTGGCTGCTTTTCTACTAAAACCAAATTGACATTACCTAATTAATAAAGACTCGAATCAAACTAAACTATCCAAGATTAAGTTTTTTAGATTGTGTCTGTTAAATACAGCCTCAGAAAATACACTTCTTATGCTGAACTATTACTCTTAGTCATGATCACATTTTACCACTGTCATTATTCCCACCCCTTTATTAGGAGGAAATTCCGGTACAAATCTCGATCACCCACCCTATAAAGCACAATGCATAATCACACAAGGGTTTACTACAACTTACGAGTTACGACTCATAGAATAGTGGCTCCTCTTCAGCAGCAACTTAAGCAGTAAGTTCTCATATTGCGTGACAACGTATCACACAGATCGCCTTTTCTTCATCAACTAAGTAATATGTGACGACCTCACATTAACTTACTGGGCTTTACCTGACATGCAAAGAAGTGATGCGTCAACAATCTGAGCTGCTTATGGAACTAGTCTTCTAGTTCTCCACACAAGCTGTCATCATTTTCTACAGAGTTGTATTCAGATTTTTTTTATTTTTTTAAAAAAAACTGCACTTCTTAGCTTACATAGCATAAATTAATTCAGGGGCAAGACATTTATAATAAATATCCTTTATAGACTTGTAGTTACTAAATTGAGCAGGCAGCACGTCAATAGCCCAAGGTAGTTCTGGAGGATATATATATCAAACTTCAATAGCAGCTTCCAAAAGTAGAAATTAGGTTTAGGAGAATCAAAACTTACAACTATTTTTGACATCAGCAGCTGGGAAAATTCGAATTCTGAGACTTCCAATCTAAGTGCCCTTAGGTTTATTCTGCATAAGTAGAAAACCACGTCAAATTAGAGACTGTACTTCAATTAAGACTAGCAATTCGTGCTTGAGGAGTCACTATCATATCAGCTCAATAACAATTCAACACGTTTTATATATCTAAAATTTTAATATCTGAATTACTACCCTTGATTCCAGGATTTTTTTGCTGTCGCTGAAGTACTGATTCGGGTGATTGATTCCCTGATCACAAGATTCCCCATGCACAGCTTCAAATGTTAAGGTACACGCCAACTGCATGAAAACCTCAAAGTCATTATGCATGCCCGAAACATGGAAATACACGAGTAAATTCTGTTAGCAACGAATAACCTGATAATGTCTATTCCGCACTTTATCCATCACATCTTCAACCGCCCTGTTGCCTACTCCCATCTTATTAAGTGCTGCCCTCAAATTCTCCTCACTGCCCAAGAAATATCAGCTGGCTTCATTATCAGATTAGTGATTGTAAATGCAAATTGCACAAATACTAAGCAAGTGAGATCTCCATGTTTCTTTTGCTTCCATTGTTAGAATAACTAATTCAGATTGGTTGTTGGCTCCAAATAACTACTGTTAGTTTCAAAGGTCGTCTAATCCGAGGAACCTATCACATAAATTAAGAGTGCAATGTATGTTTTGTTTTCAGTTCACTTCACATTAAGAACTAAAAATATTTATGAAAATCAATAAAGTAATCTCACTGTGCTTCGCAAAAAAAATAAATAAATAAATAATTGGAAATTGGAATCTATGTATGAAACAAAGACTGGCACTGCATCCCTCTCTTATCAGGCAAATACGCAAGCATTACTGATACCATGAATTCAAAGCAGTTCAAACAAAATTATTCCTGCAACTTAACATACTATATAACAAGAAAATTATATAGGATGGCACAAGACAGCAAGCATTTGGTAAAAAATTCCTGCTTGACTAATTGAAGATGGTGTGACGTGCAAATCAATTAAAATTTTAAAAGACCGGTTGTTAGTATATATTCAGGGCGACACATCATAAGGATTGACCTGAAGTGACGATACGGGCACCCATGATGATCTCCTACTCCTGGTGTTGATGATATAATCTTTTGACATGAATAGGGTGTGTAATCCTGCATCATATCCAAGTACATTTTATGAAAGAAAATTTGCGACTCGCAAACACGTAAATAACAAGCTAACTTGTAAGATCCTAGCTAAATCTGAATAAATCATATAAAAAGGGTAAACAATATTATCTCACATAGGAGTTTTAGATGACATCATTAAAAAGGGTAAACACTCATTGGAATTTTCACTTCCATGCTTCATCACTGATAAAGGAAAATATTTTGATACCATAAGTCACATGAACACCACAAGCACGGGAATAACAGTTTCTTTAAATGTAAAATTGTTAATTTTATAAGGGAGAAACATTGACTGTTGGGAGAAAGTTGCAAGATTCGACTTAACAGAAGTTGATTATTACAGAACTAGTGGAAGTGAATTACCGTCCTCTTCCCTTCTTTTCCATAATTATGTCGTATGCTGTATGCATACTCCTTGTCAAATCTTTCAGCACCAACCTAAAAAACCAAGGAGTGTGAAGGTGATCCATTTCATTCTGACAGTAGCACACAGAATGAATAGTTTGTAAGCACATCAGAATCAATCAAATGCAGATATCGACGAACAAAACTGAGGATCCCAAGAAGAAAAGTCAAATAAAAATGAGCATGACATTTTGACAACTACAGTAAATACAATCTTCTTGAACTATTGAGATATGTCCAATCTTCAATCTGATATTACAATATTCTTGAACTATTGAGCTGATAATACATTGGTTTCGAGATTCTCCATTCGATACTGAAATATAATTAAGAAAAATAAATGACTTGCAATTACCTTTCTGGAAAATTCTGCTTTCCAGAATGCAAGAGCATCGTCCAGCTTGAGTCCAACACCCTAATTACACAGATGAATTAAATATCACTGCAACAAAATTTTGATGAACCTCTTTGCCTAGATAGTCATCAAAGTTTGAACACTAAATAATTTGTAATCTTCTCACATTTAAATAATATGATATTTATTGATACAAGAAAGCTCCAACATTAACAATGCCACCAAATTGCAATATGTCCAGCATTTAGCATTGTGATTCAGTATATCAAGTAAACTGATGCAAGAACCAACAAAGCAGCATTTTATTACTGTGATTTGGGAAGCATATATAAGGTAACTTATCCTGCATTCACTAAATTCTCATCAGTTACTCTAAATGCTGTCGCATATCCTTTTCATTTGACATTGCTAAGCTCGTAACATTTCAAGTATACACTTGCCATAACTCTTATTTAGAGAGAAAGGGAAGCTCCAGTCCAAAATATATTTTTGACATAAAAGGTTCCTAGCCAATAAGATGCATTCATACTAGCATGTCAAAACTGTTCCGACATATGAGAAGAATAATGGCGTATCTAAAAGAAACATATGTATCGAATGTCAAAGAAAACCTTGAGAAAGAGACCCAGTTGCATACGCCCTCCATGTTTCAAGTGATGATCCTCTCTAAGCTGAAAGTGAAGGAACATTGAATGCAAATATTAATAAACACACTTGAAGAAAACGTGCAACAAATCATTCCCAGAATAAGACCCCATTGTTACCTTATCAAACAAATGACGCATGCAGAGAGGAAATGAACTTTTAGCAATTTGATCAATGTCCTGCAGTGATATATCTGCATAGTCTTTTGACTGCAGTGGCACTTCATGTGTCAATCAACTAACTTTGAGATTGATGTACATGAAAATGAATCATTATCATCTCAGTTACCTGGCTATAGTCAGGACCTAAATAACTTGTGGACAGGGCTTCAACAATCTAAGTAGAAAAGAGAGTCAGATGCTACAGAAATATGAATATTGATTGATGAAGATTTGCTATGGATACCTACAGGAGTCAGGCGGTCCTTCTCTTGCTCTCTAATCATAGACGTCCATTTTCTGATAGCAAGCAAATAAGACAGGTATGATGTATAAGGGATTATGATTTCATGCTCTAAAATGAAATTCGTGTTTTAAGAATGGAAATGGTTGAGGACCTGTTAGTTAATACAAGTGCTTTAGAAAGATGGCTGCGATATTGTGTCATTAGGAGGGAAACCACCTGCAGAGAAAATCAAAACTCAACAAAGTGATAGAGATAAAATCACATCTGCATAGAAAGTGGTAAAGCAGAACATTCACCTGATTCATTGCAACATATGCATACCCCTTAATGATAAGTACTCGTCGACTTGCTACAAGATCAGGAACTTGTTCAAATGGCACCTATATGTGATAACATTGGTAAATAAGATCCAAAAGAAGCAGAAATCAGCCACAGGGTCAATATAATAATTTTGTGTCACGGTTGAATTTTTATCCTATTGCTGACCGTCCTTTATTGGAACTCTTCTCGGCAGTGAATATCACTTATTAAATATGGGAGGAAGTTAGTGATTACCTTGTAATACATGGTATCAGCTGCATTGTCAAATAGATAAACGAAAATTAGCAGAAGCGGTGAATTTAGTCAAAACTAACATGTGGCTCAATTTTTCTAGGAAGCACTAACAAGCATACCACTGGAACTCGTGGAGCGCGCTACCTGGTTCAATTTGTCTTTTACATTCTGTAAACAAACCAGAAGAAGACTAGTTAATTATAGAATAAGTTAGCATAAGCTTGTTAAGTGGTTGAAACTGCATTAAAAGGGGCAACATATGCATTACGTGTACAACAATATCTTCATAAAAATGTTATAACAGTATCTTTTACCTCATACTCTGCATTGCTTACAGCTTTGTAAGGCAGGTCAAACTCTGCCAGCAATGCTCTCTGAAGAGAAAAGGCGAGGTACAGAAGGTCAATAACAAAATAAAAATATTTCAAGAACAATAGCACCTACAGAATCCGACCAAGGCATTGTAATGCCAAACCTGTGACTCAGAAGTTTCTAGTAGAAAACGATAGCGAAACAGTGTTGTCTCCATTGAAAGGAACCATTTCCTTAACTCCTCCCTTCAACATATTAAACAGGAAAAAAATTAAAAGCTAAAAACTGAATCATGATATTGCGGGCAGCTAGAAATACGAGTGGGTGTGGGACAGTAGGAATACAACTAAAAATGTCTCTTACTCTCTGCAGTAGACAAGGCGCAGAACAAAGTGGGAAATGATGTCCTTCTTGACAACTTCAGCTGCTTCTGGATGACTCATGCTTACTTTCCATAATTCCTTTACCTGTATTACGAACCATCAAAACAAAAATAGCGAGCACATTTATAATGGCATTTCCCAGCTGTTATTTACATAGTCTCAGAGAGGGCACAGCAGTAGAAGTGTTCTACAATTATTACCAGGTTTTCCATCTCATTAGGCTTCTTCCCACGGGATAGTCCATCCGAAATTCCTTTGAGAACTGCAGAGAACAATCATAACTATACGAGATAAATCGTCGCAATCAAGAAAACAGTCTTTATGAGAAGCAGCAGCATAGATTATCTAAAACACTACTATGACTCAACCCCACGACGTTTGGACACTTTGCTCATCGTAAATAACCAAACCCGCGAATATACCCTAAATGTATACTGATATTCTGAACTTCAAGAAAGTATATAACAATATTTAGCACTGCAAATCATATTTCAGTCTCCTTATTAATTAGCAGACTTGACTTCGAAAAATATGCGAGGTAATGAGAAATCAGCAATACTCGATTCAAATGCAGCCAAATCACTGACCAATTCCGATTCCCAAGATCACTTATGAATCCGACATATTATTGAGACACAAAAATACTCTTGTACCAATAAACTTCAGTTCTACGAGCTCAATCCAGCAGATCAAAATACAAACCAACAAGTGCAGTAGAACACAAACTAAACACCAATTACACAGGCAGAAAAAGATACAGAAACCTCGAAGGCGATGAACAGCATATAGCTCAAAATCTTCGAGGCGGACTTCGAGTTCGGGCGCCGAGCGGTAGAGAGGGATGGTTGAAACGGCGTCGCCTGCGGAGGATAGCAAGGATTTCCTGCGAGAGCCGACGATCTCCATTTGCAAAACCAGTTAACACAGAAAAATAGCAGGATCTCAAAATTTAATGGATAGAGATAAACGGAAGTCGAAATTGAAAGGGGGATTGAAGATACCGGGAGGAAATGGCGGGAACGAGTTCCCTCCCTTTTGTGGCTTGGGTTGGGCTTTCCTGTTGGGCAGTTAAAAACGCGTCCAGTCCATACCACAAAAGCCTTCACCGTTATTTGTTTTGGTTGGATGGTAAAAGCATATTATCGTTGATTAAGAAGTTGTTGGATTAAATTTTTTTTGGAATTTTAGATGTGTGAGTTTAAGTTAATATAAAATAATTAACTGAAATTATATTCAAATTTAAAGAATTTCCATTAAAAAAAAAATAACTACTCAAAACCAATATATCATAGAACTCAAACAAGCCGATGGACTCTATGTATTAATTAGTTAATATATTGTATTTGATTAATTAGCATATCATGCTTCGTCAAAAGTATAAATTATAAGAAATCCCAAATTTAATACTAATTGTTAGATTTTTCAAATAAAATATAAAATTAAGTTATTTTTTGAAAGTTGCATGACGAATTTATTGATTGAATATGCTTTTGCAGTCAGCTTCCCGTTGAACAAACAATCTTATATTTGGAAAACTTGAAATATTTTAAACATTTGTTTAAGAATTCTATGCATAACTAAAACTTTCATTGAACCTTCACCCTACTATATTCATATCTAAAGTAACTTTTTTCTTAATTTAAATTGCAATTTGGTCTGACCACGTCGAGTTAACACACTTGAGTAAAACCGATTAACCAAATATCTAAACAAGTTTTCTTCTTTCCTTTTTTATGGTTTAATAAACAAAACGAAACAGGTTTTTTATCAAATTTACCATTTCAATATTTAATGCTGAAAACAAATACTACATTACTTTCTAAATTATTTCAATTATAAGACGCATTAAAATTTCAGAAAAATGCTGCTCTCAAATCCTTAAAAATTGAAAAACCTATGAAGGTTTTGTATTTTAACGAAACTGCATAATCTTCTCAATCTCAGTATATAATATAGTCCGAATTTGATTAAATGAAATATACATGCAACCTTTGCTTAATTTTAACTAATACGAGCAGTAAATACTTAATACCAAGTCTAAATATACTCCATATTTTTTAATTAAATTAAAAGATTAAAGATTAGTCATTGGTATGCTCACAAAATACAACTGAGTCAGGAACTAACCAAATGCAAAATACTAGAAAAGGAAGCGAAGGTACATTCGACCTCAAGTATTTAGAATCGACCCACACAATAGATGATATATCATGTAACTATACTATACATGTAAATGATGAACATCAGATACATTGAAACATAAAATGAGGTTTCCTTTTATTTACCTTTCCTCTAGTTTCCAAAGCATGCATGCATGATGAAAAACCTGTTCCATCTCTTAGCAAAACATCACCAAGAATTCAAGGACCTAATTTTCGATATAGGCAGACTCTACAAAATTCGGGTATTACCATAAAGATATAAGATAGATAGGGGGGCCTACGAGATGAACCAATATGGAAGACCCTCAAGAGACATAAAATTATGTGCTAAATTGTTCTCATCCACAATGTATAACCTACTCTACTTGGCAGATGGCAACGCACTGCGGCTTCTTGAAAGCAAACCGGAGAATCTTCCAAATAAACCCCCAGTCGAGCTGTCCAAATTTGTTTCTTCAGAAGCACGATTCCCATTTAAGCCCATCGGACTGCTCAATTCTGTCACTACAACATCATCAGATGATCCATACAGCCCCTGCAATAGAGAACCATGAGAGGTTGCACAGCAAGGCTGCTAAATCCAGAAAAACTAAAGAAGATATTACGTTACCTTTAGGCCTGAGGTAGAACTGGAAGGCTGAAATGCAGCCTGTTTCTTGGGAGATCCATTAGAACTTGATGGTGACCGTGTCTCAGCTAAACCCTTGATGGGCAAAGATACGGTCTGTTTCTTGGGAGATCCATTAGAAGTAGATGGAGATGGTGGCTCGCCTAAAGCCTTGATGGGCAAAGATACGGCCTGATGAGCAGATAGAAATAAGAAAGTAAATTAGTTGGTAAACAACTATTATGCTTGCAGAGATTTTGATTGGCATCCAGGAACTACATATGTAGAAGATGATTTTACCCTTGAAGGAGATACTTTGGGAAGTTCAAGGGCAGGCCTGGAGGAACTAGATGCTGCTCCCTACAGAGTACATGTTAATTGTTAGGAAAAATATATTAGCGCACACAGAATGCACAGGTTGTTTAATCTTACCTCAATTTGATCCATGATTCTGCTACTTTCAAGATTCTGCACAAAACCTACCAAGCTTCCAACTCCAGCATTCAGTTGATTCTACAAAAATGTTTAAACATCAAGTTACCATCATCAGAATTAAAAAACAAACAGCAATATGCAACTAGGAGAGGGTTGCAGCCGGTCATTGTCAACAGTACCTGTCTGACTTCAATCCTGCTGATCTTAGTTTCCTGTGCAAGAAAGGTATAAATAGTTTATTTCTATAACCCATTTTAAGAATAAATCTGCACCACTAAATTAGAACAAGATTCCAACAGAGACAGATTGAGCTATTCAAGTTGTGAGGGGAGAGATTAATCACCAGAGACCGCACTACGTGATGAACAGAGTGGACATCTGACCCAATTACTTTCACATCACCTAGCAGTTCAGATACCTGTGCAGATCTCATAGTCAGTAACTTGACAGGATGCAGAAATAATAAGTGAACTAATGAATTTTTAAATTCGTCTGACCTCCGCTCTTGTTGCTTCTGTATTATCAGCACACTCATCAAGTTTACAATCCACTCTGTCAATTCTTGAGGACAAATGTCTTCTAGTAACCTGCAAAGTTCAAGAAGAGTTCATGCAGGCACCAAACAGATACTAAACATTTAAGGCGTAGCGATCCAGATAAAATATTATCTTATGTGATAACTTGCTTAACTTGTTATTCTTCAAATCAGAAGAGGATAATACAGAGATAGAGAGAGCTGAAAACGCTTCTAAGACAAGGGATTGTATCATTGTATGAAACAAATTATTAGGAGTGAAAGTCACAATATACATTGGATTACTCAAATTACCATGCAATACAATAATACATAATGCTTCCAAATGAATGTGTGCATTAAAACATACTGTGATTCATTGAAAAGCAAAGTAAACATAGTACAGCATTGCACAACGAATAATTATTGAAGAAACATTCCAAGACTCAGAGATGTATTCTGTAACATAAAATCAGTAGATGTGAAACCTTTTAAAAGGGAAATAACAGTCAGTACTTGAGTACATAATGCAATTACATCAATAAACAGGACTCAGAGAGAATGAAAAAACTTGCCGAAATTGAGGAGTAAACGGTCTCTAGCTGTTTGGCTACAGAAGAGCATGCATCATTTAAGCCACGCCTTGTTGCAAACATGAAATCAGAAAGTTTCCAACCCTGATAAATCGATAATTAGTCAACAGTGGCATCAATCAGCCAGAGCATGGGGGTAGTGATATCTCCGAGAAGTATGTAAGATGTTTATTTACAACATAACAGAACAAATGAAAATTCAGCAGTGATAGGAATTAACATGAATATTTCTCATACTTAGAAAGTAACTACAAGTCTCCAATGGACAAATACACATATTAAAATGCCCTTGATTGTATCAAGAAAGACAAAAACCTGATATATTACGAGTAATCACAGCTGATCCGACATATATGTAATATGATTAATTTTAATTTAACTTGTTCACATTCCCCCTCTCCGTACAAGCACACACAAACACAGAGAGTACAGAGCAATATATATTTAAGCAAAACCAGCACTGAAATGAAAATCACATTCCAGGTTACTACATTAAAACATGTACTGACTACTAGGTGTACCAAGAATACAAAATATTACCAAAGGTTTTAAAGCCTAACAATACTCCTCACCCTTAAGTGGGTAAAAGAGACCAAGGGTCAAACTTCCTACATGTCTAACTGGGTAAAAGGTTTTTAAATCTAGGAAATTCAAGTTCAAAATTTAATATTATTAGTTGCATAAATAATTATTGTTATGCCCAGCGTCAGAAGCAGCCAGTTACTTTATTTCAGAAATGCTCCACAGTACCTACAAGTATTGAATATGCTACAATTTCCCCAATAAAAACTTCTAGTTGTGTGGCATATTTCCACCTAGACACAAAAAGAAGCAAAAGTTCAAGAATTTTACAGAAACGACAGTTGAAATAATACATCACGAACTGTTTCAACAGAGAAAAACAGAATATGAGATTACCTTCCACCAAATGTAGCCATATCCAACAACTACAACAATAACTACTACACCATATTTTCCCGATGCTGTAAGAAGTAGGAGAAAATAAGTCAGCAAATAGTACCGTACCAATCATTCTCAAAGGGAAACAAGGTCTAGGTAAAAATTTAGGCTATTTAACTTATACTAGAAGCAGTAATAGAGTATTAAAGCATAATAAGCCCTTCTGTCATTTTTCATTGGCTTAAGAGTTATAGTTTAACTTGTAAAATTTATAGAGTTTCATTATATTAAAAAAAACACTCATCTAATGAGAAGATATCAGTAAAGGTCCTATATCACACAGTAGTTTGCAAAGTTAAAGTCAATAACTTACTAAACTAAAGTATTCACAACTCAAAAAAAATATGCTTACAGAGTTGAAAAAATAGACTAAACGAATTGATGAGCTTCAAGGTAAGACAGTATATTGCTACTCAGTATTGCTAGAATGCTCCCGGTCAATGCAAGTAAACATACTGATGGATAAAGAACTTGGTATTGAAAGCTCAACAAATGACAGCATGAAGGAGCATGTGTAGAAATTGAAAAATAGAATGTGATTGTCGACGTATGAAAAATTAGGGTGACTATATAACAAACAAACGTAGGTAGCATGCAACAATTACACAATAACAAAAATAAAAAGGATTACAAAGATGGTGAGAAAACATTTGCTATCATTTTATCCAACAATTACTCAAATGACCTGAGCGGTCTCCTGTAACAATTGTAACAGATCTACTTGATGCTAGAAGTTGCAGCTCTTCTCGCAGGCTGTTAACCTGAAGAGGTTAAAACTCAAATAAGTTTGATGGAGTCTAATGTCAATGCGACCACATATATGGATAGACAAAGCCAAAAAGTAGTTATGACCAATTGAGTTAAACTTCTAAAGAATTATTGCAATTTACAAGTACGCAGACCAACAGAAGAGCTGAGCATGTAAGAAAAATAATATCCTTCAATGCAAAATTCTATCTTTCTCCATCAACGTTTTATTGAGTAAAATACCACTGCATCAACAATTCCTAAATGCTAATAGAGTATAGAAAATACTGAATGATTCTCTAGGCTATGCTATAGAGAATATATCCACATATGTTGAACATCTATTTCAAACATATCAAGTCTGAAGCAATTCTCTGATATGAAAATGTTTCTTTTATATTCTTTAGTTAAACTCAGCCAAAACAAGTGAAGAAATAGTCAGAAAATAACAGTTAAAGCATTGAAAGACAAAAATAAATAAATGTACATCTGATTATGGAGAGCAAAACAATCAAGTTAACAAAGAGAGAATAAACTCCAAACCTGCTGTATCAAAGAATCACTTCTGGGTTTGGGGCTGGAAGCAGTTGAATCATCATGTTTAAGTTGCTTTAAAACAATCTGCCAGTTAATGCAATGGTAATAAATATAAGAGAATGGAAAGCTTGCTTCAGTAGGTCTTATAATCCACACTCCCACTGAATTCTACTACGTAAACTTCAAATGTTACCTTAAATGCCCCGGAGAAAAAATCAGAAACATTAGATACCCTACCCTCTTTTGCAAGAACAGACCCCACAAGACCTGCATATGTTGGGCCTCCTCAGTGAGATTACATAAACCAATAGTATAAATGTACATCTTTTATAAGAATGCATTGCCCCTTAGAGATAAATAATTTGAGTTATGGGGCTGGAATCTTCTAAAAACTATAACACAAGAAAATAAAGCAATAAATGCAGGCTATTGAAACATGACGCAAGCAGAAATATATTTGCGGTGATCCCCTTTAAGTAAAAAGGTCCATCCATCATGCATCACCATTGTCCATTAATTCATTTTTAAATTTGTAAACTGAACATGAGACGCATGTCAACACTAAGGCAACCCGAGGTCATCATCCCGATGATCCAAGCAAACAAATACAACTACCAGCTCTCCATGAAATAATCTAGTCACCGAACCCAAATCAACATTGGAATAAAATAGCTGGGATTTGAATTATATTTTAAACTGTAGTAAGTTCTCAGTAAGCTGCTCCGTGCATCGCACAGGTCCTCGAACAATAGGTACAGAATTAATAAAATATTCAACCTAGCTCGAAGATGATATAATTAGGAACTAGACAAAATTAATGTACAGCAAAACACTACAAATTAATCGTGACTAGCGCACAATCAAGGAATCAGAAGTGCGATTAATAATAGTTCAATAGAGATACAGAGACGCACAAATATGAGAGCAATCAGCTCGGCAAAAGTTAACATATCAGCAATTGCATCAAAGGAGAAAAAGCACTCACCAGCACCGACGATGAGCGTGAGCTTGCCAAGTGGAAGCGCCATCGACACACAGAAGGGCAATTTTTACAGAAAATTAATATACATAAATTATCGACGGAAGAAAAAAGGATCGAATCCACAAACAAAGTACTCCCGGGAGTGAAGGATGAGAGAGGAGGTTTTTTAGGTTATTATTTTTAGACTACAGTGGAGAAAGGGGGATTGTGAGAATGGGCCGGTCGATAAGCGAAACCCTATTTTAGATTTTCAGATTTTTGATACAAAAACTTCGGAGTGGTAGTTGTGGTAAACCGACGTCGCTTGGCTCATTATATTTATATATCTATATTAAAATAAAATCACAGTCAATATAAAAAGTTTTAATAACATTAATAGTTCATAAATAAACTATTTAGTTTAGTGAAAGATTCCATATACATCACAATTTTATTATAACATATTAGATTAGTTTATTATATATTGTTATATGTTCGAGAAAAGATTAATTATTTTAATTAAATTATCTTTTTTAATAATTATCAAATTTCATATTTTATGATTTTGAAAAAAATAGTATAACTTATTTTAGTTTAATATATTTTCTAAATATATAAAGTATAATTAATTTTAGTTTAAAAATTTTAAATGTAAATCTTACACTTATTTTATTTTTAAATTTTAATTGTATTTCAATAATTGAATTGGACATATTTTGAAAATTAAATTGACTAAAATCTAATTTCATTAAAAATTAAAAACTGTATTTTTATGTTTTAATAAAGTACTTGATTAATATAAATCACCAACTTAAAATATTAATTAAGAGAGTCCAATTTGTTTATGATATCTCAAACAAATTGACCAAATATATTTCAAATATATACTAATATAAATCTCTATTTTTTGTAGTATATATTTTAGGGGATTATTTTGAGAAAATTATCCATAAAAAAAAGTATGAAACTACATAAAAAAAATTAATGCCGCAAATTCCAAATTTTATTGCCAAGTAGTTGGTCCCGAGATTAGAATTAGGCTAAAGTGTATTGGAAGTTTTTTAAAGTTGAGCCCTCGAAGTTGGTGATTCTAGCACTAGTTCCGTTTAAAAAATAATTTGTTTACTGGTTGAATATATTACTTAGTCGATCTAAATAATATACTTCCACACTTGATGTGTTTGGTTTTAAGTCTAATGATAGAATTTAAAGAAAATATTAAAAACACCAGAATTTATAGAGGTTTGGACCAAATCATACTACATCCTCTCTTCACACGCGAAGTTTGGAATCACTAAGCTGTCAATCACAGATATGTCATCAATCTATAGCTAGTTGGTGAATGTTACGTTTTTACAAATATGTCATCAATCTATTGCTAGCCGGTGAATGTCACGTCTACCATTCCACTAGCGCATTCGTCAAGTGCTTTGCAATCAAAAACTTCTTCACGCTTGAAGCGTGGGCACACCACCTTGGCCTTCAAACTAGATGTGAGAGTTTGAGTTCCTCTCAAGAACGTCAGTTGTTGGTATACACCCGTGATAATTGTCACTAGAGAAGCGATAACTCCAAGATGTTTTAGAAAATGAAAATAGCTCTTGCTAAAAGCATAGAGCCTCGTGGTTCAAGAAGAAACACGGGAAGTTGATAGAATCAGCCTGAAAGCTTCAAAATGTGAAAATGGATAGCTTTCAATAAATCAGCAGAGATGAGATCATAAGAAAAGTTCATTGGGTACTTGTAACCTTCTCAAGGTGAAATGGAGTCTCTATATATAGGCGCTCATTGGAATGTTTGAATCTCTTTGTTGTTTAGAGTTGTTGTGAGACAAAAAGAACGCATCCTGTCGAAGTCTCACTTTTACTGACTCGCAGTGTCCTTTATGTCAGAGTATGTGGACTTGTACTGCGTTGGTCAGAACAACTCATATAGCCAGTCTGAGGAATATTTGTTGTAGATTTATTGGATGAAAAAGCCTTTGAATACATGAGACTTTAAGTTCTCCAATCTTAAAGTTTGGTCTTGAGAATTTTCTTACTTGTTCTGGCTTGAGTGTGTCTTCTAGCTGGTTGGGTAGCGCCTTGCTAGTGACGTCTTGCTATTAAGCTCCATGCTGGTAATCCTTCATATGGTGATGACGTGTCAGCCAGATCTTCCATAGACGCTTAGCTGGTTGGGTAGCGCCTTGCTAGTGACGTCTTGCTATTAAGCTCCATGCTGGTAATCCTTCATATGATGATGACGTGTCAGCCAGATCCTCCATAGACACTTAGCTGGTAACAAAGTGTTAGCCAACAACTCGCACAAGCCTATTTGTTAGTGATGATTTCGCTAGTAAATCTCCTAAGAGTTGTAAATTAGCTTCTATTACAACTTGATAGCTCTTATACATGAGATTACAAGTTTAAGCTTGTTGGGAAAATTATCAAAGTTTCCCTTCCCCAGTTGATAGCTTAGATCTTTGATTTGGTGTTTAAGTGTTTTGGTGGATCAAATCCTAAGTCCAGCCAGCTCCAGCCACAGTGCCAGTGGTGGAATCAGCTGAGGAGCCAGCTGAGGAAGTACAAGTAGAGGCACCAGCAGCTGCTGCAGTGCCAGCGGAGGAGCCAGCCCCGATGGAGATATCAGCTGCATCTGAACCAGCAGCGGCTCCTTCCGCAACTGATGTGCCTTCCTCTTCCCTTGCAGTTTCAGCACAACCTATCTCCGAGATCCATCCCCCTGCACAGCTTCTTGCATTCTTTGATGCCAGGATGGACCAGCGGTTCGCCAGCTTCCAAACCGAAATGACTCAGCAGATGGGGTCATTCACCGCTGGAGTGTCCTCCTTTTTGGCGCGGATCCAAGAGGGGGAAAGTGCGCGAGCACGAGCTGAGGCTGAGAGAGCTCGCCTTGCTGAAGAGGAGAGGAGGATAGCTGCTGAGGAAAGGGAGAAGAGCAGACAAGATTTGGCAGCGCTCACTGAGATCCTGAGGTCCTTTACCAGCAGAACTCAATCACCAGGATCATCTTCTTAGCCATAGTCTAGCTTCTTCATTTTGTTGTAAGTATTCGTATCTCTAGACTAGTCAGTTGTCCTTCCTGTACTTGTAATTTCACATCATTAATGGATTGATTACTGACAAGTTGATGACAATTTCTCATTGTCCAACTAATGTCTACTGATTTTTACTTACCAGCTGAACTTACACATTTTGTGTAATCAGCACCAGCACTCCATTTGATATTTTTTAATTCTAACCTGGCTCAGATTCTTACTTCATAATTTAATCGAGCAATATCTCTCCCAGTTTGAGGGGGAAGATCCTTAGGTTAGAGCTGATGTGAGGAAGTAGTTTCATGGGTTTAGATCTGATAGGTTTATTTGTAAAAACCCTGAAATACTTTGTAACTTTTCTCATCAGCTGAGTGCTCGCTGGTTAGGCTTTGATCGCACCAAAAAGGGGGAAATTGTTGGGAAAATTATCAAAGTTTCCCTTCCCCAGTTGATAGCTTAGATCTTTGATTTGGTGTTTAAGTGTTTTGGTGGATCAAATCCTAAGTCCAACCAGCGTCAGTTTGTCTCTAGAATAGCTCTAGTCTCAAATGTAAAGTCCTGTTTAGGTCTTTTGAGTTGTAAGTCGTAGCTGATCAAGACTCATGCTGACACTGTTCATCAGCATGAGAATCTCTTACCTGGTGAAGGATTTCACCAGCAGACGACTGACAGACCCATGCTGACACTGTTCATCAGCGTGGAGTCAAGAGCTAATGACTGGCTACTGTTCACCAGTTGGAAGGATTTCACCAGCAGGAGGCTGACAAATCCTACCAGCAGAATATGTGTTCTGGCTGACACTAGTCACCAGCAGAGACTGCCAGCACAAGATCACCAGTATGTTCTACCAGTCGGATGTTACCAGCAGAATTCAAGATTCGCTCTCCCAGAGTCCTAGAGACAAAAAGAAGATTCGTCTGAGGAATATACTGACAAAGTATGACTTTAAGGGAGGATACCTTAAAGTCTATCAGTTCAAGACACCAGTTGCGATTCCTCGTACTGACGAAATAATGCCGTTCTGACACAAAGAGGTCTGTGTCAGAAAAAGCAGACACAGGTATGGCGTTTTCCTGAAATTCCTACCTGCCGCCGTCTGAAGTACATCCGAGGACAGAGACCCATTCCGGATGTGTCCAAACGGCTAGAAATTTGAATGGGATCCTGCGTCTATAAATAGGTCGGAGCTACCAACATTTAAGACGCTTGCACACTGGTTTACACGCTTGCATCCTGAACATTCAATACTCTCCAACTACCGAAAGAACGAACATTCATTGCAAGCAAGCAAGCATCTTTCGAGGCTTTCTTTAAAGCTTTTCCGTGTGTTGATATCTTTCAAACACGAGACTTCAAGCTTCCTGCTTGTAAGTTTAGACCTCACTTGGTGTTCTTTCTCTTTCTGAGGAAGAACATAGCAGCTCTAGAGCCAGCCAGCTCTTGAGTTATTACGGGCAGTTTGCCGTAGAGGATTTACGTTCTTGGGAGAACTCAACACCCAACCAGTCAGAGGAGGAGGTTGAAGTGACGTGCTCGCACTCCATCCATCTGACAAGAGTTGAAGAAGGACAAGGACCGGGAGCGGTTGATCCAGTGGACTGGTAGACGGGGCATTTACCAGCTGGAGATAGATCGTAGGAACTTTGTACCAGATTACTCTTATAGTGAATTTCCAGTGAGTCGACTGGAGAGTGGACGTAGATCAGTTGATCGAACCACTATAAAAATCCTTTGCCTTTATCTGCTTTCAGTATTTAAATTTCTATTTGAAACCCAACACTCAAGTGCTGGTGTATATCTGAAAACTGATAACTGTGCAAACTAGGCTTAAAATATTCTAAGTGTTGAGCTATCAGCTGACCAGCCAGTCAGCCAGTCAGCTGAGTAACCAGCAGGACAGAGTGCAAGTTAGACTTATAAGTTCAATATTTCCGCTGCGTAACGTTATACACTCTGATAAACCGGGACCAACAAAGCTAATCTAGCTCGACACACTATCCTAGAGGTGTTTGACTCACCAAAACAACATAAAAATGGATGAATTACTAACAATAATTCCTAACACCCGTGACATTTATAAAGATTTATAAAAACAAGGCATTATATTACTTAATTTATGTATCAATTAATGTAAATAAATATCAATTAATTAATTCAAAATATCAACTAAAAATATCTAATGACGAGTCAACATAAGAATTAATATATATTATACTAACTTTACACCTGCACGTTGTGCGAATTGAACAAATAACATCTTTTATTATAATATCATTAATAATGTGGAATATTTTTAAGTAGGATTTTTAAAGGTTATTAGTTCATAAAATAAATTACTCTCTTATTATTTAAATCATAGTAAATAAAATAAATTAGTAAAATGTAATATCTATATAATATATTAAATGACAATAGTCTAGAATAAATGTTCCCTCCAAATCTTTTTCATGTTAATTTATTATTATTTTTATACTATTTTTATTATATTTGTAACGCCCCGTATTTTTCCAACCCTTTATTTAATAATTTACGAAGCAAATGTCGCTACAACCTTTATATTATTAATATTATCAGGCGACTTCTCTACGACATCCGAATTATAGCCGTGAGGACGAATAGTAAAATTCGATAAATGAATAACGGATGACGATCGGAATAATTTATTCGACTCGGTAATAATTAATACTATCGTAGCGACGCGATTGGGCCGAGTTAATTATTTAAGCCCAGCCTTTTTATTTAATTGGAGAATTGGGCTAAGAGGACTCTACCTATTTAATGTATTGGGCCAAATTAAATAGGAGCCCACATGAGAATAAATAAAATAGCCCAACTAATTAATTTAGCAAGTCCATGTATATTTGCTTATTTAATTCATAATTATCGAAATAAATATCGAGATGAGAATCTTAGTCCGGAAAATATTTATATTATATCGATATCACATCTGAGGCAAATTCCAGAGTTTAATTCCATTAGATGGGAAGCCCAATATTTTCGACACACACATATATATATACACGATATGATGATCGATTTTAATCGCGAGCCAATGGACATATGATCGAGTTGTTGGAATAATTAATTCTCTACTTATTGATTTTATTAGCCATATTATTCCTATTTTAAAGATGAGAATTTAATTAAATATGGGAAGACCCATATTATTATTTTATACCCAAATATTCATACGACGTCCGATTGGGACGATTCGAAATGCCAAAGCAAGAGTTCGAAAAGAGAAAAATTGTCGTATCATTTATTTAAATTATCGGATGCAAGACCATAGTTATATAATTTAATTAGAGATCATGGGATATATTTATTCCATCAAAGATGTAGTGATATGATTGCTCTAGCCCCTACTTTGGCTATTTACCTACAAGGGCAATTAGTTACAAAATGGAATTTAAATCATTAGAGGGCAAACATGGAAAGTATGGTTGTGATCATTACAAAATCCCATCAAACCATGCAAGTATATTTCTACACTCCATCACCTTATTTCTCCTCCCCATAATCGACACACTCCCCCTTTTATTAACCAAATTCATTTTATTTGATTTTCCAAAATTCATTACATCACTTCACTCCATCTTCTCCAATATTTCCCTGCACCACTTTCTCTCTCTACTCCATTGAAACCTCCATTAAAACAGCCCCTTTGAAGCTTCCATATCCAACCCTTCCCCCACCTATTGAGCCTCCATTTTTACATAAAGCTTATCCCCTTCACCTCCTCTACGCAATGACGTAAGAAGCCCTATGATTGGAGCACATTGATCTCAAGCACGAAGTGGAATCAAGCTTCAAGTAGGAGAAACGAGATCCCCACGAAGAGAGGAGCACGGATACGCAAAGATCTAAGCTAGGGAACGTCAAGAACCACTCGAAAGTTGGAACTCCTTGTGCTGAAAATTTCTCCCTTCAAGTAGATGATTTCTACACTCCCTATGACCTCCTTGTTATGATTATGTGATTGCATGTAGGATCAAGAGGTCACAAATAAAATTTTAAGGGAAATGGATTAGATGAGCATGCCTAGGCCTAAGCTTGATATATGTTGCATATTGATGAGCATAGAACACATATATATGATTGCATGTTAGATCAAGCTTGAAAATCATGACCTTTTATGTTTAAAGTTGATATTCAAACTTAGATGGATCTGAATATGATATATATGAAGCTTGGAGATGAGATAATGGCATGTATGTTGAGAAATCATGTGTTGATGAAATTTGAGAGCATGCCCTGTTTTGGACAGAGATTAAAATGAGTACGGATGATTCTGTGATGGTTGGATTGAGTCGATTTTAGAACTGTATAAACCAGAACGAGTTAGGAATCTGTGGAATTTGGAATTTCATGAATCGGAGTTGTAAAACTCGAGTTTGAAGCATTTTAATAATGTGTGGCAGATTCTGGCAGTTTAAATTTCACGGCCTTAAAAACATATTTCTGCACTTTGGAAAAATCTGATTTTTATAATACGAACTCTAGACATGTTAATTAGTACTCTGTAGGAAAATCAGATCATTTCAATAAGTAGATTAATTATTAAAAATTCGGAAAGTTGATAGCTGAAATCTGAAAATGCTGAAACTTAATTAGGAAATTGCTTATGTTAGGCTTCACCATTTTTAAATGAAAATTTGTTTTAACGAACCGTCACTTCGAGCACGTGCACTTTAAAACCTTGTTTTTATAAAATTAAAATCAGCCTCATTAGATGTCTAGATCATTTTTGTTGTTATCTTGAAAATGGACTAGTTAACTAGGTAATAACTCATATTTTTGGACTTAGAATAATTTGATTAATTTTCAGATTTCACTAAAATATTCTAAAGCCTAAATGCATAAATGGTTCACTTAGTTAATTAAAAATAATTGCTATAAGTTAAAATAAGTTGTTAACTAGATCACTAAATCCATTATCCTTAATTAACAACTAATTTAGCATTTTTGTATGAACTTGTTAACTAGCTTAATAATTTGACTAAGTTAATAAATCTTGTTTAATAAGATAAAACTTAGGAGTCTTTGAATCTTGTTCCTTATAATTTTGAATTGCATAAATTGTAATTGGGTAATTAATTGAATTAAATTTATTTAAGAACTTAGATAATTATTTTAAGTCAAAGACGTTGTAGTAATTTATTCGAACTTTAATTAGGTACTTTAATCTCCAAGAAGGAAGCATCAACTAGCGGTACTAAGTAATTGGATCCATCGAATCATTTGAGGTGGGCACTACTTTATCCTATCAAATGGTTTTGTCAAATGTTTTCTCCAAAAATGATTCTTTTGTTTTAAAGGCATATTACACCGCAAAATTGTTTTGGCACCGTATGATTATTATGATGATATGAATTGGTGGATGAATGATATATTTGGAGATGTGTTGGATCGGGGAAGTGGCTAGCCCCGTGGTATTATAAGCCTAATGCATTAGCCCGGATAGTAATAAGACTACCGGTTGGGGTAAGGGTGATTAAACCTTACCGGGTAGATAGCGAGTGGCCACTCCTATCTTACCCCTTGTGATTATGTGATCATGTTAAATATGAAATGTTGATATGTTGGAAAAATGATTATGTGGTGCCTAATTGAGTGGGAGCTCCCAAGTGAGGAAAATGTTTTGTGCATATACATGAGGCTTTCAATAAAAACTTGTATTATGCATGAGTGTGCGGTGTTTTCATGATATATATATGTATTTGTTTTCGGGACACCGTGACCACTGGGTACATTCGTGTACTTAGCCCCTATGTGCGTTTTCCCTGCATGTAGGTACCGATTGATGAAGGTGAAGGTGACGTTATGAGGAGGGGATCGAAGGAGGAAACCGGAATGATTCTTAATTGTATTAATTGTTCGGTTTGTACTACATTTCGAATCCATTTTGCTTTTGATCATACCTTTTGAATGGCATGTATTGCACCCCTATGATTACTTGGATTTACGATCTAAACTTTCTCAATCTCATTTTGTATTAAGCTTTCAAATACTTGGATGATTGATTCGCATTTCCTTTAAATCTTGATATGATTCGAATTCTTGAAGGTTTGATTGATTCAATGCTAGTTCATGAAACCTCTTATTATTCCTATGGTTCATTCTTGCCAAAAGCATGCTAATTGTTCTTGTTTTCCTAGCATGATTTAATTCGTTGGTTATGGTATCGAAGCGACGTGCTATGTCTTCATACATAGTCTCATTTGTACTTGCATTCTAAATTGAAATATGCCCTTTTGCATTCTTTGAAGCATGACTCAAAATATAGTTCCATCATGCTTCTATAAATTATTTGACTCCATTTTCCGCTGCGAACTATTTATCTCTTTTCCTTTCAAGCATTTGTTAACTTATTGCCTCATCATGCTTGTAACCATTTAATTGATTCTAATCTCCGCTGCGAATAATTTATTTAAACCTCATTCTCTTATTTCATTTTTGATCGAATCTTTACTTGCTTCCGCATGATTAAATATTTCTTCTTAAAACCACAACTTCCCTTAGCGTGCATTGTGTCGCACGTGGGACTGTCGCATAGGCCCGGTTTGGGGGCGCGACAATATTTTAGATATGCAATAACCAATAATAAAAATATGAAAGAAATTATATTTTTCATTTCTTTTCTTTAAAACATCTAATTTCAATAATTCATTATATTTATTATTTTTAAATAATACAAGTATAATATTTTTATAGAATAATATTTAAAAGAACATAATAGGCTTTGTGCTTAATATAATTATTTTTGATTTTATTTAATTTGTATATATATTTGATGTATAATATTATATTAACCGTGAGAGCAAAAGAGCACAAAAAATTGTATTGTAATAAAATTCAGATAAAATAAGAACTTAAGAATTACCTATATAATAGTTTTCGATATCATAAAATTTGACATTTTTATTTTTATAATTGTGAACTATGCATAACTTATATATGATTATCTCCATTTAGTTAGAGGATATGTTAATTTATTGTTTTAAATAATATTACTATTTCCACTATTATGAATTTTACCATGATGATTTTTTATGTAATAATCCATAAAATTTTAAATATCTATATCTATGTATATACTAAAGCAAACAAGTTATCAAAATAAATAATTCCCGCCAAAATTAGGAAAACGGTTGAAAGAATTTTAATAAATATTTATACATTCAATTAAAGACCATTTTAGAGAAATTTAAACATGCATACAAAACCACTCACTATAGTTCCATCCCTATTTTATAGAAAAACCGTCAAAAATTTAAAAAAAAGTATAGATGACCACCCATTATTCTTATAATATAGTATTGCCCAAATTTATTTTTAAAGAAACCGTCAATCTAGACTACAAACAAAACTATCAATATTTAAATAGAATCATAAAAAACCTCAATCCTAAATTATAAAAGTCAATCATCATTTTTCACAAATAACTTTAATCGTAGGTAGATGCAAATTTTGTTTTAATAAATCAAATTTTAAAATAAAATTCTTTTAGAAAATCTTAAATGTGCATATTAAATACTATTGAGTATGTCTAACAACTGAAAAAATTTAAACAGATGCAAGCGATTAAATAAATCAATAAAACTCAAATACGGCCAAATAAATGCATACGTGAAAAACTCATGTTGAGTAGATAATTATATGTTATTGTTTCATGAGAAACATATTGTAGTGGTTTTAAAGTTTTGATTTTTAAATTTAATTATACTAAAGAGAAATCTACTCAAAATATCATATTTAATGAAGTTTTTCGAACTTTATAATGCAATTTCAATTTTATTAATGAGCACTTTTAATAAATAGATATTATATATAATAAAGAAATGATATGATGTTCATAGTGTTCACGGGGTGCTCACACAAGATGAGAAGCATATCATTTCTAGGGATGTCAATTTAGCCCGGGACCGACGGGTTGGCCCGAATAACCCGAGCTAAACACCGGGTTAGGGTTGAAAAATTCTGAACCGATAAGAAATTGGGCTAAATGGTCCGGGCTAAACGGGTTACGGGTTAAACGGGCTGGACCCGCCGGGCTACGGGTTGCCCGACGGGCCACTCCATTTTTAAAAAAATATTAAAATATTTTAATATAATTAAATTATTAAATATTAAAAAATAAATATCAACTATTTTATACTATACTTATTTTATATTTAGATGGAAGTATCTAAATAAATTTTATGTTACACAAATGATATACCTATATAAGAAATATTATTTTAAATAAATAATTTAAAAGAATATTTAAGAAACAATTGATTTCTAAAATATTAATTATTATTTTAAATAAATTAAATTCTTAGAATTGTTTAGATTCACAAACTTACAAAATTATTTCGTAAAACTCTATCTTCTTAAATAAATACTTATCATAGTTTACTTTATGTCATAGCAAATTATTTAACATAATTGTGAGACCTCATCAAATTTTTATGGTATAAATAAATTATTATTATTATTATATATTGCAATATTCTTTTGTAATTAATATATTTAATATAATATTATTGGAGTTGTACAATTAAATAATATGATTATTTAATTTATCTAATGTCTTAATATACAATATTTTATGTTAGTATTCAATTATAAAAATAATTACTTATATATATAATTAATTATATTAATAAAAAAACAAAAAATCATAATTTAGTCAGCCCGACGGGCCAGCCCGAAAACCGACGGGTTAGGGTTAGGGTTGAGAATTTCCAACCCGATAAAAGTTACGGCCCATTTAGCCCAGACCAATTAACCCACAGCCCGACAGGGCTGGCTCGAAACCGGCGGGTTGGCCCGTTTGACATCCCTAATCATTTCTTATATATAATATATTTTTATTTATTTTTTGATACACATTAGCTTGATAATTCACTATATTTTTTTTATAAAATTTAAAATATAAGAGAACATTTGGTTTAAGAAATCACTAAAAAAATGGGTATGAGTTTGGATTTGGGATTCATTCTCAATTCTATTTTGGTTTATGAATTAGATTTGAAAATCAATTTTCAATTCTAATGATTGATTTTTTTAATTTATAAGTTTAGAAAATAATTAAAATATTATATAAATAATAATTAATTTAATAATAAAAAAAAATAAATAAATAAATAATCTATTTCTCTTCTTATTTATTTTATAAAATATAAATCAAAGATACAAAGCAACGGTTTGATTTAATAATAATATTATTATAATATATTAAAAGTAATAATATATAATTATTATAATAATATAATAATAATATTTTAAAAAAATCATATAATAATATAATTATTATCAATTTTAGAATAATATTATAAAAAATAATAAGAAAATAATTATAAAGCATCATGAAAAAAATAATTTTGGTAAATGATATTTGGGAATGAGAATAGAACTCACTAATTTGAAGGATTTTGGTGATTTCTAAATAATCATTTTCATTTTTTTTATTTGCATACCCTTTAATCAAACGGTGGATTTCAAAATTATTCCATTACCTCATTCCGAAACCCACTAAACAAATAGATCATAATACTTTCGTGCAACGCACGGGGTGAAATACTAGTTTTAAAGAAAAAGTGATAAATAAAGTTTTTATTGTTTGTTGCATATATATGTGTGGTGTTTTATAATAAGAAATATTAGTAACTAAAATTAAATAAAATAAATAAATTTAATATTGATGTGATATTTTTTTTTGGAGGAAATGTGATAAATTATCATTTAATATATTAATAGAAGTTATATTGATTGAAAAGTTTGGCAGGAATAGTTACTTAGACTACTTTACATTAATATATAGATAGATAGATTGATAGATTATTTATTTAATATAATTTTTATATAAATTCAAATAAATAAATAATCATTAAAATACAATCAATCTATATATATATTAAAATAAAACCAGAGGGTATAAATGTAAAATCACAGTTACATTTATGGTTAATTAATTGAACTATTAATTAAGTTTATCCATTAATATGATATGATAATATATTTAATTAATTCTATTTCTAATATATTAAATTGTAAACAATATATTATAAATTTTATAATAGATTTTACTTTTATAGATTACATATTTAATAATTTAACATATATATATATATATATTATTTTAATTAGATCTTCTCATTATTTTCATTCAAAATGTATGATTTCATTTTCATTATTTTATGAAAATTATTCATGAAATGGAGTACAAAATTACACTAAAAATAATATTAAAAAAATCCAAATTTTATTGTTCTTGATATTTATCTAAAGATCTATAAAAACAAATAATCATTTTACTTGATTTATTTATCAATTATTTTATATTATTTCACAATATATTTTTATTTGTAATATTAGAGTATTTAAAATCAAATCTAAAAATACGGTAAATAAACGAATATTTAATATTTTAATGCATTAAAATCAAATTGTATTAGAATATAAAATTGTACAATAAAACAACAGATGAGAAAAAAATTATAATATTGCAATAGTTTTAAGATAAAATAAAATAATTGATTATTTTAGAAGGTCGAGTTATATTTTAAAATAAAACAAAAAATGAGAAAAAATTAGGATGTCACAATATAGCTAAAATAAATTAAAATGTGAAATATTAGGATGTGAGACTACTGTTGCAAAAATATTAGTGTGTCACACTATTAGAGTTGTCAATTGGGCCGGGCCAACCCAGTCCAGAACGGCCCAGCCCGGTAGAGGCCCGGCACAGGAACGGCCCATAAAAATTATGGTTTGAACGGGCTGGGTTCATATATATTTAATGGGCTCGAATTGGGTCATTTCTTAGATCCAGGCCCGGACCAAGCCCGAGCCCACTATGATACAGGCCCGGACCGGACCAGGCCCAGACCAACACAAACCCAGGCCCGTTTCATTTAATTAAATATATTGAATTTTCTATATTATATAAATATTATTTGTAGGTATAGTGTAATAATTGATTGCCAACTACCCATTTCCTCTCAATTAATGCTATACAGCCTGCTTGTCCTTTGCATTAATTATTAATGAATATATTTGGGTTACTACGCTCTTATTTCTCCTATATTCGAATCTGCAATTCCAAAGGTCCCATGAATTAACAAAATCTTGGGTAAATTAAAACAAATTTGTGGCTGCATTATCAATTGTTTTCATGGAGCTTGTAGCGCTATGTGCTGCACTGAGGCTGGGATGTGAAGAATGGGATTTTGGATAGACATCCGAAGCCGGAGGCGATTGAAGCAAGAGTTCCCCAAATTCGACACAGCTCCTCACATCACAGAAGATACAAAAAAGGTATTACATAAGCTGATCACGGATGACTCACCGGCGGCAAAGAATGCAAACGGAAACACTGCTCCACATGGTGGTGATGGAAAATGCTGCAACAACAAGGAGATGCAGGGCTCATTAAGCAAATTTGACTGAAGAAAAGCCCTGCCCAAGCCCGGCCCAGGCCCGGTTGAGCCCAGCTCAAAATGGTTATGGGTCGTTCTGGGCCCAAAGATTTGTAATATGGCCCGGCCCGGCCCGGAACATTCCAATAATGTTCCTAAATTGTTCCGGCCCCCTAATCTTGTGGGCCTCCCCGGTCCGGGCCGACCCACTTGACACCTATACACACTATATTGTGAAATAAATTAAAATTTTTTTTTTAAAATATCACAATACAAAACTGAAATAAAATAAAAAATAATATTAATGGATCACACTTCAATATATGTATAGTTTCGAGAAGACAGATAAGAGTGAAATTGATTATTATGTGTTGTTTAAGGTGAGAAAAACATGTTTCGAAAGCAAGTGTTCAAGCATCGCATCATCTACTAATTTTTTTTTTTTACTTGAAGAGGTTTTAAACTGAAACCGATACTTCATGTGTGGTGAATGTATTGAAATAATTTAACACGCTTTGTTTTATAGTAGACAGTTGCAAAAAGTTTTGGTGTTAGTTCCCAAGTTAGAATTTTGGTTCATTCTCCGCCTTAAAATAATTAATTAAAAAATTTATGTTTACAATTTTTTATGGTGATATACCCTATACATCAATAGATATATTTCTTATTAATTTTATTGAAACTTTGAAAAGTTTGAAATGCATGTGAGTTTGAAAATATTTATTTTACCGTTAAATAAATTATTTAAAAAATGTGCAATTAATTATGGGATAAGGTGCATCAAATAAATAAATTGACTATCAGGTGAAATAAAGTGGAAGCAAAAAAAATGAATTAATCAAAAGTATAAGAGTTGAAACATAACGTTATGTTATACTCCCTCCGTCCCACGAAATTAGTCCCATTTGCCTTTTTTGTCCGTCCCATCTAATTGTCCCATTTCCTAAAATGGCAAATTTTTTTACACTCATCAATAAAATATTAATTCCACTACACTCACTAACATTGGTTATCGTGCCAAAATCAAATGGGACTAATTACATGGGACGGAGGGAGTAATATTTAAAGAGGAAACATTGTTTTGTACTGAGAAACACAAATAGAAAAGTTACTTTGACTTGAACTCACAAATGCAAAACAGTATGATGCTGATACGAATTAGAATGAGACATGTACTATCGATGACCAACCAAAATACCGTATAAAGACCATTGTTATTGATACAACTGCCTCGATATCAAAATTTATATAAATGAAACACAAGAGTCATCACTGTAGTGTGATATCCTAATTCGATTGAACTCATTAAAGAGCTAACGAGGAGATTGTGTGTATAAAATTTTAACATATGTGAGAGTAGTAAATCAAATTGCATGTCAAGTATGCATAAAGCATGCATCAATGCATGTAAGTAAATCTAAAGATGTAACGAACAAATTTTTTATTTATTTATCATTAATCAATTATGAAAGTTTATTTTGAAGTGACGGAGAAAATATGAAGTAATCGGTCAAGAACTTAAAATTTTTCAATAATAACATTATGAAAGTTTCTAACATAATAAAAAATAATATAAAATTATTTTACATTTAAATTATAAATTAGGAAGTGAAACCTATGATATTAAGAAAATAATATAAAAGTCTCGATCTAGGAGCGCAAATTGTTAAGTATTTGGTCAACAATTGATTGATCATATTTTCGAGTCGCTTCAAAACACATATTTCCCATTTTAATAGTATGCCCCAATTAAAAAAACAAAATACTCAATAAAAATTGTTCAAATTAAAAACATACATTCATGCTGAGAAAATAAAATTTATAAATTAATTAAAGTAAAAATAATATAATGTATATATATATATATATATAGAAATTATATGTATTATCACATAATTTTGTAGTTTACAAATTTTTTAAATATATACTAATTACCTACAAATAAAGCATTAAATTAAATATTACGATATTAAAAATTATTGTTCCCACGCATCGCGTGAGTGGAATACTAGTTATAAAATATGATTCCTCCGTATCCCGCAAATGTTACATAAGTTTTAGTTTATAATATTCGTCTTATGATATAATTTAATACATTTTTCAAGTTTTTTTAGAATACGTAAGTTCTAATTTTAAATGTATTTTTGTACGTTATAGTTTTTAAAGGGATTTTAACTTTTAACACATTCGTTACACCAGCTTGTGCCATTATAAAAAAACAGTTTGTCACTAAATATTATATTATAAAATACTTTTTATATATTAGAAATCTGATAATAGGATTTATTTTGGAATTGCTATCAAATTTCATGAGTCTGACAAATTGGATATATATCGATATCTATCAACTTATATTTGTAATTTAAAGAAAATACATTTTACATTATTAGTAAAAAATAATATAAAAAAACACGTAAATATAATAAATGATAACAGAAGGAAAATGTTTTGTAATAGAAAATGTATTTTGCATATCTTTAAGACCATACTTTAAGAAATAAGATTGAGTTGGTCTCCTGAGAGACGGTCCCAACATGTTTTTATTGTGAGACGGACCTTATTACATCATTTCATTAAGTTAAATATATCATTTCATTTTTAAAAATTACATTATTTACAACAAAAAAATACATCATTTGCAATAAAGAAACACATCGTTTCATTAAATTCGTTTCACAATAAAAATGGTAAAACATCATTCGCAATAAAAAAACACATCATTTCATTAAATTCGTCTCACAATAAAAATGATGAGACCGTCTCATGTGAGAATTTGCCAAGAAGATTTTAAAGTCTGAAGAATCAACCAACAAACATTCCTCAAACTGGTTAAAATAGTCGTTCTGACCAACGCATTACAAGTCCACCTGCTCTAACATAAAGTACACCGCAAGTAAAAAAAAGTGAGACTTCGACGAGGCGCGTTCCTTTTGTCTCACGGCTCTAATCGACAAGAAATTCAAACCTTTTAAGGAGCGCCTATAAATAGAAGCCGCTATCCACCTCGAGAAGGTTACCGATCAAACTTACAAAACTCCTAACAATTTTCTTGCAACTCTGCCGATCTCTCGAAAGCTACCCACTTCCGATTCTAAAGCTTTCAAGCTGATTCTATCAGCTTCTCGTATTCTTTCTTGAACACAAGCCCCGTGCTTTTAGCAATAGTTATCTTCTATTTTCTTACTCCCTAAGTAAGAAAATATCATGAAGTTGTCACTTATCTGGTGGCAACTATGACGGGTGTATACCAACAACTGACGTTTTTGAGAGGAACTCAAACTCTCATGTTCAGTTTGAAGGCCAAGGTGGTGTGCCCTTGATTCAAGTCTGAAGAAGCTCTTGATCGCGAAAGACTTGCCGAGTGTGCCAATGGACTGGTGAACGGAGCATTCATCAGCTAGAAATAGATCGTTGACATCATTGACAACTTAGTGTTTCCAGATTGTGCATCTGAAGAGAGGACTTAGGATGGTTTGGTTCGAACCTCTATAAATCTTAATGTTATTTACTTATTTCTTTAAGCTTTCTGCACTGGATTTAAAACCCAACACATCATGTATTAAAGTATTACTTGAAAACTGATTAAGTAATATCTCGACTTGTCAAACAACCAATTTTCTAAACCCAAGCTAGTACAGAACAGTCAGTTTGGAGGGCCCATCGCAGAGTAAAACTTTCATATCTTCCGCCGTGCAAACTAACTTTGACCTACGAAGGGACCAATAGTTTGTTTAGTAAAGCTGTAGGTGGAGTTTCTAGTAAAAAGCGTTTGTTTAGACTGGGAAGCATAGAAAAAGTGACTGCTTCCACCTCTAGGTTTCCTCAGTCTCCGTCCATAATAAGAGACCATCACCCCTTAGATGCGAGAGATTATCAATACGTTTGTTCAATTTGAGGTTGCTCGTCAGTTAACAAATCATATAGAAGATATTATAGATAAGGATATAGATATGTTAGATAAAGATCCTAGATATTCAAATCTTTCTAAATCTTGATATATCAGTTTGTTACCTTATTTCATGCTTTCTATTGTGTATATATTTCCAACATTGTAACCTTTTTCATCAATGAGAATCACGTTAATTATATTCTCACATGGTATTAGCCACACTTAGTTGAAACCCTAATTTTTTTTCTTTTCCCTGCCGTGCGTTGCTCCTGATTTTTTTCCATGGTCGATCCCTCTACCACCACCCTATCTCTTACTACTATGCTGCATATGGTCACCACTAAACTTACATTAGCGAACTACCTGTTATGGAACACACAAACCAAACCTCTTCTCGTCAGTCAAGACTTTTTCTCCCTTGTCAATGGTTCTTCCTCTTCCCCTCCTGCCGAACTTACCTCTTTCGATGGCCGCAAGTCTCCGAATCCTGAATATTCTGTCTGGAGCGAGCGCGATCAACTCCTAAATTATTTCTCATCTCTACCCTTATGGAGGAGCCCATGGCTCTCGTAGTCGGATGTAAAACTTCTCATGATGTTTGGCTGGCCCTTCAACGCACGTATAGCTTCGCTTCAAAGGCTTGTGAGATTAGCATCAAGGATGATCTCTTGTCTGCTTAACGTGGCAACCTATCTATCACTGAACTTGGTAGCGAATTCAAATCGTTGAGTGATCAACTTTCGTCCATTGCTCGTCCACTCGACAAATCCGACAAGTCCCACTAGTTTCTCCGTGCACTTGGGGCTGATTTCTCCAGTTTTGCCACAGCACAGCTCCCGCTGCCCGACTTCTTCCCACTCATGGGTCGCGTCCAAAGCCACTAGTTATTTTAGAAGTCTTATGATTCAACAACACCACATACGACTGTTTTTACTGCTTCAATCCATGGTACTCGCTATTCTCGCCCTCTTTCCACATCCTCGCGCAGCACCTAGAAAAACAAGAAATCTCACGGTCGCTTTTCATGAAATCGTGGACGCCGTTCTTCTACATGGTGTTATTTATGCAGGGAAACGAACCATGATCCCTTTGATTGTCCACACCGCTTTGATCGCTCATATACGCGCTCAATCATCCCCCACTAACTACTCAACTTGCCGAGGCATTCTCCATTGGTTTTTCTATCTCTCAGCCTTCTCCCTCGAATTGGTATTTAAACACGGGTGCTTCGGCTCATGTTACTTCATCTGCGGATCATCTCGATGTTGCCGCCTCTTATGATGGGCATGATCGTGTAGCTGTCGGTAATGGTGATTCTCTATCTATTACTCATATAAGTTAAATTCATCTTTTTGCAGATTTACATTTGCAAAATATTCTTGTTGCTCCGGGAATAACTAAAAGCCTAATTTTCGTTAGTAAACAGATACGTGATTGACCTGTTTGAGTTATATTCACTGATATGTAGTTTCAAATTCAGAATCGCGACACTAGTTGGATTCTTGCAATGGGCAGCCGTGATTGTAGGCTATATCTATTGGACTCTCCCTCGCATGCTTTGTCTGTTATTGTTCGCAATAAGAATGTGCATGTCTCTTTTGAATTGTGGCACACTCGTCTTGGTCATTCCCCACATTCTGTTATTTGTTTCTATTACTGCTTTGTTACCTAAATCGAGCCTTTGCAATTTGTGCCAGTTAGCTAAAAGTCATCATTTACAATTTGAAGTTAATACAAATCGTGCTTCTTATCTTATGGATTTCATTCATTGTGACTTATGGGGTCCTGAGCCCATTACATTTGTGCCTGGTTTTCGATATTATGTTATATTCATTGATGAACATTCACGATTCACTTGGTTTTATCCCATGAAAGCTAAGTCTGAATTCATGGACATATTTATGCAATTTCAATCATTTGCTGAAAATCAGTTTTCCCGCCGAATTAAGAAATCTCAAAGTGATGGAGGCACTGTCAATCGACTAAAATTTCATTTTCCAAGTTGTGGAATTCAACATCTACTTTCTTGTCCGTATACTCCTGCACAAAATGGTCGGGCTGAGTGCAAGCATCAGCATATCACTGAAATAGTTTTCACTCTACTTTTTCATCTGCCGCACCTATGCATCAATGGGTAGAAGCCTTCAGTACTGCTATTTATATCATAAATCGCTTACCTACTGTTATATTCTCTGACAAGTCGCCATATGAATGCGTATTTCTTCATGTGCCTCCCTTTGCTTCTTTTCAAGTTTTTGGGTGCAGAATCTACCCTTGTCTTCGGGATAATGTCAAGAATAAATTTGAGCCCAGGAGCTTACCATGCGTTTTCATTGGCTACAATCCAAGTCATAAGGGTTTCTGATGCCTTGATCCAAAATCCTCGTGCGTCTACATCACCCGCAATGCTAAGTTCGACGAGTCGTGCTTCCCTTTTTCTAACCACTCGTCTCAGTCATCTTACTCATCACTCACGTGGTCCACATTTCTAGAAAACATGCCTCGTGACTCTTCCCCTGCTAGCAATCTGTAATAACCTGGGTAAACCTAATGAGGTTATTATATTAATCTATGCTTAATCGTGTGATTAATTTCATAATTAATCGGCTGGCTTTGAGAATTGCAGGTTAAATCGTAACCGTACATTTGAGCTTGAAAATTTTGAAAGTTATGTTTATGGATACAGTTTGAAATATGGTGAATATTGAAATGGTTTGATTCGGGAATGGGAACTTGAGTTTGGGAGATCAAGGTTCAAATTATTATTTGCTTCCAGTTGATTTTTAGTACTTGTCGGATGCCTTATGCTTTAATCTAAGTTGAGGATTATGAAAGACTGATTATTTAGATCAATCCAAATAATCCATTGAGAATGAAAAATAAGTGCGAAGTTTAAATAGCCGATCGAAATTATTAGTTGCATGTATAAGTATTTGTTAATTATATATGCATAGTGGGTAAATTATATTTCCTCCGTCCCGTGCCAATTGATACATTTCTTTTCGGCACGGGTATTAAGAATGTGAGTGTAAGTGGAATTAATATTTTATTATTGAGTGTAAAAAAATTGTCATTTTTAGAAATGTAGCAATTCGGGTGGGTCGCCCAATTTGGTAAGTGTAGCAATTTAGACGGGACGGAGGGAGTATAACATAAGAGTTTATATATCAATTTTGGGGGAGGACACATGTCTTGATTATGTTGATCCAGACAATGACTCATCTAACAAGGGTTGAGGTGTTGATTAAATGATCAAACATTATTTGGGAAGGAAAGAAACTCAAGAGCACTCCCCATTTTCGTACAAAGATAAACCCTCCCAGTGACAGCCGACTTCCGACATTAATTCCGGCCAATCGGCAGCGTTTTGGACGACGACTGTGAGACACAAAGTTATAGAGCTGAGAGAGTAGATAAATTTGGACTACTCATTTGCTCCATTTGCTCGATTTTGGTAAGAAATGACTGAATTATACCCTTTCTACGAAACTATGACAGAGAGTATTTGATTCGAATTTTGAGTTCACTTCGTCCCAAATCTGAGAAATTGCTTGGTTTGATGTTTATAATTGTTTCTAGGAGCTTAATTGAAGTGTTTGGTCATTTTATTAAGGTGGAAACTCGGATTTTGGCCGATCAAAAACTTGTGAGAAGAAGATAAGGGTTCTTCTTCAAGAAATTCAACTTATATGCATCATTTGGGGATTGATCATACATGCAAGTGTGTATCTATGTTTTTTAGCATGTGTATATGATGGATTTAAGTTGTGATTATTGTTGGTGGTTGGTAATGATTGAAATTTGGGTGAAAACGGCGAGAACACGACGCAGCCCATCGCCGGCACGGTCAAGGGTTTTGACCGTGTTCGAGATATGTTTTAGAAGCCTTTTTGGTGTGGTCGGGGCGCGGTGGAGGCCCAGTCAGCAACAGACCGCGCCAGAGACAGATGAGTACGGGAAAACTCGTTTCTTTGCTCAATTCGGTTGCTCTCGATTATTGAACTTAGATATCATCTTTAGGATCACACCATGCATAACGATTTGGATGGGAAATATGACTGCTTAATCGGCTTGATCTCATGTTATCATAATCATCGGAGTATGAGTTGTTTGGCTAAGAATATTGGATCTATTGGAGAATGAAATAAGACTTCATAGTATGATCATAGAAACTGAATGAGATGAGGTGACTAATGATATGATCATGATGTTCTAAGTTATGATTGTTGACATTTATGAAGCTATTGGAATTATGTCATAATTTGAGAACTCTGGGATTGGTTAATCCTTACATATGGATTAGATAATAATCATTAAGATCAATATCTATGAATTAATGATAAGAGAAATGGTTGAGAAGTTGAGACGAAATATGTGTAAGTAATATATCGTAATTTGTTGTTATGAATGGATGTCATTAATTGCTAAGTATGGCTTAAATGTTAAGCTTATTTGTGCATTGTGTTTGAATTGTGTTTAAAGGAATCATGCTTGGCGAGGACTTGATTTTGAGCAGCCGTCTGTAGGGATTTGCCGGTGAACCGAATCACCAAAAATCCAAATAAACCGGATCGTTTCATGGATGTTGAGAGCAATAAACATACGATAATCCTAGCATGCTCCTATGAATTTAATGCAGTGGTTATACGAGTTTACCTTAACTCCGTCGTCTCAGATCCGATCTTTCACATTTGAAATCCAATCTCGATTCAACCACGCGATTTGATTAACACTACGGAAACAGAAATTAGAACCCGATCTAATTTCAAGAATTAATCAAAATAAAAGAAAATGAAGAATAATCTGTTCTCCAGATTAGGCCTTCAGATCTCTATCCCGATGCTGGTCAATCCTGCTACTGGTGAGGATTCCACATGACTGTGAATGTGTAGGCCAGAGTCGAAAAATGGACTCCAAAACACACCAGAAGCCGCCGCCCACTCCTCTCTCTCCCTATGGTTTTGAACTGATTTGAATGTTCTAAGGTGGCTACTGCAACTAGGGTTTCAAAGAGAGATCTGTCTATTTATAGATCTAGGGTTCAACCCTAATGGGCTGTTGGGCCTCTTTTCAGCATATTTAATTTGGGCCAGACCTGGGACCTAATGCAAATAATAAAGTGGGCCTATGAATTAATTAATTCTCATGTCCACAACCCAGGACACAATTAATTAATTAATATTAATTCTTTTTCACCACAGAATTAATACTGACCTACCCCTTTATTACCACGGTATGAGAACGGGCTGCATTTACTTGAGAATCCTCATATTTAAGGATACCGGACATTCATTAATTAATCGGAGCTTCTGACAAGCTCTATCTACAATTAATTAATATCTTATATTTCCTAAGCAGTACCACTCAAAACTTATCACTCGTGCTTGAACTTAATCAGCCTGCAGGACTTTAGCACGATGAACATTATTGAGCTCCTCAGGGAATGTCCCCATCCTATTACTCGGATATGGTTGCCTAACTCCAGTCTCAGGATGTTCTACACGAACTGCTGCTACCCATGATGCAGGTATACGAGCACATTACTCAGGCTCTCCACCATGGCAAGTCAAAGCAACAGTCAACCCCGTGCATACCCCTGAACCTTCGTTATGGTTTGGACTCAATCAAGATCGAGATCTTTTATTCTCTGATGTCAGAAAGAAGAATACATCTCACTGTGGTCCAATCAATACGCAACCGCACGTATCAGCATATCAAATAATCAAGACAAATTACTTCTTTCCGACTATGCTGCAGCCTATACCAACATACTTATCCTCGTACGCTGTCTCAGCTGTGATAATATTTATATCTCACTAGGTCAAACGATCATACTGTCTTCTGCGATCTACAACATGCCGTATGATTGTCCCTATCAGTGAGATAAGAGGATACCGTTATTACTCGCATGTAAGTTTGTTAACAGATAGGAAATACAGTTGAATGTATACTCATTGTAATAAATGCTTTCTGTATACAATGAGTATACAATGAAATACAGTTGAATGTATACAGAAAGCATTTATTACAATGAGTATACAACGATTTATTTCTCTTATCTGTCAAACAAACTTACATGTATGTAACAATGATATCCTCTTGTCTCACCGATAGGGACGATCATACGGCGTGTAGTTGATCGCAGAAGACAGTATGATCACTTGACCTAGTGAGACATAAACCTGATCACAACCGAGACAATGTATGAGGATACGTCTGTCCGGATGGCTGCGGCATTGTCGGAATAAGTAGTCTGTCTTGGTTACTTGACATGCTGGTACGCAAGGGTGGCATATTGATGGACCGCAGTGATATGTACTCGACTGTCTGACATCAGCAAATACAAGATCTCGTTCTTGATTGAGTCCAAACCGTAACAAAGGTTCAGGGGTTTGCACAGATTGACTGTTGCTTTGACTTGCCATGGTGGAGAGCCTAAGTAACGTGCTCGTATATCCGCATCCTGGGTAACAACGGTTCGTGTAGTACTGCCTGAGACTGGGTTTAGGTAACCATATCCGAGTAATAGGATGGGGACATTCCCCGAGGAGCTCAATGACATTCATCGTGCCAAAGTCCTGCAGGCTGATTAAGTTCAGGCACGAGTGATAAGGATTGAGTGGTACTACTCAGGAATAATAAGATATTAATTAATTGTAGATAGAGCTTGTCAGAAGCTCCGATTAATTAATGAATGTCCGATAACCTTAAATATGGGAATTCTCAATTAATGCAGCCCGTTCTCATAACGTGGTAATAAAGGGGTAGGTCAGTATTAATTTTGTGGTGAAAAAGAATTAATATTAATTAATTAATTGTGTCCTGGGTTGTGGACATGAGAATTAATTAATTTATAGGCCCACTTTATTATTTGCATTAGGTCCCAGGTCTGGCCCAAAGTAAATATGCTGAATTGAGCCCAACAGCCCATTAGGGTTAAAACCCTAGGTCTATAAATACACATCTCTCTCTAAAAAACCCTAGCCACCTTGAACACAATTCAAATCAGTGAAACCCTAGAGAGAGAGAGAGGAGAGTGGGCGACGACTATCAGTGCAGAGGGAGGAGAATTTCGATTTTGGCCATGCACATCTACAGATCTGTGGAATCCTCACCAGTTGCATATCTGAACAGCATTGGGATATAGCCCTGAAGATCTAATCTGGAGAACAAATTTCTTTTCTTCTCTTGTCTTTAATTAAATCTTGAAATTGGAATCCATCTAATTTTTGTTTCCGCAGATTTAATTAATATCGCGTGGTTGATTCAAGATTTGGAATTCAAACGCGAAAGATCGGTACAGAGACTATGGAATTAAGGTAATCTCTATTATCCACGCATTAAATTCATAGGAGCATGCTAGGGTTTTGTGAATTGGTATTGTGAACTATGAACCATAAATCGATCTGACTTATTTGAATTTTGTGATTCGGTTCACGGATAAATCCCTACAATTGGTATCAGAGCCAAGTTTCTGATTTATGGCTCTGTTGTTCATAATAAATTCATTGATGCATGCATGAATTTTATTTTGTCGTGGATAGTTTTTGTTCCTCGTGGCAGCCCGTTTGATTCAGCACACGGTGGTTTATCCGTGTAGGGTTGAATCTGTTTTGTAAAATCACGGGAAAATCCATGATTAGATTAAATTGTAATAGAATAGTTTGTTGTAATTTTATTCAAATCTTTAATTGAACGAGTCGGGATGAAGAACTAGACGAAGCCGACGGACTGGGCGGCGGCAGGAGGCCGCGTGCGTGTGGCCGCAGGAGGACGGCGGCAGGCTGCGGCTGCAGGCGGCGACGCGCGGCAGGGCAACAGGTGGCGGCGCGGTGGGCGCGTGTCGCGCGTGAGGGCGCGCGGCGCTGTGCGTGCGGCGGTGGTGGCTGTGCTGTCGTCGGCGGCTGCTGTCCCGTCATGGTGGTTTGTGCTTTGGCGGTTGGCCCAATTCGATGTAAATCCCTAGGGTTTGCATTAGGGTTTGGGGCCAATCATAAAATCACAAAACCCTAAATCCCAAAAGATTTGGTGGTTGAAGATTTGGAGGCCCTGGAAGATTTGATGAATATTTGAAGAAGATTAGGATTTATCCAAATAAGTTCAAATTTCAAATTGTAATAAATAGGATTTTATTTCCTGTTTTGTGGGGTCACAAGGAATTTTTGTTTGCCTTAATTGTCCTCGTATGATATGTGATTTATTATATGCGCATTTAAGCATGTGTAGATAATAGGAAAATCATGATTTACTGCTTTTATTTTTTACAGCTTTCCAAGCATGCTTATGAGATTAATTTCTTGTTGGATTGTATTTTGGGAATTTTTGGGCTTGTTTAATTACATGCAAAAAATTTGGAAAATATAATGACAGAAATTATCTGTGCGCATATAAGAAACCTTTTTTGAAAGAAAAATACTAAGCGGATTTTTTTAATTAAAATCAATAGACCTCCACAAAGCGGTCCTAGGCTGTAAGTGTATCTCTCGCTCTAGTAAACGTCTACGAGTGTAGCTTGCTAGTTCTTGGAGCTGCATGAGTACAGTTGTTGGGATTTCTAGACAAACAATTTAAATCATGTGAATAGTGGGAGGGTTTTGCGTAAACGTCTACGAGTGTAGCTTGTGTAGATCTCTTTCATAAGTATTCTGGAATTGATTTAAATTATAGATAACAAAAGATTTAAGGGTTGTGCGGTATGGTTACGTGCCATGCTAAATTGTCTCTTTTGGCCAGAGTTAAATTTGTGGTTAATCGCTTAGAAGCATCTTAGGATATAATGCAGGAGCTGCTTCCCTGTCTTTGAGAGATGGCTTGGTCTAAGGTTTTCAATAATTATTAATTTCTAGTGTCGAAAGGTTCCTAACATGGTAGTGAAATTAAAGAATTGGGGCTTAAAACCCGCAGTTCTGGTTGAGGGTGACATCGTAAAGAATTGGGGCTTAAAACATGTGTATTTGATTTATGAAAAGGTTTTCAATGCATTCGTTTTCGAAGTTCTACATGTATGTTCTTTTTTAAGATTCTTTATTGTTTTAGATATGTCTATGTCTAATGTCATCAATATTCTCGCACAAAATTCTTTAATTGGTCCGAACTTCCTGGAATGGAAAAACGCAACCTTGAATACATCCTGATTACGGAAGAACACATGTTCGTTCTACAAGTACTTTATCCTATAAGTGTCCACTACTTAATCCTCGCATAAGGAAGTAGAATATTACAACGAGTGAGAGAGCACGTAGTTTCCATAACTCACCTCATGGATGAGCTAACTGTGCACAGAGGAGGTATCGATGTTGAGGCTAAGGACGATATCATACTGAACTCCCTACCCAAATCCTTTGAGAGTTTCAGACTGATTATTGTCATGAACAAGAAGGAGTATACTCTTAACAAGTTGCTCAATGACTTGATGGTAGCGGAATCGGTTATGAATCCTTATAAGGTTGCCTTAGCTACTACTGGTAATCACTCTGCTGTATCGAAAGGTATGAAGCAGAAAAGAGCGATTAAGAAGAAGGCTGGAAAGGTATCTGCGAAGGACGTGGGAGCTGCTAATAAGCCTATGGCGGAAACTTCGAGGGACAAGTGTTTTCAGGTGTGGTAAGAAAGGACATTGGAGGAAAGATTGTCAGGCCCACAAGGCTAGACAGGGTATGCCATTTGCATGTATAATTGAAGCATGATTAGAGTGCGGCGTTGCTCTTCCAAGAGCTGTAAGCGCTGACTTGTTGATCATGTTGTTATACTTTGCAGGGGACCGTGCCGACAAGGCTGGTGAGTGATGGCAAGAAGATACCAAGCTGGATGAAGGCAACGTTTTATGACGGAGCTTCATGGAGTTTTTTTTCTTTGTGTTTTGATGAATTAAGTACATTAAAGAGTTTTCTTTTGTGGGCCGTGGTTTTCGGCAGAACAAATTCTATCAACTTCGAATGGATGTTTGTTATTTATGATTTTTCATCATTGGGAATAACAATATGTGTCCATTATGCGGTGTTGATTTATACTCTTATGTTACTTCGATCAAATGTGTCCTTAAACATTGCATGAAATTCATCCGCAATTGATAATCCTAGAAAGAGAAAACATACTTCTACTGATGAGGATCTTACATATCTCTGGCACTTGAGACTCAGTCACATCAGCTTGAAGCGGATTCAGCGACTTGCAGATGACGGTACATTGGACTTAGTCCGGGCTGTACCTTATCAAGTATGCGAATCCTGCATCGAGGGCAAGATGTCAACTTGGCCTTTTAAGGCTAGTCAGTCTCGAGCAGAGGAAGTGTTGGAATTGATCCATTCTGACTTATGTGGACCCATGTGTACACAGGCTCGTGGAGGGTACTAGTACTTCGTCACTTTTATGACGATTACTCAAGGCACGGATACGTTTACCTGCTTTGCTACAAGTCTGAGTGCTTTGAGAAATTCAAAGAGTTCAAGACTGAGGTAGAAAAGAAGGCCGGGAAAACTATCAAGTCGCTGCAATCTGACCGCGGTGGCGAATTCCTTGGTAACGAGTTCCTGCAGTATTTGTCAGACAACAGGATTACATCCCAGTGGACTGCACCAGGAACTCCCAGCAAAACGGTGTAGCTGAAAGAAGGAATAGGACTCTTCTAGAGATGGTAAGATCAATGATGAGTTATGCAAACTTAACAATTTCGTTTTGGGGCTACGCATTGGAAACAACCGCTTACGTGTTAAATGTGGTGCCTTCTAAATCAGTTCCTAAGACGCCTTCCGAGCTCTTCCTTGGTCGCAAACCAAGTTTGTGCAAGTTTAGAGTATGGGGCTGTCCGGCACATGTACTGTCGAAGGAACCTGATAAGTTAGAAAGGCGCATTGGACTGCGGTAAAGCACATCCTCAAGTATTTGAAGAGAACTAGGAATTACTGCCTAGTTTATCAAAGTGAGGATTTGTGCCCTGTGGGTTATACAGACTCAGATTTCCAAGGGGACCAGGATGAGAAGAAACTGACCTCGGGATATGTGTTTTCCTTGGGAGGTGGAGCTGTATCTTGGAGGAGCTCAAAGCAGAAAAGCATTGCTGACTCCACCATGGAGGCGGGATATGTCACCGCCTAAGAAGTCTCGAAAGAGGGGGTATGGCTCAGGAACTACCTTTTGAAGTTGGGCGTGATTCCGAGTTTGCCGAGGTGCATCACAATTTATTGTGATAACCCTGGTGCAGTGGCGAACACAATTTACTGCCAGTGGTAGGCATCCACCTCAGACCCAGTCCATGAATATGTCCTTCGTAAACTTTCTGTGGCAAGCAATTTGTGAATAGATCAGCTAGGTTGTCCCTAGTGTCAATCTTCTTGATCTGCACATCGCCCCTCGATACGATTTCTCGTATGATATAGTACTTTCTCTCTATGTGTTTGCTCGCCTTGTGAGTCCATGGTTCGTTCGAGTTTGCCACTGCACCAGAGTTATCACAATAAATCTTGATGCTCTTAGGCAAACTCGGAATCACATCCAACTTTAAAAGATAGTTCCGGAGCCATACCCCTTCTTTCGAAGCTTCAGAGGCGGCGACATATTTCGCCTCCATGGTGGAGTCAACAATGCATTTCTGCTTTGCGCTCCTCCAAGATACAACCCCACCTCCCAAGGTAAACACATAACCTGAGGTCTATTTCTTCTCATCCTGGTCCCCTTGGAAATCCGAATCTGTGTAACCCACAGGGCACAAATCCTCACTTTGATAAACTATGCATTAATTCCTACTTCTCTTCAAATACTTGAGGATGTGATTTATCGCAGTCTAATGCGCTTGTCCAGGGTTAGACTAATATCTTGCTACCATGCCAACAACATAACAAAATATTAGGCCTAGTACACAGCATTGCATACATGAGGCTACCCACCGTAGATGCGTATGGTACAAGACTCATCTCATCTTTCTCACTCTGTGTCACAGGACACTGCCCAGTAGAAAGATGTACGCCAAGTCTGAAAGATCGCAAGCCTTTCTTGGTGAGTTGCATGCTGAACCGGGCTATCACAGTATCCACATAGGATGTCTGGGATAAGCTTAACATCCTTCTCTTACGATCCCGTAAGACGTTAATCCCAAGGATGTACCCAGCTTCTCCCAAATCCTTCATTTGGAACTGTTCGGATAACCAATGTTTAATCTCCGACATCACTCCCTCATTGTTTCCAAATGGGAGTATGTCGTCCACATATAATGCAAGGAAAACCACACTCCCACTGACACAAAGTCTGTATACACAACTTTCATTCTCCAACTGTGAAAATCCGTAGGACTTAATCACATCGTTGAAACTTAAAATCCACGACCTTGAAGCTTGCTTAAGTCCATACAAGGACTTCTTAAGCTTCCAGACAAGATTCTCTTTGCCTTTGCGCACGTAACCCTCGGGTTGCTGCATATAGATGTCCCTACCTTCTTCAAGGTAACCATTTAGAAAAGCGGTTTTAACATCCATTTGCCAAATCTCGAGGTCCAGATGCGCTTCTATGGCAAGGAGTATCCAGATGGACTTGAGCATGGCTACCGGTGAAAAGGTTTCATCATAGTCTATGCCCTCTTTCTGACTATAACCCTTTGCCACCAGCCTGGCTTTGAAAGCCGTAATTTCTCCATCCGCTCCCTTATTTCTCTTGTATACCCACTTGCACCCTATGACCCTAAAGCCATCAAGTAGCATAGCTTTCTGTTATACATCCATAGTGGTTATGGATTCAATCTCAGAATCCATGGCGATGCCCCATTTCACAACATCCTTGTCCTGCACTGCCTCTTCGTAAGTCAGTGGGTCAGAGTCTTCATGTCCGTTTTCAGGGCCCAAGTCCGAAGACTCACCCACGAACATATACCTTTCCGGCTGGAAAATGACTCTCCCACTACGACGAGGCATCGGTGCTGTGTCAGCAGTTGGTGCAACTACTTGTGGTTCTGCACCTTGCACACAAGAACGTGCGTTCGCACGTTCCCCTTCCTTTGGAATCGCATTCTCATCTTCAATTTCTTGAAGAACTATATCACTCCTTGTCTTGTGGTTTCTCACATGCTCGTCCTCCAAGAATCTAGTGTTGGTGCTAACAACGATTCTCTGACTATCAGGACAATAAAAGAAACCACCTTTCGTTTGCCTGGGATACCCTATAAACAGCATTACCTTGGACCTGCTTTCTAACTTATCAGGTTTCTTCGTCAGCACGTGTGCCGGACAACCCCATACTCTGAACTTGCACAAACTGGGTTTGCGCCCAAGGAAGAGTTCGCAGGGTGTCTTGGGAACCAATTTAGAAGGCACCAGGTTCAAGACGTAAGCCGCTGTTTCCAATGCGTATCCCCAAAACGAAATGGGTAAGTTTGCATTACTCATCATTGATCTCACCATCTCCAAAAGAGTTCTATTTCTTCTTTCGGCTACACCATTTTGCTGGGGAGTACTCGGTGCTGTCCATTGGGATGTAATCCCATGTTCTGACAAATATTGCAGGAACTCGTTACCGAGGTATTCACCACCGTGGTCAGATCGCAGTGACTTGATAGTTTTCTCGACCTTCTTTTCGACCTCAGCCTTGAACTCTTTGAATTTCCCAAAGCATTCAGACTTGTAGCGAAGCAGGTAAATGTATCCGTATCTCGAGTAGTCATCAAAGAAAGTGACGAAGTACTCATACCCTCCACGAGCCTGTGTGGACATGGGCCCACATAAGTCAGAATGGATTAATTCCAACACATCCTCTGCTCAAGACTGACTAGCCTTAAAAGGCCTAGAATATATCTTGCCCTCGATGCAGGATTCGCAGACTTGATAAGGTACCGCCCGGACTAAGTCCAATGTACCGTCATCTGCAAGTCGCTTAATCCGCTTCAAGCTGATGTGACCGAGTCTCAAGTGCCAAAGATATGTAAGATCCTCATCAGAAGAACTAAGCTTTCTCTTTCTAGGATTATCAATTTCAGATGAGTTACATGCAGCATACGCGGAAGTATTATGATGACAGTTAACGACATAGAGAGAGTTATTCAGCATTCCACGACAGATAACTACGTTATTACCAATGATAGAAACACCACTATAAAAAATAACTGAATATCCATCAACATAACGTTTAGAAATTGAAATAAGGTTCCACCGAAAATCCGGCACATATAAAACTTCTCTCAAAGTTAAAACAGATTCAACAAAGTACAAGATGACATCTCCAATGGCAGCTGCACTCACTCGTGATGCGTTCCCCATTGAGATGGTGATCTCGTCATTCTTCAGCACCCTCCTCAGTGTGAACCCCTGCAAAGTGTAACAAACATGATCAGTAGCTCCAGTATCCACTACCCACGAATGAGTAGAAACCGATGCTAAACACATTTCCGTTACAAATGCAAATGACATACCTTGTCCCTTGCTTCCGCATGCGTTCTTACTTGAAGTGACACCAACCCTCTTCATCTCATTTGACCTCCTCTCACGTCTTCTGTGATCAATCAGATTCTTGCACACAGTATGAACCACATCTTTCAATGCGCTCAAGCTGTGCTCAAGATCTGATAACTCAGAATCCCATGAAGGTACAAAAGACTGTATTGCCAAGATATCACTAAGCAACTCTTTGAAAGAGTACTCGCTTCTCTTAGCTACATCCTTCTTGAAATCATAGAATGAAAGCGGTAATGAGTTCAGGATTATATCGATCTTAGCCCGATCACTAATACATCCACCTCTACGTGTGAACCGATTCATGGTGTTATCCATCATCATCACATGTAATATCATCGAACTACCATCAGCCATTCTCTTATAGACAAGGTCTTTTACGAGATCACAGTTGACAGTTCGTTCCACTTTGCCGTACGTAGCCACTAAGTCCATCCAAATCGCAACAGAGCTACAATAGCCCATGTACTTGAGCTTCAGTTCTCTAGACAGGTTATCCGAGATTAACTTGTAGGTAAAATCTTCAGATGCTACCCATCTGTCATAGAACTCCTTCTCACGTCTAGAGACTTTATGGTAACGTGGGGCAAGTGGCATAATAGTAAGAACAAATATGTATTGCTTATTCAGGAGGATATACTCAACGCAGTATCCCCACTCATGGAAGTTTAGACCAGTTAAAGGATTGAGAGCAAGAATATGATCAACAATAGACATAGACATATCTGAAACAAATAAATAATCTTAATAAGAACATACATGCAGAACATTCGAAAACAAATGCATTGAAAACCTCTTGATAAATCAAATACAAATGTTTTCCACTAATAGCCCAAGAGTTCCCTCCGCAAGCTACACTCGTAGACGTTTACGATGTCACCCTCAACCAGACTGCGGGTTTTATGCCCCAATCCTTTAATTTCATACCATGTCAGGAATCCTTAGACACATGAAATTAATTATTAGTGTAAAACCTTAGACCAAGCCATCTCTCAAGAACAGGGAAGCAGCAACTGCATTATATTCCAAGATGCCTCTAAGCCCTTAACCACAAATTTAACTCTAGCCAAAAGAGACAGTTTGGCATGGCGCATAGCCATACCGCACGACCCTTAAAGCCTTCGTTATCTAAAATTTAAATCAATCCTAGAATACTTATGAGAAAGAAATACGCAAGCTACACTCGTAGACGTTTACGCTAAACCCTCCCACTATTCACATGATTTAAATTGTTTGTCTAGAAATCCCAACAATTGCAGCCCATGTACCTCCGGGAACTAGCAAGCTACACTCGTAGACATTTACTAGGACGAGAGATACACTTACTGATGGGTTTTGTATACTGAAAGAATTTATTACAATGTGTATACAACGGTTTATTTCTCCTATCTGTTAACAATCGTACATGTATGAACAATGGTATCCTCTTGTCTCACCGATAGGGATGATTTTGCTGCGTGTAGTAGATTGCAGAAGACAGTATGATCACTTGACCTAGTGAGACATAAACCATAATCACAGCCGAGACAGCGTGTGAGGATACGTCTGTCCGGATGGCTGCGGCATTGTCGGAATAAGTAGCTTGTCTTGGTTACTTGACATGCTGGTACGCAGAGGTGGCGTATTGATGGACCGCAGTGAGATATATTCGTCTGTCTGACATCAGTGAATAAAAGATCTCGTTATATTGATTGAGTCCAAACCCTAACGAAGGTTCAGGGGTTTGCACGGGTTGACTGTTGCTTTGACTTACCATGGTGGAGAGCCAACACAGCGCGCTCGTATATCCGCATCTTGGGTAACAGCAGTTTGTGTAGTACTGCCTGAGACTGAACTTAGGTAACCATATCCGAGTAAT
>JAPKLW010001167.1:21373-36421 GCA_026898455.1 Plectranthus barbatus | reverse complement strand
ATTAATTCTTTTTCACCACAGAATTAATACTGACCTACCCCTTTATTGCCACGTTATGAGAACGGGCTGCATTTACTTGAGAATCCCCATATTTAAGGATACCAGAAATTCATTAATTAATCGGAGCTTCTGACAAGCTCTATCTATAATTAATTAATATCTTATATTTCCTGAGCAGTACCACTCAAACCTTATCACTCGTGCTTGAACTTAATCAGCATGCAGGACTTTATCACGATGAACATTATTGAGCTCCTCAGGGAATGTCCCCATCTTATTACTCGGATATGGTTACCTAACTCCAGTCTTAGGCTGTTCTACACGAACTGCTGCTACCCAAGATGCGGGTATACGAGCACGTTACTCAAGCTCTCCATCATGGCAAGTCAAAGCAACAGTCAACCCGTGCATACCTCTGAACCGTCATTAGGGTTTGGACTCAATCAAGACCGAGATCTTGTATTCTCTGATGTCAGACAACAAAATACATCTCACTGTGGTCCAATCAATACGCAACCGCATGTATCAGCATATCAAGTAATCAAGACAGATCACTTCTTTCTGACTATGCTGCAGCCTATACTGACAGACTTATCCTCGTACGCTGTCTCGACTGTGATAATATTTATATCTCATTAGGTCAAGTGATCATACTGTCTTCTGCGATCTACAACATGCCGTATGATCGTCCCTATCGGTGAGATAAGAGGATACCGTTGTTACTCGCATGTAAGTTTGTTAACAGATAGGAAATACAATTGAATGTATACTCATTGTAATAAATGCTTTCTGTATACAAAACCCAACACCGTCGTACTTCAAGAACCGTAAGAGTAAAAGGTGGACTTTCATTATATAAAAATCTAAAACATGAAAATGTTTTCTTTTTAAAAACCAAATGAATGAAAAATGTTTTGTTTTAAAGTTGTTGTTATGCCAAGTTTTTTTTGTGGATCCTATATGTACCTCTGAGCCAGATGTAGTTGGCCAGAGAGTTGAGACGTCAATAATGAACCAAAGTTTTAAACCTTGAGCCGTTTTTGACTGATTGCGAGCCCAAGACGACCGATATCCTTGCGCCGCAGTACCACGAGTTAAACTCTGGTATGTCAGTACTGGTGGTTTGATTCCCCAGATGATTTATATGTGGAGTGATCAACCACGGGTTGACACTCAGGGATTATAAGGATAGGTTAAAGTCGATCGGATCTTGATGTTGTGTGTTCCGAGATCTGTGCACTTTGATGACAGTGGTTGAGTGGATTATGTCATTCCTAGCTGTACATCATGACTTGGATGTAGGTCTGCTTCCAAGTCACACTTGTTTAAACAGATAGCGACCACATGTGAGTGTTTTAGCCAAGCTTGACGTGTGAATGAAAATGTTTGTATAAGCATGAGTTGATTTCAAATAAAACCTCGTGTCTTATCTGTGTGATGGCATATTAACCTATATTTTTATGTTTTCGGGGATGTGTTCACTGGGTACACGGTGTACTCAGCCCACTGCATATTATTTCTAAAACATGTAGGTTAAAGCTTGGAGCGTGGAGGTGGTAGCAGGAATGTGTGAGCAGTCCAACCAGAGCTTGATCCTGAGATATGTATCTCTATATACATATCTCCATTACGCTAGTTCCACTGCAATGAACCTCTGAATTCGAACTTCCCCACGATTTGTATAACACTCTAACCCTAACATTTATTTCTGAACTTGAACTAGATGTAAGTATATTTCGTATAAACATGAACTTTGTCATGATCTCTATAAGAGTCATCCCTTGTTTGATCTGATCTCATAATGGTATATAAATTGGTGAGGAATCTTGAGATATAACCCATCGCGCTCTCATAAGCCGGGGAAGCTAAATGGGGGCGTGACACAATCGTTCGCCTATTCTTATGCATACATCGAATCTTCCTTGCATGCTATGTCCATCGAAAACTGTCCCTTTATGTGATGCTCTAGATCAAGCAATTCTACCTGCGCTGTCGGTCTCTCCAGAAGCGCTTTCTGCGCCCTCGCCTCCAGCTGCACCACCGCTTCTACGCACTCATCACATGCGTACTAGGGCGCAAGATGGGATTTTTAAAACGAGGTACCCTACTGATTTTCTATTTCTTGATTCAAATAATATTTATTCTGCATTTACTGCTACAACAGAACCATGGGGTATTAAGATAGCTCTGAAGAGTCCGCATTCGGCAAATGCTATGAACAAAGAGATGGAGGCTTTCCGTTCATACTTGGTCACTCGCTCTCGCCCGCCTAACACAAACATTGTTGGGTCTAAATGGGTGTTTCGTATTAAGTTTCTGGACGATGGCAAAGTCGACATATATAAAGCTCGTCTCGTTGCTCAGGGTTTCAACCAACTTCCTGGTTTTGATTTTACACACACCTTCAGTCCAGTTGTTAAAGCTTCCACAGTGCGCATTGTCCTATCAATCAATGTTATGAATTCTTGCCCCCTCCATCAACTCGACGTCAAGAACGCCTTCCTAAATGGTTATCTCTCTACTATTGTATTTATGGAACAACCACCTGACTTTATTGATCCACGGTTTCCAAATTACGTCTGCAAGTTAAAGAAAGCTCTTTATGGTCTTCGTCAAGCTCCTCTTGTATGGTATCAACATTTTTGTGGCTTTTTGTAATCTCTTAGGTTAGCGCTGCCGACACTTATCTACGTTGACGATATAATTGTGACTGGGAACGACACTTATTTGCTTTCAGACCTGTTATCTCGTGTGAATGGTGAATTTTCTACAAAAGATCTAGGATGTCTTGGTTACTTTCTTGGGCTTGAAGTCTCCTATCCCTCGTCCGATCTCTTCCTCAATTAATCTAAGTATGTTCGTGACATCCTCATCCGTGCGAAACTTCTTGATTAGAAACCAGTATCCACGTCACTTGCACCTAACATCTTCTTGTCTCGTGAAGGGCCTCTCTTTGAAAATCTAACTTTGTTTCGTTCTCTAGTCGGGGCTTTGCAATATCTAACCATCACTCGTCCTGACATCGCTTATTCTGTCAACACAGTTAGCCAATTTCAGCAAGGTCCCACGGTCGAACACTTCCAGGCTGTGAAACACATTTTGAGATATGTTAAAGGCATAATTGGATTCGGTCTCTCCTTCATGCGTGGTCCATTTCATGTTCTTGGATATTCCGATGTCGATTGGGCTTGCTGCAAGACAAATGAAGGTCCATGTGCGGGTTTGCTATCTTTCTTGGAAATAATATCATATCGTGGAGTGTCAAGAAACAACCCATAGTCGCTCACTCAAGTTGTGAATCCGAGTATCGTGCAATGGCGAATATTGCTATTGAATTACTTTGGGTCTTCAACATCTTACGAGATCTGCATGTCACTCATTCGAAAACGCCGATCCTCTTCAGTGACAACAAGAGTGCTCTCTTTCTCACACAGAACCCTGTTTCTCTTAAACGTGCTAAACATATCGATATCGACTATCATTTTGTTTGTGAGCTTGTTGAATCTGGACGTTTGATTACCAAGTTTATTCTGTCAACTTTGCAACTGGCGGATGTTTCACCAAGAGTTTATCACGTTCGTTATTTGACATGTTTCGATCCAAGCCCCGTGTTTCTATTAATCGCACACTTCTCTTGCCGGGGGTATAGAAAATATTATAGATAAGGATATAGATATTGTAGATAAAGAGCCTAGATATTCAAATCTTTCTAGGTCTTGATATATCAGTTTGTTACCTTATTTCATGCTTTCTATTGTATATATATTCCCCACATTGTAACATTTGTCATCAATGAGAATCACGTTAATTATATTCTCACAGATCGTGACCGACGGGATCGTTCACCTCCATATACACCTCATGAATACTATTCGAGGTTAGTTTATGTGATTGTATGAATTACTAATTCTTAATTTTTTGGTGTCCATTTGCGATATCCAGTTTCATTAGGGCGCTAAAGAACTTGATTGTAACTTTATGGATTGTGAACAATTTGTGACTGTTAATGGATTGTGAATTATTAACTATTGTGGTTTTTTATGAATTGTGGTTGCATTGGTTTATCCCTGGGAAAGAGGTTTACAACTATTTTATTTAGTTGAGCTAGAGATCTATTTTTTAATCTTATGCTAGCATAATTCTTGTAAAGCTTCTGTACGTAAAATAAATTAATGCATGCAATCAATAGCATACGTACACAGGTTATTATAAGAAATGGTAAGCTTATATATATTTTGGACCCGATGCACCCAGTGGCGCACCCAAATTGAGGGTATCGAGGGTTCTCAATCAAATACTCATATTAAAAGAAATTTAAATAAATTGTTTCAATTTAATGAATAGGGTTGAAGCTTTAATAATCATATAAAAACTCTCTATATATCTAATAAAAAAAATTATATTTATAATAAGATCGGCTGATCCCAATGGCTGAGCCACATGGATAGGGATGTCAATCGGGCTAACCCGTCGGGTTTCGGGCTAACCCTATCGGGCTGCGGGCTATTCGGTCCGGGTTGAATCAGGCTGAATTTTTATCGGGTTAAAAATTCTTGAACCTAACCCTAACCCACCGGTTTTCGGGCTGACCCGTCGGGTTGGCAATATTTACGAGTTTATTTTTGTAAAGATTTTCTTAATATATTTTAACAACACCTAAAACAAAATAAAAAAAGAAAATGATGAACCAACATAAATAAAAGACATCAAATAACAATATATTTGCAAAAAAATAATGATAAGTGGATAGTCATAGTTTGAAAAGAAAAAAAAAACATCAATCCTTATATACCAACTAATTTAAGTAATAGAAGTACATTTCTCAACGTATAAAATGATAAAATAATGATTAAAAAATTAAATATGGCTTTCACTTGGGTGAACATAACAACGAGTGGCTAAAGGTTCTTGAAAGGAAAAAATGAGTAGGTACGCTAATTAGGAGAGTGACGAGTGGAAGACAGTGAAAGAGGAAGAAATGAAAGATTTTTCGATTTGAGGGTAAAGGACTACGTCATTGGGAGAGATTTATGAGATTTTGTGTGACGGAAAATTAGGTCTAAGGAATTAGGTATATAATTAATGGGTATAGTAGGATATAGATAATATTAGAAATTATAAATAATAAATTATTAAATATTGCCGGACCTACGGGCCGACCCGCAACCCACCGGGCTCAGCCCGTTTGGGCCACCAACCCGTTCGGTTAAAAATAATTTCGGGTTGGAAATTTTTTACCCTAACCTGTATTTTAGCCCACCGGTTTCGGGCTTTATTGACATCCCTACACATGGAGGCTGGAGGTGCTTGCCCACACGGCCAAAGAAATTATATATTTTTATTAATATATATATATTTAAAAATAAAATATAATTATAAGATATGGATTTCATAGAATTGAGATTGAGCTCCCGCGATATTCAACTTCTACCCCGTCCCTGGTCGATCCCACACTAATTTCGCTCGTGGGTGCAAGGGACTCTCACACAGTCTTAAAGCCAACTAATTATATCATTATACTTGATATTTATCAAAGATACATCATTAGCCTACACTAAGATTCAAACAAAGTCAAAATTAGAAAAACAACCAAGCTGGTAAACCTTAAAATTAATTCACAAAATTCTAAGTCCGAAGGTATAAAATATATATGTTTGAGAAATTGGTGTGTGTGTGTATTATTTCAGAAGGAAGTGTAGATTTGCATTTGACTAAGAATGTGCTCAAAATTGTCGGTGGATTTCTGGATTGGATGGGAATGCACGCCTTCATAAGTAGTCACCACAACTCCTTCGTCTTTCGATAGCCTCTGAACTTGCTTCTTTACGTTGCACCCTTGATGTGTGCATCTGTAATAGCTTCTGCAAATTCAATATATATACCAAACTTTTAATTATCAACTCAACTCAACTCAAGGGGATTTAAATCCTAAAAAAATATTGTCAAATCATACTCATATTCGAATTCGAGCCATGATAACTATATACACTGGTAGATCCACATATAGAGTAATTAACTTGACATTTTATCGGTTTCTATAATAAGTTATCGGAGATTTTTATGATAGCCCCCTTCATCGGCAAGTTGTGCAAAAATAAGAAGAGGCTGAAGATAAGGAAAAAAATTTCGAATAAGAATTTCTTTTAATTTTACTCGATTTTGTATTTCTTGTTATATAAAATCTAATCGAGCCATCAAGAAAATTTTCAAGATCTGCCACTCACCATATATATTTATCGATTGTTAAATTTTATATCTATTTACAAATAGTAATATTGATTATTAATTGTGTAAGTATTCATATCATAAACAGGACCTTTTCATCCTAAATTGAAATTTGAATTTGAATTTGATGGCCATTTGTAAGAAATATAAGTACTGTTGCTCCATGTTACATGTGTGTCTATATATTTATATATAATTGATCATAAGTTAGTAGGGAATTTCTTGGTGGGAAACAATTTAATACAACTTGCAAAAAATGAAAAAGAGAATGAATTAAATTAACTAACCTGGGAAATTTATTGTTTTTCACTGCTTTCTGGCCATATTTCCTCCATCTATATCCATCATCAAGTATATCCACCTGGCTCCTTGTCTGAAACGCAAACCTTGGTTTCCTTGACTTCTTCTCCCCCTTCCCCTTCCCGGCTTCCGCCGTCGGATTTCCACCCTCGACGCCGGTACTGGTGGTGGCGGCAACAGTAGTGCTACTAGACTCGGTGGCCTTACCATGAATGTTTTCCATGGATGTGATGAAGCCCATGTATTCGTTGCTCGGGTCGTGATCACGATCTAGATGTTGTACGAGGTGTTGATGATGATGATGATGATCTTGTTGCGATTGAGTGCTCATATTAGTCATGTTCAACATGGATGAATGAGAGTTTTCTGCAGAAGAATGGGGCTGGAAAATGGAGGCTGGATAGTTTTCCATAAGAAAGAAGAGAGAAATGGGGTTCAAGATTTGTAGAAGAGAAAGAAATATAATTTGCTTTGATTTGTGGTTATAAAGATGTGATATAATTGCATTGAATATATCTATTGGAAAAAGTTGACAACGAGGTTTGATGGCTATGAATTTATAATATTAATAGTTTTATACAGGGAAAGAAGAAAAAAATGATCCATCTCAAAATTTATCATAGTAGTGATAGCAATAATGATGATTTGGCATTATATTAATAGTTAATACAAACTCGATATATTGGTAGTGAAAGGGTAATTGTTTTTAATTAGTGCTAATGGATTTTTATTTATTTATTTTTTGATTACAATTGGAAAGGAAAACGATAACCTTTCTAGAAAAAGTTTATTGCAGTAAAATACTTCTTCCTTTTACTTTTCTATCTTGGCCAATATATAAAAATAATTTAATTTTAATTGGTCACGATTGTGGTTACTTGTCACGCTTTGTTTCCCATGGTGTTGAAGCTTCGTCAATAAATAAATATTGAATTAATTATATACTTTATTGTAATTATGTCGAGATAATTATCTAAGTGCCATGTGCATACAATAAACACTTCAAAAAAAATTAGCGGGAGACCCTAGAGTTTGAAATTTTATATTCTTCTTTTCACTCAAATTTATCAATGCATAAAGTTTGAATTTAAGTTTTTTTTGGATCACACAAAATTCAGTATTACTTTATAGAGTTCGAATTCAGTGCTAAAAAGTAAAACTAAGATATATACTAAATAAAAATTAATCTCAATTAGTGGATTAATCACATCAATAGTTGAGATAAATGTATTAATTATTAAAAAATAAACACAATTTTTTAAGCATAATATAAATGAAAATTAAGCACGGTATATTTCAAGTATAACTAATAAAACAATTAAGCATAATATTTTAGAAAAATCTAATACAAAACTATTATTTTTTTAATGAATGATTTATATTTATTATTATTTAATATAAATTCACTTTTAATAATGGATCCATTCTCGTACTACCGACGCTTTACAGTATAGTCCTTCCTTGCTGGTTTTTAGTATTTTCCTAAATAAATTAATTATAAATATCCAATTTAACGGATCAATATTTGCTAATAAAACTGTAGGATTATATTTACATAATCAATTTTGTTTGTGGATACTAACCAGTATTCAAATATCTCTCTCCACACAATTTTATGCAATTCTAACATATAGTTTTGAATCTTAGCAATTTAACATTAATTATATGATTGTATTGTAATGACAACACAATTTTTTTGGGTCCAAACAAAAATTTCCGGAAAAAGTTATTTAATATTCAAGATTTTTATTGTTTGTTTGAATTTATTTTGGGTTTTGATATTCTATAATTGGCATTTTTTATGATTATTTTTTGTTTGAAATATGTATATACTCTTTCATTTCCGAAAGTATAGATTATATAGGATTCCTTTAATGATCTTTTGGTCATGTTCACATCATTCGATGAATATATCTGATATTTTTTTAATTTCTTATTCAAAAAAAAAAAAAGAAGACATACATTAAATGATTAAAATTCTTAAAGTCAATAAAATAAATCCTTTAAAAAATCGTAGTATAACTATATAAGAATACCACGGATAACTTAGTTAAATAGCTCATTCTTTTAAACAAACTTTTATATTAGTAAAATTAGGGGTGGCACTTTTTAATCCGATCCGATAATACGACACGAATCCGCACGATAATAACGGATACGAATTGAGGCTTATCGGATATGGATCCTTATCGGATCGACACGATAAGGACACGAAAATTTCGGATTGGATTCGGATCGGATATGGATATCCGTTAATAAATTAATAAAAATTATTTATTTTTTAAATATAATAATTAATTAATTGATTTTGATATATTAATATAAATTTAAAGTTCTTTCAAAAACTCAAATCTCTTGGTTCTTCATTGTTTGTGTCCCATTTTATTAATTCACCACTAAAAATGTATTTATTTATCTATTAATTATATTTTTTTATATTTATTTTCTTCTACTATCAAAATTTAATAACTTTCTTTTTTTCTCAACTTCAAGTTTTCAATTAAGTTGTATCAACGGATTAACTAAAAGGTGAGATCTTAAATTTTAATGTTGATGAAAGTATTGTAGATTCTCATTAATTGTCTCAACTCTTTCAATTTCACCATGATTGATTAAAAGTATTTATTATAATTTATTTTATTTGTTATAAATCTTAAAGTTTTAATTAATATTTTTCTCCCTGAAAATTGTAGGTGGAGTATTGACGACTATGGTGAAAGATTGACAGTATTTAGAAATGAGCATGTTTGACCACTAGAATTGGAATTTAAGATTTATCTATGTATCTTCAGATATTTGATTGAGGATTTTAGTTTCAAATGAAATTGCAGTTTTATTTATTTATCAAACACATTATTTGAACAATCAAATATGAATATTTTGTATTATCTTATCAAATTTTTATTGGATTATAATTGTGTTTATTGAAACGGATTCTTATTAAATTAATTTGATTTGGATTCTTATCGGATCTTTATCGGATCGGATACATAACAGATCATTCAGATTGGATACTTATTGGATCCTTAACGGATACGGATCAGATTCGTGCGGATACGGATTTGAGCTTAACGGATCGGATATGGATACGGATTTTGATTTTTCTTAACGGATCGGATACGGATTTGACTTTAACGGATCGGATCGATAACGGATTGACACGATAAGGATCCGATCCGCACGAATTGCCACCCCTAAGTAAAATACCCAATAGTTTTTTTTTTTTTTTTTGTGGATTGTATGTTTGTTTTTATTAATATGATTTTTTTAGAATTCATAAAATCTTTCTTTAGAATTGCAATTTTTAAATATGTCCTGTTATAAATTTTAAGATTTGAAAATTACATTATAATTGTGAGAATTAGTAAGAATTGTCTTAAAGTTTACAATTAATTATTATTATTTTTAAAAAATGAGATATTAAAAAACAAATAAAGTGATAGTTTCTAAAACCGGGCAAAGTAGTTCAGACTATCTTATACTCCCTCCGTCCCGGCTGAATTGTCCCGGTTTGACCGGGCACAATAACCAATGAATGTGAGTGTAAAGTAAGTTGAGTGGAATTAATATTTTATTATTGAGTGTGAAAAACTTGCTTTTTTAAGTAATGGGACAATTGAGGTGGGACGGACGAAAAAGGAAAGTGGGACAATTGAGGTGGGACGGAGGGAGTATATTTTTGCAACTAGACATCAACAATTTATGAATATATCATTAAAAAAGATTTAATCATAATATTTATACGTCTAAATGAATCTAAATTTACACATATTATTATTATTTTTTGCATTGAAAAAAAAAAAAAAAACATGATTTGGTAGGAAGAAGGAGGCGGCGGCTATAGATTTAGAAATTAGGGTCAAACCACATGTTGCATAAAAGACCAACTGCCGTATCCAGTCAAAAAAAGGCTGCTATCACCACTCGCACGTGTTTCCTCATTGGACCTTTGAATTTTACTTACTTTTTTTAAAAAATAAAATATACCTTAATTATTTAAATTTATTTTACCTTGGTGGATCTCTAACTAAACAAATCCAACGTTATTTGTTTCTTTTATTTAATTTAACACACGAGGAACATTATATTTATAATATATAATCTGAATTTGTTTAAAATAGAAAAAAGGAACAGATTTTATTAAAAAAACACGATACTTTTATTTATACTTGATAAAATAAATAAGTTTTGCAAAACTCATTGGAGACCTTGTTATGAAATTTAATTTTGATGTTTCAATCAAATCTGTCGAATATATATAACTTACTAGATAGAATTGGTTAAATAGGGTGACTCCAAATTTCTAATTTTTGTATAAGTTAATTGAGGTTTAATAAAATTATGAATCAGCTTTCGCCAATCAAAGAGAAGACCATTTGAAGATTTACACAACTGAAGTATAGTTAATCAATGAAGTATCTCTTAAGTAGGAGACTTAACTGATCGGTTGTAGACCGAGACAAAGGTATAAAGACAATTGTCTGTGTAGACAAAAATAATTAATGAGTCAATTGAACTATGACAAGAGACTATCTGGAGACAAAAGATTAATGTTTTAACCTTAGCAAAGACAGAGGATTGGCCGAGATTTCTCAGATTGATTGAGAGTTGTTCTATTGAATTTTTTTTTTGATATGCAGAATTTTTTTTTATATGCAGAAAGTTGCAAAGTGATTGAAGATTGAAGAACGTGCTCATCACTCAAACTATCTGGTCCCGATTTTTCAGAGTAATTTAAATACACAACAGAATATTGATTAATTAAACTTGCACATTATCCAAACTGAGTGCCAGTCTCAGTTTGGTTTGTCAAATCTTAGTACAAGATTTAAGTCCAGATAGTTTTAGCATCAGTTTCAGTTTATACTTCAACACATGAGCGTTGAATTTTAAAGAAAGTAAAAGCGATACAAACACAAGGGATTATAGTGGTTCGGACACTAAAGGTCCTATGTTCACTCTCCAGACAAAAGTCTGGAAATCCAATGTTTCTGTCTTCTGAGCGGGTCGGTCGGTTTTCCAGGAAAGGTACAGTACTTTTCCGCTTTATCTGACCGCGACAGTGACTGTTCATCTTTTGTCAGATTGACAGTATGTCAGTCTGAGGAATCTTGGATTGGTCAGTCTGAGGTATCAAGACTGAAGTCTTGGGCTTGCGGACTTTAAGGAATCTCCAATCTTTAAAGTATGTACTTGTCAGTACCATTCCTCAGAGATATTCTCTTTGTCTCTATGCTCTGGGACTGGAACTAGGATTCCGTATTGATGTCATCATACTAGCAAGTCCATGGTGGCTGACGCCATCATTCAGTATAAGCTTGGTCCCCAGACTGGTAAGTTTAGTTTTCTGGACTGGTGAGTCCTAGGCTATTCAGTTCGAGACTGGTCAATTCTATTGTAGTTCCAAACTCGTTAGTTTCTTTCAAGACCCAGACTGATCAGTTCCATACTGAGTTCTAATCTATTTGTGTCTTCTTGCGCATAAGACTGATTCTTCAATCTATCTTCGAATCAACTCCACCTTACAACTCGATAAAAGGCCATAGATGACTTTACATTAAAAAACTAGATTGGAACTTAGTCTAGAGACTTATTAAGATGGCTTTTACACTTTGACCCACCAAAATAAAATAAGATAAGAAAAATTCTAACAAATTTCCTAACAGGTAGTTTTCTAAATATCCAGAGTCCTACACCTTGTCTATAATACCTAATAAGATCGACATAGAGAATGTTACAATTTTTATGAACGCTAATAACGAATTGTCATTTGCAATATTTAACTCATCTCTCTCACTTAACCACCGTATTCTTACACAAGACTCAAAATTATTAAACTTGAGTTAACCGGAGTCGAGACTCTTTCCAAGAGACTCTGAATCAGATACAGACTTCCTAATTCGTCAGAAGTCTACCTGACAACCAATCTACAATTATGAGTTCATTGAGAAACGCAAATTCACACGTATCCAGCTCGTAGATGTTCGTGGTAAAGTCTGTCAGTTTGAAGACAACCAAAGAACTTAGCAAGTGAACTCGTGTGACAAAGCTCGCTGCTCGTACCTGCCTGGAACCTAGAGGAAATCAGAGCTTACGAAACCGGAAGAGACTTGTAGTATTGTGTTGTAAATTGTTTTAGTGAATTCTCGATCCATCTAGAGATCGAATAGTGGACGTATGATCTTTTAGCATCTAGACCATTGCATATCATATATTATTTACTGTTTTGATTTACTTAACCTGCTGCTAGTTGATTAAAACTCAATATTTAATTAAGATGTTGGCGTATTAATCGAATCAACTAACTTACTCAACTTAAAGATTTTAATTAGTTTTCAACGAGTAAGAGTCAATTTGGGCTATCACACTTTAACTACTTTCGTTACACATTTTATATATACTTTGATTTGGGACCAACGGATCCTCATAATTCTTGTTTGAGAGACTATTCTCAAAATTGATGCACTTCATTATTAATAATTTATTCAAAGAATTTTGTATTTACTCAACTTAAATGGTAAATTTTAAAAATAGCACTAAATTAAAATATTGTATTTTATTATTAAATTTATCTTATGGAATAAAATTTGTGATATGGTATCACATGAAATTTCATGATAAATTTTTTAATATCAGCTCATGCACATGCATCCATAAAAAGTAAAATACTCACTCAATAAAAATGAAACTGAAACATGAGAGGTGGGTTTAAAAAAAATATCAAATGCATCATGTTTTTTAAATTCGCGCACATATATTTAAACATGCATGTGGACATTTTCTTTTCGTGGTTTTATTTAATTATTACTTTAGTTATTGGTACAAAATCAATTGAAGTACACATCTGAGAAACTGCCGTACGCACTGTTCACCCCACTTATTTTAATAGCTATGGTAGTTTGAGATATAATAAGCTTTATTTATGGATGGAGTCAGAATAAAATAAATTTAAACCGAATGTATACAGATTAAAAATAGTGTAATAAAAAATATATTTGTTTGTACCTAATAAGTAGTATGCGGCATGCGTTAAGGGAGCTTTGAATTGATTCTCTCTCTCTCTCACTCTCAATTGGCATGAGATCCTCTGTCCCATTTTTTGTGTTCCATTCCCTGTTCTACTATTAAAATTATTGATTTTTATTTAATATTTTTTTATAATCTTAATTTAATATGATTTGGATTAATTTTATAAGTTCAACTATAGGGTTCATTCCACCCAATTAGGGTATATAATATTTTTTAGTAATTATTTTTCAATTTTTGATTAAAATTTGATTATTAAAATTAATTAATCTATAACTATAATTTGTGTTCTTATAAAATTTTAATTTTTATTCATATAAATCAATTAGATTATATTGTATTATACTTGATTTTTATTTTTGTAAAAATATAATTTAAAATTAATAATCGAGCTAATGGAACACCAAGTGGAACACCAATATGGAACAGAGGATTTGAAGCCCAATTGTTCTTAATCAAACTCCTGATTAATTAGTTATTATAGTTAAAATATTTAACCATTGTTCTTCGAAATCAGGACTATTTATGCATAATACCGGTCTGCCAAGTCTCAAATAGCATGCCATCATTTTCAAAGTTTTGAAAAATGATTTTTTCTGACGATTATTAGTTGTATGTTTAGAGAGGTTTTGTAAAATGACCCATAGTTTATCTCGTACGGGAGTTAATTATAAGAAGTTATGCACGTTTTTCCAAAATTATAATATAAATTATGTATATTTTTACTTAAATATTCAAACTATCTTAAAATACATAAATTTAGAATAAGGTGAATTCTTCGAGACCAATATGTTAATTAAACACGTTAAATTTTAATTACGTACTAGTTAATGACATGCATTTTACTTAATGACATGAAAATTGACACGTCTAGTCAGCATTATGTGCTGAAAGATAAATCTCATGTTAAATTTATATAGTTTAAAATAGGTTATGTATCTAAGTAAAAAACACGAATAATTTATTATTTTTGGAAAATATACGTATGATTTGATAATTTGTAGTATAATTACATATTTGCCCTTTATCAAACTATAAAAATTTCTTTTGTTTGACTGAAACTCTAGCTCGCGATATAGGAAATTATTCCTAAAATCTCTCTTAGGATTTATTTGTAAAAAGGTTTTGTTGGATCAAACCTTAGCATATGGTCGATCATTTGCTGAATTCTAGATAGTCTAGCATATCTTGTAAAATCCTGTATAGGTTATAAATTGAGTTGTAATAGATTAGTCTGCTAGAGGATTTCCTAGCAAATATCGAAGGACAGCGATTGCTAGAAGACATGCGCTAGCAGAATGCTAAGGCTTTAGCATTTGCTAACGCTCAGCAAACCTATAAAGATGCTAGTAGAACAGACGTCAAAGGATCGGGTGTCAACGGAAGCGTTCAGCAAACCAAGACACGATAGCAGATCGCTAATGAACATTAGCAGAGCAGAATGTCAAAAGCTGAAGCTATATTGCCGTTCTGACAAAAAGCACACACAAAGGACGA
>JAPKLW010001167.1:0-16373 GCA_026898455.1 Plectranthus barbatus | reverse complement strand
TTTGAGTGGTACTACTCAGGAATAATAAGATATTAATTAATTGTAGTTAGAGCTTGTCAGAGGCTCCGATTAATTAATGGATATCCGGTAACCTTAAATATGGGGATTCTCAATTAATGCAACCCGTTCTCACAACGTGGTAATAAAGGGGTAGGTCAGTATTAATTCTGTGGTGAAAAAGAATTAATATTAATTAATTAATTGTGTCCTGGGTTGTGGACATGGGAATTAATTAATTTATAGGCCCACTTTATTATTTGCATTAGGTCCCAGGTCTGGCCCAATTAAATATGCTGAATTGAGCCCAAAGAGCCCATTAGGGATAAAACCCTAGGTCTATAAATAGACAACTCTCTCTCATAAGTTAAAAACACAGTTGAAAGACACTAAACCTAGGAGAGAGAGAAGGGGGCGCCGACTTTGGAGAGAGAGGAGGAGAATTTCGATTCTGGTCCTGCTCAGAACACAGATCTACGGAGTCCTCACCAGTAGTAGATCTGAACAGCATTGGGATACAGATCTGAAGATCTAATCTGGAGAACAGAATTCTTCCCTTTGTTCTTTCTTGTTTTCGATTTTATTTAGAAATTAGGGTTCTAATTTCTAATTCCGCAGATAAAATCGGATTGCGTGGTTGAATTGGATTTTGGAATTCAAACGCAAAAGATCGGTACAGACACTACGGAGTTACGGTAAATCTCTCGATCCACAATTTTGTATTAAATTCATAGGAGCATGCTAGGGTTTTGAGAATAATTAATTATGAGCAATATCCATAGATCGATCCGGTTCAGTTTGGTTTTTGTGATTCGGTTCACGGTAAAACCCTACAATGAGGAGCTGTTCTCAGACTTGCAGAAATTTCTATATGGATCAAGAGTCAAGTTTGGAGATAACAGTGAAGGCAAAGTTGTTGCAAGGGGATGCATAGAGAGCAATGGATTGAGGATAGTCCACGTAGCTCTCGTCTCCAACCTTAAACACAATCTGCTAAGTATTAGCCGACTTTGCGAAAATGGATATACTGTCTCATTTGTCAATACAGGTTGTACTATTGCTGACAATGTTACAGGGGAAGTGAAACTTCGAGGCATCCGAAAGGGTGGCCTATATGTTGTTGACTGGGAAAGTGGTCAACAACACTCTTGCTTCCTGACCATGAACAAAGAGGAGACAACATGGCTATGGCACAAGAGGTTCAATCATTTAAATTTCAAAACTATTAATTACCTTGCCAAAAATTAGCTTGTTGTAGGTCTGCCCAATGAGACATTTCGCAAAGAAGGAATATGCAAAGCATGCCAACAAGGGAAGCAGACCAAATCATCCTTTAAGACAAATCCTGAGAAAGAAACATCACAGAGGATTCTAGAATTACTTCCTATGGATCTCTTCGGTCCTGTCACTCCACCCACTGTAAGTAAACATCTATATACACTTGTGGTGGTTGATGATTTTTCCAGGTATACATGGGTACGACTCTTAAAGACCAAGGATGAGGTGAAACTTATCCTACCGGAGCTAATTCTCAAGGAGCAGAATAATAAAGAAGTTACTGTAAAGAGAATTCGCTCTGACAATGGAACAGAGTTCTGTAATGGAGTGCTAATGGATTTCTGTGCTGAAGCGGGATTATCACACGAAAGATCTACAGCTAGAACTCCTCAGCAGAATGGATTAGTAGAAAGAAGGAATCGGACGCTGAAAGAAGCCGTTCGTTCGATGTTAGCTGATTCCAATCTACCTGCTAAGTACTGGGGAGAAGCAGTCATGACGGCCTGTTATACACAGAATAGGAGTGCTATCAATGGTAGATTCAATCAAACTCCCTACGAAGTGTACAATGGTCGTAAGCCCTCTATAACTCATCTCCGTGCATTTGGTTCTACATGTTATATTCACAATAACGGAAAATCTAAACTCAATACTTTCTCACCTAAGTCAGATGAGGGTGTACTTCTTGGTTATGGACACCCCACTCACAAAGGTTATAGAGTATTAAATAAGACTATCGGTATTGTGGAAATAACATGCAATGTTATTTTTGATGAGTCTACTTTAGTGCGCAGAGAAAACAAAAGAAAAGAGGATAGCAATCATGAGACTGATGATGTCAATGATCAAACATTTTTAAATTCTTTCGAGAATATGCTTGTTGATCCGACTAAGTCTATGAATGACTGCAATCCGAACCAGACGCACTCAGCAGAGGACCAAATTGCTGACCAGGCCAGTGATGCTAGTGATCATGCTGAGGCCACACCTACTAACATCCTTGTTGAATCATACATTCTAGAAATGCTTAATGATGAAGAAGAGGAGACAACAAGAGATATTCCTTTTGGGGAAGGCATTGCTACTCATGAAGATCTTGGCAGAGGCGCTGCTGAGATTCCAGTTGCTGAAAGAGTTGTTGAAGAGGATCCCGTACCAGGAAATCCTGCAGCAGATATTCAGGTTGAAGTCAATCCAGATGCTGAGCACCAGATGGTGCTATGGCGAACAATGTACAAGACAATGGTCTCGCAGGGGAAGGAAATGTGGCCAGACCAGTCAGACCAACATGGTTGCGCGCCCATTCTCTTGAAGATGTCATAGGAGATGTCAATGACCCTATGATGACGAGACAAGGGAACGCTATGCTGGCTTGTTATATCTCCAGCGAAGAACCCAAAAAGATCGAAGAAGCACTACTAGATCCGGATTGGGTGAACGCTATGCATGAAGAGCTTGCTGAATTCACACGAAACAATATGTGGGAACTGGTAGACAGACCAGAACATCAAAGTGTTATAGGCACTAAATGGGTGTTCAAAAACAAGAAGGATGAGTCAGGCTTAGTCGTCAGAAATAAGGCGCGTCTCGTAGCTAAAGGCTATAGGCAATGCGAAGGGATAGACTATGACGAGACATTTGCTCCGGTAGCCAGGCTTGAAGTAATTCGATTATTTCTCGCATATGCTGCTTATCATGAGTTCGATGTGATGCAAATGGACGTAAAAAGTGCCTTTTTGAATGGTGAGCTCAAGGAGGAAGTCTATGTTGAGCAACCACCAGGCTTCGAGCATGGTAATCAAGTGTACAGGCTCAAGAAAGCCCTATATGGATTGAAGCAAGCGCCGAGGGCTTGGTATGGAACACTATCCAAGTTCCTGCTGAAAAATGGTTTTTAGAAAGGGAGGATTGATCAGACTCTCTTTCGCATTGAAGATGAAGGAAGTATTTTGCTGGTGCAAATATACGTCGATGATATTATTTTTGGCTCAAAGAATCAAGGTTTATGTGATAAATTTTCAGAGCTCATGACCAGCAATTTCCAGATGAGTATGATGGGAAAGATGTCCTATTTTCTTGGGTTGCAAGTTCAACAATCCAGCGAAGGAATTTTCATCCATCAGAAGAAGTATACTCGCGACTTGATTGCAAAATTTTGTCCTAAGAAGACGAAGAGTCTAAGGATTCCGATAAGTATGACGTGTATTGCTGCGCTCGAGAAAGAAGGAGATGCTGTGAATCCAACTCTATACAGAGGCATTATTGGTTCACTGCTATATCTCACCGCTAGCAGACCAGATATATCCTTCGCCGTTGGATTATGTGCTAGATACCAAGCAAATCCAAAGAAGACCCACTTGGATACTGCTAAACGCATTGTGCGATATTTGAAGTGCACAGAGGGTCTAGGAATCTGGTACCCTAGAGCAGACAGTCTTGCTCTAAGTGGATATTCGGACTCAGATTTTGGAGGATGTAAAATTGACAGGAAAAGCATGAGCGGTACTTGTCAATTTTTGGGACACTAGCTAATTAGATGGTTCAGCAAAAAGCAGCACTCTGTCGCTACATCCACTACTGAAGCAGAGTATGTAGCCGCTGCTAGCTGTTGTTCGCAAATTCTATGGATAAGGCAACAATTGCAAGATTATGGGATTTCTCCTGAATGTGTGCCAATCTATTGCGATAACAATAGTGCTATGTGCATTACCAAGAATCCAGTCCACCATTCAAGAACCAAACACATCGATATCCGTCATCACTTTATTCGTGATCACCAGGAGAAGAAGGATATTGATGTTCGGTAAATATGCACTGAAGATCAGATAGCAGACATATTTACAAAGCCTCTAGCAGAATCCAAATTCAAGGAGTTGTGCATTAAGTTGGGTCTTATGGAGTTGGATAATGCTATGGATGAATAAGATGCTACTCTTATTCTTTCTGAATTTCGTGAAGACGTTATATATATTCTCTGAGTGTTGGATCTATTTGCTAACAAAGTTGTCTGCTAGAGTATAACAAATTTTTATTTGTTGCTGCTAGCATATTTGAAGGGAAAAGGCTGCTGAGCAGGTTCCCTCACATGTTCAGCAAATACAATACGTGGCAGCAAATGATATTTTGTGGTTATATCAAATGGATGTTCAAACGCATATGGATTGCTAAGAAATATCTATTTGCTTTTGTTTCTATAATAAAAGCTGACTGGATTCCATTGATATTAGGATAAAGCTTAATATTTCCATACAAAAAAAGGGAAAACAACATCAAAGGAAATTCTAATCTACTCAAAAGAAGGATAGAAGTCGGAACTACGGAGGCGAGATGGTCCATCTGCTAGCTCCGGGAAGGATTGCTCCAATAACCAACTCAGCTGCATACCATGAAGCAAAGGAACAGATGGATATGCACGGACGCAGTTACGGACACCTTCGAACACGAGGCCTGCCCAATCAGCCTCGACCAGTTCAGCGTCCAAGGCAAGCATAACTTGCCAAACCTCTTTAGTAAGGCAGAAATTGTTCGGATCCTCCCCCAGCAACATATGGCTAGCAACATGGAATAATTCGCGATATGGACATTTGAGACCCGTTGCCGCAGGGGTTGGCGAGAACCTGAACTATGGAGATAGACGCCATTTCTGCCATGCAGTCCATTCCGAAGCCGGTTCCATGGACTTATATGCCATCACTGATATTGGACCTCGTGGAAGTCCAAAGTCACGAGAAAAAGACTCTCGTGACCAACGTATCAGCCTCCCCCGGAAGGATCCAAATACCGCTTCCTTCTCAGCCACGCAGTCCTTAAGAAACTCCCGAAGGAGATCTTCGTGAAAATGTTTGGGAGCAGATGTCACGAACTGCTTAAGCCCTGTCCCAGCAATCTTTGACATGACCATGATGGCCACGGCGGGTCGGTCATGATAATAGAGATGGAGGGCTGCTTTGTCAAGGACTTGGTTTTGGGTGATATCAAGGACGTTACTTGGTGATGCCATTGATCTCAAAAGATTTTTTTCTTTGACTGAAAGAGGAGTTGTGATATCAAAATATTATCACAAGAAGCCCCTTTAATAGACGAGAAAAACTCTTGGCAATTATGATTTCGTGGGAATCTTTAAAGGAACGTGATGATTCATCTTCTGAAATCTGAATCGTCACAAGAAGAGAGAACGTCGTGACTACATGGAAAATCTAATCAGTTCAATAGTGACGTTTGGTAGTCAGATCAGCGTTTGGCTCGAGGAGACCATCATCATTTGTGATCTCCTAAAATCTAGCCGACTCTTGATATGCTGATGCAATCCGCACGAGAGTAATATACTCAGGAGAAGAAAGCATTTGCTGGATAGAGTATGCTGAGTCAAATCTTTCCTTATGCCACATCATATTCAAGGAGGGAAGATAATGTTAGAATGGGAGAAGACATCATTGGAAATCAGTCTGATTAGACCAGATTAATCATCTTTAATGCGTACGGACAGATATATCAAGTTAGAATGTGCCACGTTAGATCACTCGAGTGCTTCTCGGAGAAAGGAAGATACTCGGCAGGTCACGCGCACTCAAGACCGTCGATTTATTATCTTATCTGACAACAGATCTTCAACCGTCAGAATTCGAATCTAAAAGTCTAACAAGTTTACTAGACTTTTGGGCGCTTGGTTGTTGCTAAGTAGTCAGCAGATTGACTGGATATGCTAAGTTAACACATCTGCTAGAAAGCTAGCAAAGTTGTAGACGGAGGTCTACTCAGCAGGCAAATGAATTTGAATCTTACCATGAGTTAATACTTTTCATATTATCGATGCACAGACATGAAGTTCATACTACGTGGTTTGTCAAGATCACAGAAGTTTGTATATGAGCATCTGAAATGAAATCCTACCATTTCATTATATATATTCACTTTTACAAAAAGATGGATTACAACAAAAGGAGGATTACAGCAAAGGTGGTAATGGCATGAAAGGATAAAAATCTACTTCCCTAAGGTTCGAAGGACCTAGAGCAAAATCTGGGAACTTCTGCTCTAACTGCCAACTTAATGGCATCCCATATGGAAGAGGCAGACTTGGAAAATTTTGGACACATCGCTGCACCTTCTGAAAGACGAAGGCCGCCCAGTCCACCTTCGCCCTGTCATCTATAGCCATCATGGCTCTCCATGTCTCGCGAGAAAGAGTCATGTCATCAGGATCTTCACCTACGACCATGCGGCAGACTATCTGGAAGAGGACCTTATACGGCGTATGCAAACCGTATGCTGAAGGGGTTGGAGAAAATTCGTGTTCAGGAGAGTTTCTCCATTTCATCCACGAAGACCACTCTGGAGCTATCTCATCTCTGCGATAGTCCATGACAGATATCGAACCCCGTGGAAGGCCGAAGTCTCTAGCAAAGGTATCTGCCGTCCACCTTACTAGCTCATTCTTAAAGATGCAGAAAATGGAGCTTTGATCGGCAGCACTCGGCCATATGAAATGTCGGAGTTGCTCCCTCTGGAAAGTATGCGGAGTAAGGCACACGAACTTGGCTAGGCCACTGGAGTGGAGATGAGTCATGGTAGTCTCTGCCACTTGATAGTCAGCCTCATATTCTGCATACAGACCCGAATCACACAAGATTCTGCGTCTCGGTACGAAGAGTTCATAAGAATGTGCCATTTCTCTTGGAAGAAGTAAGTTCCTTTTACGTTTTCTGGTTCTTGAGAAAATAAGAAGGGAATTCAAGGAAGTTAGAGAGTGTATGAAGAAGAATGTAAAGATCTGATATTTATAGACCTATTTTTGGTATACTGTTTACCTCAGAATACGAACAGTCTTTCTGAGAAAATAGTAATTTCATAAAGAAAGGGTCTTATCAAGGATAATTACGTTCAGAGATGAATCAGTAATGGAAAGTGATGAATTTTATATTCCATATTTAGGAGACTTATGGATTTGTGTTAGCATTACGTTGGATTTCTGGAGGAGTGTTAACCATTACTCGACGTCAGAAGCTATCTTTGATAAGACTGCCACCACAATGCTAAGGTATCCGGATGCTGATCCTTTTGACTCAGACGCGGGAGATTTTCAAATCTCTAAAGCAGCGCATTTAATGTGCGCAGGAAACAGTAACAAATCAGATCGTGCCACGTCGCCAGCACTCAAGTTCTGAAGAACGTGGGTACTCGCACGATTTGACTACTTACCCCAGCCGTTGATTGAGATTAAAAAAGAACAATCCCAACCGTTGATTTCTTTTCTTGTTCTGAAATCTTTTATCTATACACTAGACGAATTTCAAATCCCCAACACTCCGAAACTTTTCCTATCCCATCTTCTCAAAACCCTTCTGAAAATCCTAACTCTCTCAAAATCCCCAATCATGGCAACCAACCCTAACTCTCCAAATACCCAAAAAATCTTGTCTCTTCTTCTCCGTTCCAACAACCCACTTTCATCTATCCACCCCCGACAGATTCTCCGCTGCATGTTCGACATGCACCCGACTTCACCGGGATAATGAAGAAGGAAGACATAGACGAGTCAATCCCATACATCAAACTTGTTGTTTTGGCCCGGAAAAAGGAGTTATCAGGCCATACAAGGGAGCAAAGGCGTCTGGCGCAAATCATGAAGGACAGAATTCTATATATGCCTCTCGCCGCCAAACACATTCCAAAGTGGATTTTTGACCTACTCGACTCCAAATTATTGGTAAAGTATCTTTCTGCAGAGCCTGATCGCTTTCACCCACATATGGTTTCAGAATTTTATTCTAGGGTAGTTATGAACGATGATCAGAAATCTTTCAAAACTAGCATATATGGTAATATTTTGGAAGTTAGCGCGGATTTACTTTCGAGAATGTTTGGGCTTCGAAATTATGGGACCAAGATATCTCAATACAAGATCAATGATCTTGCTGAGATGGAGAGACGTTGGAATTTGTGGAAAAAGCCAGGAGAATTGAAGGATAAGAAAGGACAGGTGATTACTTTCAAGGTTGCTACACCGATCAATACTTTGTCTGATGAATACAAGCTCCTTGCGGAGATAGTAATCAAGATGCTTCAATGTGATGCTGGTTCCTACTCCGAACTCTCTGCTAAGAAATATGCTGTGATGATGGCCCTAACCGACAATGTCAGAGGAAATTGGGCAGAATTCTTCTTTGAGCGCTGGGCTGAACATGCTCGGAAGAATGACCACATGGTAGTAGACGGAACGTTCTCCTCGAACGTGAATTTTGGTTTAAAGATCAGCAAATATTTGGAGGTATTGTTCACCAACACAAGAGTAGTTCGTGGAGTAGAACTTCTTCCCACAGACTACATTCCAGCAACGAGGAAGGAGCCTAAACCAGGAAATTTCAGAAATCCTCGCAAGCTGACAGGGAAATCGAATGTGGATAAAGATAAACCCCCATCCCCAGAAGAACCAGATGCAGCTACCACTGCAGTCCAGCAACTGCACCCTGCCATTCCCATGTCTGCTGAAGAAATCGCTCTACTTCAGACGAATGCTGAGACAGAGCACTACTTCAAGAATCTCGAGGAGATTGAGAAGTTAGGCAACCTACCAGCAGATCAAATCAATGATATTATGACTGCAAAGGTAGCCGAACAGCCTCCACTTACTCTTGGGGCTATGGCTTTGCCAATTCCAACGAAGAAGAGAACCAAAATCACCCCTCCTGCACAGAAAGCGAAGAAGAAGACCAGGAGAAAGCTTATTCTCACTACATAACAGGAAGAATTAGAGAAAGCAGAAGGAGAGAAGAAGGCTGCTGAAGCCACTACAAAGGAAGCTGCTGACGTCGCAGCAGGAAAGACGTCTACTGAAGACACAGCAGAGGAAGCTGCTGAAATCGATCCAGATTACATTCCTAGGTCATCCAAAAGCTTAGAAGAGCGCGCTCAGGGAGTAAGAAAAACTAAGAGACAGCGCGAAGCTCAAATGAGAGAGCTTGAGAAGAAAGAATATCAGAAGTTCATTGCTGAAATGACATTCGAAGGAAGAGACAGAAATTTCGAACGAATCAGGACAGCTGCTGAAGAACACCGGGCAAAGAAGGCTGCTCAACTGCTTGAAGGGGCACTCACAGAAGGAAATGCTGCCAAGAAAGGGAAAGCTATCAAAGACGGAAGGATCACCGTCTCAATTCCCCCAGTTGACAGTGAAGGGGTCATCTCATCTACACAAGATGCTATGACAGATGAAGAACTTGATAAAGCAATTCATGAAGGCAGATTCACTGAGGTAAAGTCGATTGTGGACTTAGAAAGCAGTTCTGATGAAGAACATATCGTTCGTAGATCATCCCGCCGACTTCCAGGGAATCCAGATGCTGGACCTTCTGGAATTGACGAAGGGGGAAGTGGTGCTAGAAAGGAATCTACTGAGCAGATTGAACACATGGAGGGTGGTTCATCTGCTGAGCATGAAGTTTGCCAATCACAGATTGCTGAGCAAGAAATACGATCTCCACAGACTGCTATCGAGGAATCGTCTGCTAGATGTGAGGAAGTAATTCCTGATGAAGGACCTCACACAGAAATACATCCTGATATCGATCTTGATGAAGAGTCCACAGGCGTATATGATGCAAAATCTCTAAGGATAATCTCCTCAGAAGGCGGGGATCCGCTTCGACGGTCATTCATGAGGAGTAAGGCAAATCCTGCATTTGAATTGCTGGGGAAAGAAATTGAAAAATTCATGAGTGTGATATTTGAGAAGGATATCAGAGAAATCTTTGGCGACGTATTGGAGGAAGATACCCCTGAGGGAAAAATATTGGGAGAAGAGTTCAGACGATGTAAGACGTATGATTACATTTCTCGAGAACTTGGTATGGAGGACAGAGAAATAATGATGGCTTGGAAAGGGTTGAGATTCTGGAAGCATGAGGAATTATGGGCAAACGAATGGATGGATCAATCTCCGTGCACCAAGCAATACTCTGACAAGGTTGTCGTTGACAGACTCCAGACAATCAAAGCTCACCGAAGATCGTCTTCTCCTCGCTCCTTGCCAATGTCAACATTTGCCCCCGATGGATTATCTGATGGGCACATACAAATCTCAAGGCGTCAAGCCAAAGCTGCTGCTGAATACAAGAAACGCCAAGCAGAACTTGTGAAGGTCGAAGAATCAAAACTTCAAGCTCGGTTGGCTGCGATTCGAGAGGAAGAAGAACGCAAAACTCAAAGGTTTGAGATTGTCACATATCGGAACAGTGAGGTGGAATTGCAAGCCCACTTGTTAGCACTCTCTCTAGCAGAAGCAAAGAAACTCGAGGAAGCTGAAAACGCTGCTGCTGAAGCAGAGTTTCTGAAAGGAATTGAGGAGGAATTATATCTGCTAGCAACGACTGATCGAAGAGATACTGCTGACACAAGAAGTACAGAAGTAGTCATGGAGGAAATCTCCACATCCACTGCTAAAAGTCAAACCGTCATTGTTCCCACTATTTCATCCTTCTTTGCTACTCCGGTTAGCACGCTCCATCTTCCAACATATCTAGACTCTGTAGTTCAATTTGCTGTTCAAAGTGCTGTGTCCACTATATATGAGAGAATGGTGATCGAAGCCACAGACATAAGGAGAGAAATTGCGGCAGTCCAGTCCAATGTTGATACTGTAACGGCCAGGGTGAACTCAGTCGAGTCCGAAGTTTCCTCTGTCAAGGACTCTGTGCAAGAAGTAAAGACAGACGTAGCAGAGCATAAGCAGCAGGTGGACAACAAGGTGAATTCCTTTTCCTCCAGATTTTTGGATGCAATCAAAGAGGGGGAAGCAAGGAGGATTGCTGAGGCTGCTGAGAGGAAGAAAGTAAAGGAAGCTAGAGCCGCTGCAAAAGAAGAACAGAGAAGAATTCTTGAAGAAATAAAACGGAAAGAAGCTGAGCTGAAACAGAAGGAAACAGAAGTGAAAATCAAGATGCTCGAAGAAGAGAATGAGAGGTTGGCCAAGGATCTGGAAACAGAGGCTGCTGAACGTTCATCTGCTAAGGAACTTTTGGACAAATTTGTGGAGCTAGCCTCAAGCAAATTCGATGAATTTGACAAGATGAAGAAACCTGCTCCAGACTCCTGATTTCCTCCCTACCTCTCTGGTATATTTTCTTTTTGTCCTACTTTGTCTCCGTCTAATCATTTTTCATTGTACTTGTAATTGATATATCATATGAATGAAAATTGATCAGACAGAGACAACCTCTCATTGTCAATCTCTGATTTTCACTGTGTGCATTAGTTGAAATACACTATCCGTGTATTCAACACATTTGAAAAAATTGGATGGAGAAAGTAAATGTCTGCTAATATTTTTTTTGGGTGCTAGAATTTCTAGCATATTACCTTTGCAGCATTTACTTATGCGTTTAATCGAGAAATATTTCCCAGCATCTGTTGAGGGGGAATTTCATTTTCTTTGATTGTTGCTTGAAGTAAGATGGATAAACTATGTGTTAGATTGCTAGGATAGCTTAGTATTTTGTGAACACAGACATTCTTCCTCTTAGCTTCAGCAAATGATAGTAAGCTTTGATCGCACCAAAAAGGGGGAAATTGTTGGGAAATTATTCCTAAAATCTCCCTTAGGATTTATTTGTAAAAATGTTTTGTTGGATCAAACCTTAGCATATGGTCGATCATTTGCTGAATTCTAGATAGTCTAGCATATTTTGTAAAGTCTTGTATAGGTTATAAATTGAGTTGTAATAGATTAGTCTACTAGAGGATTTCCTAGCAGATATCGAAGGACATCGATTGCTAGAAGACATGCACTAGCAGAATGCTAAGGCTTTAGCATTTGCTAACGCTCAGCAAACCTATAAAGATGCTAGTAGAACAGACGTCAAAGGATCGGGTGTCAACGGAAGCGTTCAGCAAACTAAGACACGATAGCAGATCGCTAATGAACATTAGCAGAGCAGAATGTCAAAAGCTGAAGCTATACTGCCGTTCTGATAAAAAGCACACACAAAGGACGAGACTTTCCCGAAGTAGCTCGGAAAGTACAGATCAATAACAAAAAGCGACTGAACAAGTCTTATCACTCTCGGACAAAAGAAACGTTGTGTGTAACGGATATGGAGATTCAAGATTTGAATCTCCACCTATAAAAGGAAGGTCCAAAAGAGAGAATCGACTACTACTACGACTACTACTGCTTTAATCACTACAGACATTCGCAAACATTCAAGTGAGAGATTCCTTTGACAAAGCGAACAAAAGAAAAAGTAGTCAGTTGAGAGCCGTGAAAAGGAGTATTCAAAGCTCTCAACAACCAGAAGTGTCGCTCATTGATTTACTGACACTCCATTGAAGAGATTCTTGATTGCACTCAAGAATCCTCAATCATTGGGATACCTTTCTGTTCAGAAAGAATCCAACAGTCGAACACCTGAAAAGGTCTAGACTAAGACGGGCGTTTAGCCGTACTCAAAGGAAAGTCAGGAAGTGACTATAAAACTTCCAAAGTAGGAAAGGCAGGTGTTTCGAAGGTGTGCCCTTGACTCAGCCAAACCTACATCTGAGGAGTTCAGATTAACGGAGGATAGTTGTCAAGTAGCCAGGCCGAAAGCTCACTGCCTACTTAACTGAAAAAGGCGAATCCTTGTAATCTGTATACTAACTTAGTGAATTCTTAGCGTGTCGGCTAAGGAGTGGACATAGATCTTTTTGGATCGAACCACTATAAATACTGTGTTCATTTACTGTTTCATTGCTCACACGATTTAAAACCTAGCAATCATATTGCTAGTGTATAACTGTGAAGAAACTATAATCTATCTCTGAGCTTAACTAATCTTGAAAGAAAAACATAAAGTGTAAGTGACGATTATTTATTCCGCTGCATTTCGTGTCTCTATCTAACACGACGACTCTGATATTTAAGGACCAACAAACACCCCCTAAATGAATTATCCGACTCTCGCCCTATTTACTAGATATTGTAGAATTAATGCTCGTGAATTCATCGATAAAATTTTTCTTCTTAAATCAAAGTATATTTTTGAATGGAGGATGAGATGACCCTTTGATTACTCGAATTAATAATCAATTAATCATATACAAAATATTTAACCACTGCATGGAGATGGGCTAAATTTTCCTTCACTTACCAATTGTGTAGTAGGAGGAAAACCAACTGTCGTTATTTAATGGCACGTTAAAAATAATTTGATTCATGTGTAATAATACTAAATCTGCAAAATCGTGGTTTACTATTTATTAATAGAAATAAATGACCAAACCAATATGAAAATAGATGGGTAGAGTATTTTGACGATGATGATGCATTTTGTATTGTATTTTTTGGGAGTTGCGTGTGGGCGAATAGGTTTCTTCGTTGAATAGACTAATCACCCTATAACCTTCCAAACAGGTCGTTTTCTGCGACATGCTTCGAGGAATTTTGTTTCGCACCAGACAAAATTCATTATATAACACATCTAAATTAAGACCTTAAAGTCTGCTCATTTTTCTTAAATTAATCCATACTTGTGCCGTGATTTGATTTATCTGCTTTCAAATTCTACGTTGAGTTGAATGTAATGTATTAATCACTTATAAGAAAATTGATTTTTCTTTTGTGAGAAAAAATAAAATAAAATACATTGGACTTTCACTTCCAATTTTCAGAGTTGTTAGCAATTGAGACTATTATTCATGCCTCTCTCTCTCTCAAACAAAAAAAAAAAACCAAAGAAAAAGAAAAAAGACTATTATTCATGTACATGGTTGTTGAGTCTCTCAGAAAATAATTTAGTAGAACATGTTTCATTGGTCGTTATTACCAATGACGATCTAGAAAATTTCCGTGAGGGAGGCTGAAATTTTTTTTTGCCTCCACTAGAATTCAACCATTCGTATTATATATATATATTTTCTTATTTTCATCCATTTTTTCTTCTTCACGAGGTGGCTAATCCAAAAAATCCATAATCACGATATTATAAAAACAAAAAAAATTTCGGCTGGGGGCTGGAACTCCCCCTAGCCCTAGTGGTAGATTTGCCAATGATTATTACTTAATATTTATGTTTTTGATTATCTATTTTTAGAAGAGTCGCTGTTTGATCAGGTGTACATGATTTGATATGCTAGTCTAGGGAGTGGTTCATGTGCTATTTTCTTTTTATGCTTAAATTTATGCATCAGATGTGGGTGATAATTCGTATGGATCGGATTTTTATCGTGTCAATTCGTTATCGATCCGATCGGTTAAGGTCAAATTTGTATCCGATCAGTTAAGAAAAATCAAAATCCGTATTCGATCCGTTAAGCTAAAATTTGTATCCGTACGAATTCGACCCGTATCCGTTAAGGATCCGATAAGTATACAATCCGAATGATCCGTTATGGATCCGATAATAATCCAAGTCGAATTAATTCAATAAGAATCTATTTCAATAAACACAATTATAATCAAATAAAAATTTGATAAGATAATACAAAACATTTATATTTGATTGTTCAAATCTTGTGTTGGATAAATAAATAAAATTGCAACTTCTTTTAAAACTAAAATCCTCAATCAAGTATCCCAAGATACATAGATAAATCTTAAATTCAAATACTAGTGATCAATCTTGCTCATTTCTAAATACTGATATCATTCACCTTAGTTGTCAATACTCCACTTACAATATTGATGGAGAGAAATATTAATTAAAACTTTAAAATTTATAACAAATAAAATAAATTATACTCCATAAATACCTTTCATTTATCATGGTGAAATTGCAAGAGTTGAAACAATGAATGAATATTCAGACGAATCTACAATACTTTAATCAACATTTAAATTTAAGATCTCACCAGCAAGTTAATCGGTTGATAAAACTTAATTAAAACTTAAAGTTGAGAAAAAAAAGTTGTTAAATTTTGATAGTAGAAGAAAATAAATATTACAAAATATAATGAATAGATAAATTAATGTAACGCCCCCAACTGACCTTCCCAATTTAGGGCCACGTTACATTGATGTTTCAGGTTTTATCAAACACTTTTCAAGAATTTATAAGCGGAAGACTTAAATTTATATAAAAGATTAATAAAGTAAAAGAAATTTGTACTTCGAGTCAGTTTAACAAAATCCAAATGTTTAACACTTTTAAAAAGGAAAGGAAGTTATCAGAGAGTGGTGCAGCTGTGTGTGTAGCGTGATGGTGACATGTATATGGAGATACATGTCACATGATCTGTTAGTCTTTCAAAACTCTTTACTTCACCAGCTTACACCCCGCTACTCCCATCCATGCTGCTTAACCTGCATGTTTTAGAAATAACGCGAGGGGCTGAGTACTTACGTACCCAATGAGAAACATGCCCGAAAACATACGTTTATCTAGGAAACATGCTATGCAACTCACACAGATAAACGTGGGGTTTTGTTGAAAAGATCCACGCTATCCAAAACATTTTATTTTCACACGCGTGCTTTTTATATGTTATTATATCTGTTTCAGTGTTGTAACTGGAAGTTGGCCACTTCCGAGTTACGGTGATCAGTTAGGAATGCAAACACACTCAACCTACTGTCATCTAAGTGCACTAGTCTCAGCAATCCATTTTGAGACCCGATCGTTTAATATTCAACAATCACATTCACCATAATCAAATTCACCCACAATTCCACATCCAAATACCACAAATTCCACTTTTTATCTTCAAAATCCCAATCATATGGAGTCGCTACTCCATACTACTAAATGAGTTCTAGCTCAGTTATGGGAACCTGGTTCCAAACTCATTTATTATTCTCTCTTGTCGATGGGAACCGACAGAGGACAGATATAATAGCACAAAAACATGCATAGCAGTTTCATTTTAAAGCAAAACATTTTATAACACATTTTGGAAAAGTAAAACACGCATTTGGATTTTTACTGAAATAGTTTCCCACCTGGTGTTAGGCTTGAAAATGAGATGCTTTCCCGCTAAATGTGTATATGAGCTTATCTTCCTTAACGTTTAACCTCCTACAATTTCCGGATAAAACCAATTAGGTTGAACGATCTAGGACAACGGTAAACCTCAACCAATTCTAAGAATTAACTCATCAACCAATTCATCTAGACATAATTTTCACAATT